>CM072932.1:7757199-7879699 GCA_036971965.1 Nyctalus aviator
ACACCATACACACAACACAGAAAACACACATAAACACACACAAACACAACACACATAACACACATACACACACCACATACAACACACCACACATACACACACACTAAACACACACAACACATAGACCACACCACACACACACACCACACATACACACCACACACACACACACCACACACACACACACCACAACACACACACCACACATACACACCACAACACACACACCACACACACAACACACACAACACACACACCATACACACAACACACAAAACACACATAAACACACAAACACAACACACAACACACATACATACACACCACCACACACATACACCACACACACCAAACATACACACCACAACACACACACCACACACACACAACACACACACATCCTACACACACACACACCACACACACACCACACACACACACACCACACTCACACCGCACACACACAAACACCACACACACACACCACACACACACCACACACACAACACACAACACACACAACACACACAACATACACACACACAACACACACAACACAACACACACACCACACACACACCACACACACACCACACACACCACACACACACACCACACACACACCACACACACACACACCACACTCACACCGCACACACACAAACACCACACACACCACACACACACCACACACACACACCATACACACACTGCACACACACACAAACACCACACACACACCATACACACACTCACACACACACCACACACACACACCACACACGCACCATACACACAACACACAAAACACACATAAACGCACAGAAACACTACACACACCACACACACAACACACGCAACACACACCATACACACAACACACAAAACACACATAAACACACAAACACAACACACAACACACATACATACACACCACCACACACATACACCACACACACCAAACATACACACAACACACACCACACACACAACACACACACATCCTACACACACACACACCACACACACACCACACACACACACACCACACTCACACCGCACACACACACACCACACACACACACCACACACACACACCACACACACACACCACACACACACACATCACACACACACCACACACCACACACCACACACACACCACACACACACCACACACACCAGACACACACACACACACAACACAAACACATAACACAAAAACCACACACACACCACACACACCACACACACCACACACACCACACACACACCACACACCACACACACACCACACACACACCACACACACCAGACACACACACACACCACACACACAACACACACACATAACACAAAAACCACACAAATACCACACACACACCACACACCACACACACACCACACACACACACACACCACACACACCACACACACCATACACACACACAACACACACACACCACACACACACCACACTCACACACACCACACACCACACACACCACACACCACACACACAACACACACACAACACACACATGACACAAAAACCACACACACACCACACACACACCATACACACAACACACAAAACACACAGAAACACACAGAAACACAACACACACAACACACATACATACACACCACACACACAACACACACAACACACACACAAACACACAAAACACACACCACAATACACACACCACACACACACCATACACAAAGCACAGAAACACACAGAAACACACAAACACAACACACACAACACACCACACACACTCCACACACACACACACCACACACCACACAAATACCTCACACACACCACACACACCACACACACCACACAAACCACAACACACACACACATACACATATACACAAACGACACACACACACCACACACACTCCACACACACACACAACACACACAACACACACACCACACACACACCACACACACACCATACACACAACACACAACAAACACACCACACCACACACACAAAACACACGCACCACACACACCATACACACAACACAGAAAACACACATAAACACACACAAACACAACACACATAACACACATACACACACCACATACAACACACCACACATACACACACACTAAACACACACAACACATAGACCACACCACACACACACCACACTTACACACCACACACACACACCCCACAACACACACACAACACACATACACACCACAACACACACACCACACACACAACACACGCAACACACACACCATACACACAACACACAAAACACACATAAACACACAAACACAACACACAACACACAACACACATACATACACACCACCACACACATACACCACACACACCAAACATACACACCACAACACACACACCACACACACACATCCTACACACACACACACCACAACACACACCACACACACACACCACACACACACAACACACCACACACACCACACACACACCACACACACACCACACACACAACACACACAACACACACAACATACACACACACACCACACACAACACAACACACACACCACACACACACCACACACACCACACACACACACCAACACACCACACACACACACCACACTCACACCGCACACACACAAACACACACACACACAACACACACCACAGACACACACCATACACACACTGCACACACACACAAACACCACACACACACCATACACACACTCACACACACACCACACACACACACCACACACACACCATACACACAACACACAAAACACACATAAACGCACAGAAACCCTACACATACAACACACACAACACACATACATACACACAACACACACAACACACACAACACACACAAAAAACACACACAAAACACACACACCACAATACACACACCACACACACACCATACACAAAGCACAGAAACACACAGAAACATACAGAAACACAACACACACAACACACACAACACACATACATACACAACACACACAACACAACACACACATACACATCACACACACACACATACACCCCACACACACCACACATACACACAACACACACACAACACACACACACAACACACACACACAACACACACCACACACACAAAACACACACACCACAACACACACACACCATACACACCATACACACAACACACAAAACACACATAAACACACACAAACACAACACACACAACACACATACATACACAACACGCACACAACACGCACACACAACACACACAACATACAAAACATACACACACAATGCACACACAACACACACTACAATACACAAACACACATACACACAGCACACAGAGAGACACAAAACACACACAACACACACAAAACAACACACACAACACACAAACACAACACATGTAACACATGCAACACACACATACACATACATACACACGATACACATACAACACACACAACACACAAAACACACACACACAAAAAAAACCACCACACACAGTGTTGATTGAGGGTCCATGAAGTTACATGCAAGAATACATCACATACAAAAGGTATTTGATAAAAGTTTGTTCTCTCCTCTTTCAAACAATACAAAAGCTAACTTTAATTGAAAGTGAACAATAGCACCTCATCTTTTATAATATTTTACCATAAACTTTAACCTGAAGATGACCTTAATTGCTATAAACAATTCTTTGGCAAAAGAAGACCTACAGCAAAATTGCTGACAAAGATGAATATTGGTGTCAGATACCGTTATAAAACGCAGGTAAATTTAATAAGAGAACAGAGTGAGAAGAGTGAAGGTGAGAGGTGTGCGTGCTGTGGTGCCTGTGACAGCTTTCATCCGTGCGTCTCATCGTGTCCTTATCAACACGGACGTGTCCCCGTTGTCCTCTGTAAAGCAGCTGCCAATGTCATCACAGAGGGACAGACCGAAGCCATCATGGTTTCTGCCTCTGGAGTTTCTCTCGTTAAACAAGTCAACCTACACGAAGAGCAAACGTGATGTATCTATCAAACAGCTTTCTCAGTGAAGCACCTGTGAAACCCTCAGCAATTTCCGTCTTTTTTATTTTTATTTTACTTTTAATTTCAGCGAGGAAGGGGGAGGGAGAGATAGAAACTTCAATGATGAGAGAGAATCATTGATCGGCTGCCTCCTGCACACCCCCTACTGGGGATGGAGCCCACAACCCAGGCGTGTGCCCTTGACTGGACTTGAACCCATTACCCTTCACTCCACAGGCTGACATTCTATCCGCTGAGCCAAACCGGCTAGGGCTGTTCTGTTTGTTAAGCCTCACCTGAGGATATTTTCCCATGGATTTTAGGGAGAGTGGAAGAGAGAGGAAAGACAGAGAGAAGCATCAAGGTGAGAGAAACACATGGATTGGTTGCCTCCTGCTCTTGCCCCAACCAAGCCCCGGGCTGGGGAGGAGCCTGCAACCAACGTACGTGCCCTTGACCGGAATCGAACCCGGGACCCTCCGGTCCGCAGGACGATGCTCTATCCACTGAGCCAAACTGGCTGGGGCTGTGCTGTGCCTTTGACTGAGCTGTATGTTACTGACACCATTGCTTGTTTCCCCATCATCTTCTCCTCGGGCCCTTCTTTCTGGCTGGTGGAGACTGCCTCTCGGGATAGAGGCTGAAAACAAGACCGTCACTCCCCCTGCCTCTTGCAGCTCGGTCACGGGCCTGGGAGCCAACCACAGCCCGCGGCGGCCGGAGGGCGCACCTGCTGAAGGCCTCCCTTCCGCCTTCCTGGGTTCTGTGAGGCCAGTGTCTGGCCAGTGGCCGCCACCTTGTGGCCTCCGAGGGGGAGCGCAGCAAGGACAAACCCCAGTTTTATGAGAGGCAGTGGAGGAGTCTTCAGAATTTGTACGTGAGATAATAATGAACTCTTAATTTTAATCCCCAGAAACGGAACATCCTGTTAACGGGTAAAAGCATCGAAAAGAGTAGACTCGGTGTCCACGCCCGTGCCATGCCTTGCACATGTGAGTTTCTGTTTTACGTGTTTACCCGGTATCTTCAGATGAAGCGTCTGTGAGAGTTCGTGTTATCAGCCTATAATGCTGACCGGTGTGCAGTGGGAGGAGGCTGGAAACCACAGGCGGCGGTAATATTTCTTTCCCGAACGCACCATCGCCACACGCACGTCCTGACCTGGGTGTTAAATAACCCGACTTCTTCTGAGAGGAAGCACTGCACACAGGAACGAGCGCGCCCTCCCATCCCATCTGTGTGAGCACAGAGCGGTGCCTGCAGCGCTGGGCCCTGGGAAGCAAAGGGGGCCAGGCAGAGCCACTGTGCTCAGCATGCCGGAGGGGAGTGAGAGGAAACCAGACGGCATGGCCACAGACGGCTCACCCAGTCAGGGTCTTGGGGGAGACGGGGGCACAGCCAGGAACCAGGTTCAATTACGCAGCATTAGAGAGCAGGGCGTTTCAGACCAACATGAGGCGGTGGCAGTCCCTCCGCCGAGGAACGGAGGGCTGGAGCCAGGTCTGGGGCCCGAAAAGCGCGCTGCAGCTGGGTCTGCAGCCACCCCCGCCTTCCCCGAGCCACGCCCTCACCAGAAGCAGGGCCAAGGGGCTGAGTGCAGCAGCCGGACGGTCACATCCGGCACGAAGGGCAGGAACAGGGGGTCCTGGGAGCAAGAGCCATCCTAACTCGGCTGTCTCAGCTGGTGGTGCTGTCGGCACTGACTATGACATGACCTACTTTGATTTTTTCCAAAGTGCACTTCGACCGCCACTTCCACCCTCCCTTCCACCCCCACTTCCACCCCCACTTCCACCCCCACTTCCGCCCCCCACTTCCACCCCCACTACCATCCCCACCTCCACCCCCCTTCCACCCCCACTTCCACGCCCCCTTCCACCCCCACTTCCACCCCCCTTCCACCCCCCCTTCCACCACCCCTGCCACCCCCCCTCCCGCCCCCACTTCCGCCCCACTTCCGCCCCCCACTTCCCCCCCACTTCCACCCCCACTTCCACTCCCCTTCCACGCCCACTTCCACCCCAACTTCCACCCCCCCTTCCACCCCCCCCCACCCCCCACTTCCACGCCCACTTCCACCCCCACTTCCACCCCCCCTTCCACCCCCCCTTCCACCCCCCACCCCCCCCCACTTCCCCCCCCACTTCCCCCCCCCCCCCCCCCCCACCCCCCCCCACTTCCACCCCCACCCACTCCCCCCACCCCCACTTCCACCCCACCACCCCCCCTTACCCCCCCCCACCCCCCACTTCCACCCCACCCACCCCCACTTCCACCCCCCCTTCCACCCCCCCTTCCCCCCCCCACCCCCCCCCACCCCCCCCCACTACCACCCCCACTTCCACCCCCCTTCCCCCCCCACTCCCACCCCAACTTCCACCCCCCCTTCCACCCCCCCTTCCACCCCCCACTTCCCCCCCCACTTCCCCCCCCACTCCACCCCCACTCCACTCCCCTCCACCCCCACTTCCACCCCAACTTCCACCCCCCCTTCCACCCCCCCTTCCACCCCCCACTCCACCCCCACTCCCCCCCCACTTCCACCCCCCCTCCACCCCAACCCACCCCCCCTTCCACCCCCCCTCCACCCCCCACCCACCCCCACTTCCACCCCCACTTCCACCCCCCCCCACCCCCCGGCCCCCCCGCCCCCCCAACCCCCCCCCCCCCCCACCCACCCCCCCCCACCCCCCCCCACCCCCCACTCCACCCCCCACCCCCCCCCACCCCCCCCCACTCCCCCCCCCCTCCCCCCCCCACTCCCCCACCCACCCCCTTCCACCCCCACTCCACCCCAACTCACCCCCCCTCCCACCCCCCCCCCCACCCCCCACTCCCCCCCCACTCCCCCCCCACTCCCCCACTACCACCCCCACCCGCCCCCCCTCCACCCCCACTACCATCCCCACCCCCACCCCCCCCCACCCCCACTCCACCCCCCCTTCCACCCCACTACCATCCCCACTTCCACCCCCACCCACCCCCACTTCCACCCCCCACTTCCACCCCCACTTCCCCCCCCACTTCCACCCCCACTTCCACCCCCCTTCCACCCCCACTCCACCCCCCCCACCCCCACTTCCACCCCCACCCATCCCCACCCCCCCCCCCCCCACCCCCACTCCACCCCCCCCACCCCCACCCCCCCCCACTCCACCCCCACTCCATCCCCACCCCCACCCCCCCCACCCCCACTCCACCCCCCCCACCCCCACTCCACCCCCACTTCCCCCACTACCATCCCCACTCCACCCCCACTCCACCCCCCCTCCACCCCCACTTCCACCCCCACTCCACCCCCCACTCCACCCCCACTCCATCCCCACTTCCACCCCCCACTTCCACCCCCACTTCCACCCCCACTTCCACCCCCCACTTCCACCCCCACTACCACCCCCACTTCCACCCCCACTTCCACCCCCCCCCCCACCCCCACTACCACCCCCACCCACCCCCACCCCCCCCTACTACCATCCCCACTTCCACCCCCCACTTCCACCCCCACTTCCACCCCCACTTCCACCCCCCACTCCACCCCCACTACCATCCCCACCCACCCCCCACTCCACCCCCACTTCCACCCCCACTTCCACCCCCCACTTCCACCCCCCACTTCCACCCCCACTACCATCCCCACTTCCACCCCCCACTCCACCCCCACTTCCACCCCCCCACCCCCCCCACCACCCCCCCCCCCCCCCACCCCCCCCCACTACCACCCCCACTTCCACCCCCACTCCACCCCCACTACCCCCCCCACTCCCCCCCCACTTCCCCCCCCACTCCCCCCCCCCACCCCCACCCCCCCCCACTACCACCCCCCCCCCACCCCCCACCCACCCCCACTCCACCCCCCCCCCCACCCCCCACTTCCACCCCCCACTCCCACCCCCACCCATCCCCACTTCCACCCCCCCCCCCCCCCCACTTCCACCCCCACTTCCACCCCCCACTCCACCCCCCCCCCACCCCCCCTTCCACCCCCACTACCATCCCCACCCCCCCCCCACTTCCACCCCCACTTCCACCCCCCACTTCCACCCCCCCCTCCCCCCCCCACTCCACCCCCACTCCATCCCCACCCCCCCCCCACCCACCCCCACTCCCCCCCCACCCACCCCCCCCCCCCACCCCCACTTCCACCCCCCACTCCACCCCCCCCCCACCCCCCTCCACCCCCCCCCCCCCCCCACCCCCACCCACCCACCCCCCCCACCCCCCCCCCCCCCCCCCCCCCCCCCCACTGGTCCCCCCCCCCCACCCCCCCTCCCCACCCCCCCCACCCACCCCCACTCCCCCCCCCCCCCCCACCCCCCCCCCCCCACTTCCCCCCCCCACCCCCCCCACTCCCCCCCCCACCCACCCCCCCTTCCTCCCCCCCCCCCCCCCCCCCCCCACCCCCACCCCCCCCCCCCCCCACCCCCCCTCCCCCCCTCCCCCCCCACCCCCCACCCCCCCTCCCCCCCCCACTCCCCCCCCACTCCACCCCCACTACCACCCCCACCCCCCCCCCCCCCCCCCACTCCCCCCCACCCCCCCCACCCCCCCCCCACCCACCCCCCCCCCCCCCCACTTCCACCCCCACTCCACCCCCACCCACCCCCCCTTCCACCCCCCCCCCCCCCCCCTTCCCCCCCCACTCCCCCCCCCCACCCCCCCCTCCCCCACACCCCCCCCCACCCCCCCCCACCCACCCCCACCCACCCCCCCTTCCCCCCCACCCCCCCCCCACCCCCCCCACTTCCCCCCCCCACTCCACCCCCCCTCCCCCCCCCACTTCCACCCCCACTCCACCCCCACTCCACCCCCCCCCACCCCCCCTCCCCCCCCCCTCCCCCCCCACTCCCCCCCCTCCACCCCCCCCCCCCCCCCACTCCCCCCCCACCCACCCCCACTACCCCCCCCACCCACCCCCCCCCCCCCCACCCCCCCCCCACTTCCACCCCCACTTCCACCCCCACTTCCACCCCCACCCACCCCCCCCCCATCCCCCTCCATCCCCCCCCACCCCCACTTCCACCCCCACTTCCACCCCCCCACCACCCCCCCTCCATCCCCCCCCCACCCCCACTTCCACCCCCACTTCCACCCCCACCCACCCCCCACCCCCCCCCACTCCCCCCCCCCCCCCATCCCCACCCACCCCCCCCCCCCCCCACCCACCCCCACTCCACCCCCACTACCACCCCCCCTTCCCCCCCCCCCCCACCCCCACTTCCATCCCCACTTCCACCCCCACTTCCACCCCACTTCCACCCCCCTCCACCCCCACTACCCCCCACTTCCACCCCCCCCCACCCCCACTTCCACCCCCACTTCCACCCCCCCCCACCCCCACTTCCACCCCCACTACCACCCCCCCCATCCCCCCCCATCCCCCCTTCCACCCCCACTTCCACCCCCACTACCACCCCCACTTCCACCCCCACTACCACCCCCCCTTCCATCCCCCCCCCCACCCCCACTTCCACCCCCACTTCCACCCCCACTTCCACCCCCCACTTCCACCCCCACTACCATCCCCACTCCACCCCCACTTCCACCCCCACTTCCACCCCCACTACCACCCCCACTTCCACCCCCACTTCCACCCCCACTACCACCCCCCCTTCCATCCCCCCCTCCACCCCCACTTCCACCCCCACTTCCACCCCCCCTTCCACCCCCACTTCCACCCCCACTTCCACCCCCACTTCCACCCCCCCTTCCACCCCCACTTCCACCCCCACTTCCACCCCCACTTCCACCCCCACTTCCACCCCCCCTTCCACCCCCACTACCACCCCCACTTCCACCCCCACTACCACCCCCCCTTCCATCCCCCCTTCACCCCCCCTTCCATCCCCACTACCACCCCCACTTCCACCCCCACTTCCACCCCCACTTCCACCCCCACTACCACCCCCACTTCCACCCCCACTACCACCCCCACTACCACCCCCCCTTCCACCCCCCACTACCCCCCCCACTTCCGCCCCCACTTCCACCCCCACTTCCACCCCCCACTTCCACCCCCACTTCCACCCCCCACTTCCACCCTGCACTGACCTGCGGGGAGTGCTCCGGCTGCAGGTCTGGTGTGGCTCATGCCATTTTCATAGGAGACGCTGAAGCCCAGGGTGAGAGTGAGGCCAAAGGACACGCTTTCCGACTCTTTGTGCGTGTGGTCCTCCGTGGACTGGTCCATTGCAGTGTGGTTCATGGCTGTGTTTTGTTAGAGCGGCCCCAGGAGATGAGCACCCGTGGAGGTTAGCGCCCTCACAGTTCCAGGGGCTGGGCTGGGGACATCTGGGGGGCACTATTCTGCTACCACAGGGGCCATCAGGGAATGTGGGATTTGGGGTTTCCAAAGAAAGGGTAGGAAAAGCAGAGGGTGTTTGGAGCCTGTCACCGCGGATCTCAAGCAGAGGTGCACAGGGACTAGGACCCAGCTGTGCTCCTAAGATGCTTGCATAGCACACACTCTTGGCATAGGGGCTGGTATCACCCCTGGAACAAAGGGGTTTTTCTCTTTTCACTGTCAGCGTCAGGAGGCGATGTCCTCCAGGACAGCAGGCAGGCTTTTTGCCGACTGCAAAAGGCTCAGGTTCCCACAGCACAGGCGCCGCTGCAGGTCTCCAGCCTGTCTGAGGTCTGGGGTCCCGCCCTCAGCACCGCCTGTGGGCTGGGCTCTCGGGGAGCTGGCAAAAGTGCTGGTGCTCTGGCTGCTGTCTGACCCAGGCACCTCCTCCTCCTGCCAGCCTCTGAAGATCGGCGGCAGGCTGACAGCAGGTGGCTTGTCTGCAGGGTGACCTCTGACGGAGAAATTCAGGTGGAGATGGGATGTGGGAGAGGGAACTGCTGTCACGGACAGGTTGGCAGGCCCATCAAACCCCCACGCCCTTTATCACCTGCGCTGGTCGCCACCTGCTTGCCCAGCGGTTCTCCCAGCCAGGTCCTGGATGGCAGCATCAGCACCACGTGGAAACCCATGGGCAATGGAACTGCGGGGCCACATCCCAGGCTCAGTGACTCGGGACTCTGGGCGGGGCCTGCCGCCTGGCTTCACCACCTTCCAGATGGCGTGATGCTTGCACTTTGGGGGCCTGGCCTGCGGGGCGCTCCAGCTGCAGGCCTGGTGTGTGCTCAGGCCGTTTCCACAGGAGACACTGAAGCCCAGGTGAGAGTGAGGCCAAAGGACCTGCTTTCCACTCTCTGTGGCTTCCCTGAACCCAAGTCAGTGAATCATGGTGGTCCTTCCTGCGTTTTCCATACGTCAGCTCCCTCCATCCTCACCCAGAGGAGACCAGGAACCCCTGTTACTAGGAACCCCTGAAATCAGACAATGAAACTCCGTCCACACCAGCAGCCATTCTCAATGAGGCAAATTGGACCCCTGTGCCCATCCCCAGGGGAAGGGAGGCTCAGAAAAAGGAGGGAGGGGACCGAAGAAGAAGGATTTGGGGGCAGGCTTTGCCCCAAAGCAAAAAGTAATGGAAGGGGGATCTCCACAGACGGCCAGGCGGTCCTTGCACCAAGAGGGCCTGTGTGGGCTCCAAGGAGACCTGCTCTTCCTGGTGCAGCCAGCGAGCTGCTTGAGGAGAGGAGGAAGTGTGTGCACACCCTTATGAAGAGAGGGAACCATTCTCTGTGCCTGTGACTGACCACACACAGGACCCAGTAAGAACAAAGGCTGCCAGATTCACTGAGAGGCTCTGAGAGGACCAGGAACAAAACAGAATCAGGAGTGCACGGGGATGAGCCTGAGTCCCGGCAGTGCACGGGGATCGCCCTGAGTCCCGGCAGTAAACGGGGATGACCTGAGTCCCGGCAGTGCAGGGGATGACCTGAGTCCCGGCAGTGCACGGGGATGGCCCTGAGTCCCGGCAGTGCAGGGGATGACCTGAGTCCCGGCAGTGCACGGGGATGACCTGAGTCCCGGCAGTGCACGGGGATGACCTGAGTCCCGGCAGTGCAGGGGATGACCTGAGTCCCGGCAGTGCAGGGGATGACCTGAGTCCCGGCAGTGCACGGGGATGACCTGAGTCCCGGCAGTGCACGGGGATGACCTGAGTCCCGGCAGTGCAGGGGATGACCTGAGTCCCGGCAGTGCAGGGGATGACCTGAGTCCCGGCAGTGCAGGGGATGACCTGAGTCCCGGCAGTGCAGGGGATGACCTGAGTCCCGGCAGTGCACGGTGATGACCTGAGTCCCGCAGTGCAGGGGATGAGCCTGAGTCCCGGCAGTGCACAGGGATGGCCCTGAGTCCCGGCAGTGCACGGGGATGACCTGAGTCCCGCAGTGCACGGGATGAGCCTGAGTCCCGGCAGTGCACGGGGATGACCTGAGTCCCAGCAGTGCACGGGGATGGCCCTGAGTCCCGGCAGTGCACGGGGATGGCCCTGAGTCCCGGCAGTGCACGGGGATGGCCCTGAGTCCCGGCAGTGCACGGGGATGACCTGAGTCCCGGCAGTGCAGGAGGTAAACCCCTGAGTCTCCAAGTGACCGACACCATATTCCCCTTTTCTCAGGTAAAAATGACCTCAGCAAGCCTCCTTATCTGTAGCTCAGGAACAGAGTGCAGCCCCTGCCTGGTGCCTGGTGCCCGGTGCCCGGGGCCTGGTGCCCGGTGCCTGGTGCCCAGTGCCTGGTGCCTGGTGCCTGGTGCAGCCCCTGCCTGGTGCCCGGTGCCTGGTGCCCAGTGCAGCCCCTTCCCGGTGCCCAGTGCCTGGTGCAGCCCCTGCCAAATGCCTGGTGCCCGGTGCCTGGTGCCTGGTGCAGACCCTGCCTGGTGCAGCCGTCTGGCTGGTACAGCCCCTGGGTCACTGGAGAGCCCGCTCGCCTCAGCAGGGAACAGTCCGGTAACCAGCACCCACCCCGGCGTTTCTGGAGGCCCCTCTCTCCCATGCCTGCCTGTCTGTCTGCTCACCCTGCAGCCTTCCCCCCGTAGGAAGGCGCCTTCTCCCCTGGCTTTGCAGGAGGAAAGGCTGCTCAGTGCGTGCCTCGAGGTCCCCAGGCACCGAAGCTGCTGTGCTTGAGAGGCTGGACCCGGGGTGCTTAAGGTGAGAGAGCAGTGACCTCCAAAGGGGGTGCCTGGTGAGTGGTCCCCCCACACACCACCTGCTTCATGAGGAGATGTGTTGCTCAGGAGAGCCCCCACTGCCAAGAAGCCCTCCTCTGGGGATGGAGGGCACTGCTTTGGGTTGGGGCTGGGGAGCAGGAGAGTTTAACCTCATTCAAAACCGCCACCGAGCTCATCCAATCCCAAACGTTCAGATGAATTACAGACTCCAATTCTAAGCATCCTTTGCTACATTCTACAATGTTTTAACCACTTTTTAAAAGCTCAACTCTTCACATAAAAACCGTTTTGTAAAATAAATAAGTAGACAAATAATTATTTCACCTTTCCGCCATGGAATTGCAGTAAGTTAAAACAAATATGCCAAGATACAAAGAAGCTGAGATTCTATTTGAATTGCTATTCTGCCTATTTCTCTAATAAGTACGAGATAACAATGCCTACATTTGCTCAGGGTGGTGAGAGAACCCTGTGACGGGCGTCTTCCCGCGCTCACCAGGAGAGGGCGCGCGCGCTCCGCTTGGGACTCGGTCTGGGTGAAGGCTGCAGGCAGAGAGAATAGTAACCAGGTATTTCATGGGATGGGAGGGTTTTAGGGCGACAGCCTCGGGATCCCCTCCACGTATTATTATTATTATTATTATTATTATTATTATTATTATTTTGGGAGACTGCAAAGAAACAAGAGGTGTAAACTAGGAAGTGGCAGGAAGGTAATGTAAGGAAATGACATTATGTTGCACCCAGGCTCCACATACATCGCCCGCCTCCAGAACCAGCCGGCGGGAGGGGCAGCGAGGTCCTGCGGCAGCGGGGGTGGCCCAGCTGCCGGGACTAAGGGCCTCCCCGGAGACGGCGCTCCTTCAGGATGAGGCGCAGGCTGCGCAGGTGCTCTGCCGCAGTGATGGGAGCTGAAAGGGGGCGATGGTAGGTGGCAGCAGCCTGGCTCCTGGCGGCCTTTCACACCAGACCTTTTAGAGCAGACATCGGTTCAGCAGGAGGACAGCGCTCCGCAGTGAAGACGGGCAGAGGGAGAGGCGTGTGGCCCGAGTGTGGCTCTTCCACAAAATACCACGGCCTGGGTGAGTCTATATTGAAGAAGTGGTGTTAAAAGACGTTTAAGTTTAAAAGATTTGGCTTTCTAAAGAAATTTCAATCGTTGTACTGTTGATGTTTGGCTCTGTTGACTAATGAGTTTGCTGACCACTGATCTAGGGTATCTGGACATTTTATGAAACAGAGGTCTTGTTTGAACGGAAACACCATTAGAAAATTAACTGAGTTTTTCCTTTAGCCATGCACAGTGCTTAGACTCTGCAGGACTCGTCCCTGAAGGAGATAGCGGTGCCAGGGGTCTCAGAGATGACGACACGGAGAGACACTGAGAAACCAGGAGCGAGTGTGCAGGCTCGGCTGGGTCAGGCCATGCACCGTGCTCTCTTCTCTCCAGCTGGGTGGCCACCACTCCCCGGCCTCACCCATAGCCCTGCAGCTGGAACTGCGCCACTGAGCGTGTGTGACTCTGCCAAGGGCGCACACTGAGCGCCCTCCGTGGGGAGAGGGCCTTAGCCTGCCCCCCCCTCCTGCAGCCTCACTGGGAGCACGGACGGCGGAGGACAGGGGCGCTGCACCCCGGCCCCTGCCCTGGCAGAGCGGGTCCTCTGAGCCGCCTGCCCCTCCCACAGCAGCGGTAACTGTGCTGCTGAGCTCAAAGCGCCGGCGACGCGGTGTGTCCGTCTCACGGCTGGGATGGCCACGTTCCCTCCATCCAGAGGTGTGTAAGTGGGGAGGGAGTGGGAGGACTGTATCTTATTTTTTTACTTTTTTACATTATTTTTTAATTAAAGTATTTCTCATTATTTTACATTTTTTCCTGGAATTTTTACATGTTGAAATGAAACACAAGACTTTCCACACATGAATACATGTGTGCATGTATTTGCTTACTTATTATTGTCAGTTCAGCTCATCATGTCATGGATCTACACACAGTATGGCCACGGATCACAATCCTGCCCGGAGGACGGTGGCACGGTGTTGGCAGCAGGCGCCCGCGTTGTGCGGTGGGTACGCCCAGCTTTTCCGTGTGGCAGGAGCCGCCCGGCGGTCTGCGAAGGGAGCACGTGGCCTGGTCCCATAAAGCTCTAGTCACCAACTCCATCTGACGTCAGAGAGTGTCCGGGTGGCACAGAGTGTCCTTACTTTGACTTCCTTAACTCTTTAAAAATGTAAAATCATTCTTGCAAGACAGACACAATTTTGGCTAAATTTGGCTTTTCTAGCTTCCAAGAACTAGAGGGTTCTCGTGAGTTATCTGTAAAAACTGCCGGAAGTGGAAATTTTCAAAAATTTGCATTTTATTTATTTATTTTTTTAATATTTTTTTAATTAAATTATTATCTGTGTACATATTCTAACTCCCCCCTCCCATACATGCCCTCCCTCCCCAGAGTTTTGTGTCCATTGGTTGTACTTATATGCATGTATACAAGCTCTTCGGTTGATCTCTTATCTCCCCCAGATCTCCCTACTGTCCCTGCTGTAATTTTACAGTCTGCTTATTGCTTTACTGTCTTTATATCTGACTTTTGGTTTGTCAGTTTATAATGTTCTTTAATACCCATAAATGAGTGAGGCCATGTGGTATTTCTCTTTCATTGACTGGCTTATTTCACTCAGCATGATGTTCTCTAGTTCTAGCCAGGTTGCTGCAAATGATGAGAATTCCTTTTTTTATGGCAGCATAGTATTCCATTGTGTAGATGTACCATGGTTTTTTGATCCAATCATCTGCTGACGGGCACCTGGGCTGTTTCCAGATTCTAGCTATTGTAGATTGTGCTGCTATGAACATAGGGGTGCATATATCCTTTCTGATTGGTGTTTTTAGCTTCTTGGGATATATTCCTAGGAGTGGGATTGCTGGGTCAAATGGGAGTTCCATTTTCAGTTTTTTGAGGAAACTCCACACTGTTCTCCACAGTGGTTGCACCAGTCTGCATTCCCACCAGCAATGCACGAGGGTTCCTTTTTCTCCGCAACCTCGCCAACACTTGTCAATCACTTGTTGATTTGTTGATGTTTCAAAAATTTGCATTTTAGATGACTATTTTCAGTTATATCGAAAGAAGCATCTGGTCCTTCTTTTAAAACATACTTAAGATGTTTTATTTAAAATAAGTAGCATTTTTTTTTTACAAGAAAAGTGAAGGCTTCATTGAATCCGAAGAATACTGTTTATTTGTGAGTTGGTTCTATTTACCTCATTCTAAGGTAAAACCTTGTTATTTATCATCCACCTGAGTCCTCTGTGAAGGGAAGGTCACTCAGTGAACAAGATGCCAGGACAGCAGGCGCGGCCAGGCTTTCCCTGGGAAACGGGAGGTCCCTCCCTCAACCACCAGCTCTAGAAGATTCAGCAAAACGTCACTCAAAGAAACGAAAATGCTAACTGCAATCGCTTTAAGATCTCTCCTAGCCATGGGTCAATTGCTTGTGACAATTACTAAGGAGAAAGGAGCTATTGCTTTCTCTTCTTTGTATGGAATATGTGCTTGTTTAGAAAAATCATTCTGCATTGTCATCGCCCAGAGAGAGGCTTTCCTGAGGATGCAGGCGGGCAGGTTCTACCTGGGCCTCCCTCAGCACCTGTGACTATCACTGCCCCCCCCCCCTCTCGGCCCCTCAGCACCTGTGACTATCACTGTCACCATCACCAGGAGGACCCGGCAGGCCGGGCTGCCCACACCGGCGCCCAGGGCCCTGCAGAGCCAGGACTCCCCGGGGGCTGCCGGCCCATCCCAGCGTCAGTCCGGCCTCTGCACGCTCATGGTGCTTCCCACAGCCCCGGACAGAGGTTCCATCCCTCCCCGGCCTGGTGGGGCGGCGCTGCCCTCCGAGCCGGGCACGCTGAGGTGGCGGCCAGAGCAAGTCCTGGGACAGCCCCGGCCCCGGTGGCCTCCACGGAGGGCGCGGGCGGCGGAGAGGCCGAGCGCCAGAGCCCCGCCGCCCGCTGCGCCCAGGCCCGCGGCCGCTCGGTCCTCGGCCAGCCTCGCCTGAGCGCCACCGTTGGGGGATGGAGACCAAGAGCCGGGCCTGCGCCTCCAGAGGAGCCCGCTGCTCGGAGAGGAGCCAGGCCTCAGGCCCTGGAACGAGAGTTCGCTCCTGAAACTGCCGTGCCACGCTCCTGTGTAGAAAGCGGAACAGCAACGCCAGAGGCTGCTCGGCAGGACACTGGAAGGCAGGCGGGCAGCGGCTTTGCAGGAAAGCTGGGTGTGCTGCTCGGCTCGTCCCATCTGAATGTGCCCCCCATTCCCGCCCTCCATTCCCACCCTCTGGGGCCTGAGTGCTGCCAGCTCCTCTGACCATCAGTCCATGCCGTGGTGACCAGGCACGAATGTCACTTACTAAACCCCTCTGCCGCCATCAGTCTGTCCTCTCTCTCAGCAGGTGGGAGGGGGGTAGCCCTGAATGCCTTCAGTCGAGTAGGTGAGCATGGGGTGGGAGGGATGGGGACGCTGGTGTAGGAACTAGTGGCTGGCACAGTCCTTCCATGAGCAGCACACTTACCGGCCAGCGTGCTGACTCCAGCCCTGTGCCGGGCAGAGGCCGCTGCCTCCTGCCCTGCGGAGCGCTCTGCCCTCCTCGCCTGGGCCGCTTCCATTTCTCCCGGACTGGCCACTGGCTGCACGCCGACCATCCCACCCCGGGGATTTGGATCACGTTCTCTTTCCAGCCCAGTCTGACCTGCCAGGGCGAGCGCACAGGGAACATGGCAGGAGCCTTTTCAGGCGGGAAAATGAGTTCTAAGTGTGTGTGTTTGTGGGCGAGGTGTGCTTATTTATTTGCAAAAAGACTCATCACCAAAGACCCAAACTCAGTGGCCCCACAGTGAGCATTCACTCCTCCCCTCCGGCCCAGGGACCACTGGGGCTGTGCCGGCTGCGCTGGGCCTGGCTCCCCGCTGCGGGCTGCATTCAGCGTGCGCCCCCATCTCTGGATTTGGGGAGCAGCAGTTACCCAGGAAGAGATGGCATGATGGGTGGGAACACACCGGAGGGAGAGCAGAAACCCACAGTGCCTCTTTAGACCCTGGCCCAGCACAGCCCAGTCCTCTGTCCCGTCCCCTCGGCCAGAGCAGGTAGGATGTTCACCCCCCGCAGGCAGGGCCTGCTTCACTCGGGACCGAGCGAGGGAGGAGGAAAGGACGGTGATAGATCTGCAGCGGGCCATGAGCAACGCATGCGCAGCAGGTTCGAGGACCATGGCGGGGCTCAGAGGAGGGTCTGGGACCAGGGCCGGGGGACACGGCCGGGGAAGGTTGGAGAGGAGGCTGCCGTGGCCAGCAGTGAGCGGAGGACGGAGCACAGAGCATGCAGGAGCATGGAGCATGCAGGAGCATGGAGCACAGAGCACTGAGCACGGAGAACGCAGGAGCACGGAGCACATAGCACGGAGCTCGGAGCGTGGAGCACGGAGCGTGGAGCAGCGTGTGGGGCTATATGGAAACTACCAGCTGCTGCCAGGGACAGACCCAGGCGGGCTGCCAGGGTCGCCTGTGTGTCAACACGTACACTTAACTCGGAGTGACAGCTCGCCAAGTACAAGTGAGTCCTCTGGAAGCTTGACGACAGAAGGGCAAAAGGCTTGGCGCACAAGACCGATGGAATAAAAATAAACGGCTAATCAGGAAGGACTGAGGGGAAAGCCTGACGTACTGTGGTTCAAGCACAGTGCCACTAACGCCTGGCTCATTGCTAAGCTCAGGCTCTGCTCCGTTTCTGTAAAACGCTTCTGTTGACGCCCACGCTGCACGGAACGTGGGGGACCCGAGTGAAGCAATGCGTGCAAAGCCTGTGCGTCCTCACAACAGCCGTGCCCCAAGGCGCTGGGGCACAGGCGGGGCTCGTGCCATGGTATTTTGTGAAAGAGCCACACTGAAGGAGCCAAAGAGCCACATGTGGCTCTCGAGCCTCAGTTTGCCAACCATGGGCTTAATGGGACTCCTTAAGGGAGCAAATACACCCTAAAAACAATGACCACATCTGCCTTACATCATCAGCAAAGTGGGAAGTACGTGAAGCACTGAAAGACTTTATATGTAGGCCACTCTGGATTGTGCAAAATCGCCATGGTAGATGGACAGACTTGCTTTCTGTAAGGCCCAAAGGAATTGATATTTATCTTTAATTGACTTCCATAAAGACTACTTGGCATAAAAGTTAACTTACATGTTCACGTTTGAATGAGAATGTGAAAAGCAATGGAATGGGGAAAGTGGCAAAGGTTTGCATTTAGTTTCTGCACAGTCTCCACAGATTCGCATCCTCTTGTATTTAGATCAAATCCTGCAAGTCACCCTCGTAGCGGGCAAACCACCAGGCAGCAGTTCAGCTGTGGGAGGGTGGCTGCGTCCGCCCACCACGAGGGGCAGCCTCCTTTCTGGGGACTGTTCACTTCCTTCCTGGTCATCATCCCTTCCGTGGTTCCTCGTGGTCTTTGCTGCCTTTGTTTTCACATCTGTCTCTGCGGCAGTCTTCTACTCTGTTCCAATAGATGGCGCTGAACCTCCAGCTCTTCACCCCTGTGGCGGGCAGAGCTCTGGGATGCACTTTGAAAGCCGACCATCAGGCCCAGCCATGGGGAGCCGCTCACTCAGTGACCAGTGTCCACTCTTGCAGCTCATAGGAGACTCAGACCCTATTGGCAGCGTGCCCTCAACTCAGACACTGAGCCCCTCACTGCCTGCGGGTGTGACCACGCAACTCACACAGGCCAGGTCCTCTCTTGCTGCTGGCAGCTCACTGCTTGTCACTTGCTGGGCTCACTGGCAGCTCTGTGTTCCTCCCACCTAAGTACAAGTGGTGCTACTAAAATCAGCCAGGAAAGGAGGCAGGGCTGCTGCTGGGAGGCCAGAGCCGGTAGACGAGAGCCTGTCGGAAAAAAAACCCTCAGGTTTCTGTTGCTTGGTTGCTTGTTATTTGTTTTGTTTTTAAACCCAGAGCACAGACGTTTCGTTTGCAGCTACTCACCCTCGGCCTCAGTGGCGGGAGGGCAGAGGGAAGGTGAGTTGCCGAAGAGAAGGCTGGGGTGGGAGGCTTTGGGGGAGATGTGGAAAGCAGTCCTTCGTTTGTTCAGACTCCACCTTGCCCTGCCGCCAAACTGAAACAACGGCCATTTTTCTGAGATGCATCAATTAAAGATAAATATCAAAAAAAAATGGGACATTCACAACAGCATCAAGGGAGTATTCAATCATACATAAGTTCAGAAAATCAAAAACTTTTAAATGAGTACAGAACCCAAAACAGCAAGGTTAAAATATTAAACAGCAATTTTTATATTGAATGTCCCATTGGTAGATAATTGAGTTTCGGGTGACTCAGTGGTCCCGGAATAAGAGCACAAATTATCCTAAATTGCCTCAGTAGCTACAGATGGTGCATTCCTATTGACTCAGTGATCTCAGAATCTGAACAGCACTATTATCCCAAACTAGAGGCCCGGTGCACAAAATTCATGCACGGGGCCAGGGACGTGTGTCCCTCAGCCTCGCCAGCACCCTCTCCAATCTGGGATCCCTCGAGGGATGTCCGACTGCCCGTTTAGGCCCACCTCCCATTCAGTCCCTCATGCTGCCTGAGACGGTTCAAAGGCATAGGCCTGGCCTCTGCTCTGTCTCCTCTGCAGAGGGCGGGACACATTCAAAAGACCTTCACTTAGACACATCATAATTAAATGGCAAATGTTAAAGACAATGAAAGAATCTTAAAGACTATACCATGTTCATGGATAGGTAGAATCAATATCATTGAAATGCCCATACTACCCAAAGCAATCTATACAATCAATGAGATCCTTATCAAAACACCAATGACATATTTCACAGACCTAGAACTCCAAAAATGTATATAGATTTGAGATGCATGAGCCCTTCCCAGAATCCACAGCTCAGGCAAAGGAAAACATATTTATATTTATATTTTTTATACAGAACCAAAATGTCCCTGCAGCAATTCTGAGAAAGAAGAACAAAGTTGGAACAATCATGATACCAGATGCCAAGCTATATTACAAAATCACTGTAATCAAAACAGCCTGCTGCTGGCACAAGAACAGGCCATAGATCAATGGAACAGCACAGAAAACCCATAAATTGACCCCATCCATTACACTCAATATTGGACAAAGGGGTCAAGAGCATACAATAGAGTAAAGACAGTCTCTTCAATAAATGGTGTTGGAAAAGTTGAACAGATACATGCAATAAATAAATAAATAAAACATGACCGCCATACATAAGAATAAACTCAAAATGGATAAAAGACTTAAATGTAAGTCGTGAAACCATAAAAATCCTAGAAGAAAACAGGCAGGAAAATATCAGATACCTCATATATCAGAATTATCAGTGATATATCCCATCAGGCAAGAGAAACAAAGGAAAAAATAAATAAATGGGACTATCAAAACAAAAAGCTTACTGCAGTAAAAGAAACCATCAACACAATAAAAAGGGAACCCACTGTATGAGAGAACATATTTGCCAATGATACATCTGATAAGGGGTTAATTTCCAAAATATATAAATTACTCATATAACTCAACAAAAGGAAGACAAACAACCCAATTAAAAAATGGGCAGAGGGCCTGAATAGGCACTTCTCAAGAGCAGACATACAGATGGCCAAGAGACATAAAAAAAAAAAAAGCTCAACATCATTAATTATCAGAGAGCTGCCAATTAAAATGGCAATTAGTCACCACCTCGCACATACTGGAATGACTACCATCAATAAATCAAGAAAGAACAAACAAGTACTGGCAAGGATATGGAGAAAAAAGAGCCCTAATGCACTGCTGGTACAGACTGGTACAACCACTATGGAAAACAGTATGGAGTTTTCTAAAACAATTAAAACTGGAACTGTCATTTGACCCGATGATTCCACTTCTAGGAATATATTCTAAAAAATCCAAAATACCAATATATATATTTATAATAGTTAAATATATATGCTATTTATAATAGTTAAAACCTAGAAACAGCCCAAGTGCCCATCAGTAGATGAGTGGATAAAAAAGCTGTGGTACATTTACAGAATAGAATACTTTGCAGCTGTAAAAAAAGAAGGATCTCTTACCCTTTGAGGCAGCATGGAGCGACCTGGAGAATATTGTGTTAACCAAAATAAGCCAGTCAGAGAAAGACAAGTATCACATGATCTCATTCATATGTTAAATCTAATGAACAAAATAAACTGATGAACAAAAAGGATCCAGAGATATTGAAGCATGGAACAGACTGGCATATTTCAGAGGGAATGCAAGGGAAGGGGTTGGGGCAGGGGGAGATTAACCAAAGAACTTATATATGCATATATGCATAGCCATTGGATAGACCTGGGGAGGGCATGGGAGTGGGTGGTAGGGGTCAATGTGGGGAAAACTGCCTCTCGCAGAAGGAGAGAATCTTATTTCAGAGTCCTCATAAGACATTATTGGTACTGTTTTGAGTTTGCTAGTACACTTGTCAGGTTCTCATTTTCTAAAATTTTTAATTTGATCAGTTTGTAAGCTCTAGAATGGTTTCATTTGACACTCAAACAATAAAAATTAGTTTTCTAGATGTACTTTTTATGCAAAATATTTGTATAATTAAGCTTTTTCCTCATTATTGACTTCCCTTTTCAGAGTATGAGCATTCTTGTCAGGAGACCCACCTATCTGCCCACAGTTTGAATTTCTAAATTCAAACTGGAATTTAGAAATGCCTAAAGGAAATTCTAAAATATTATTCTATGGAGAATAGAGGAAGTGACAAATACAATATTACATCAAAGATGAGATAATTCTCAAGAGCAAATGTTGGCAAGAGGAGTGGACATAATTCTTAAGGTTTCATATATGTATACACCAGTCCTCACAATCCTATATAATGAAAGAGCAATATGCAAATTAACCATCACTCCACTCCACCCCACAAGCCACATCCACCAGCCACTCAGGAGTGAGTATGCAAATTAACCCAACCAAGATGACTGCGGCCATGGAGTGAGCAGGAAGCTTGGGTTTCCCCAGTAATGGAGGAAGCAAGCTTTCCACATACCCTGGCCAGCCCAGGCCTCCACCCAAGGCTACAAAGTTTCAATTATAGAAGATAAATAAATCCCAGATACCAGGGCCTCCGCTTGGGTTTCTGGGAGTGTGGCCAGCCTGCAGGCCCCTTGCCCAGGCAGCCCCATGCCCCAAGGGAACCCCCACTCTGATCCAGGACACCCTTCAGGGCAAACCAGCCAGCCCCACCCATGCACCAGGCCTCTTTCCTATCTAATAAAAGAGTAATATGCAGATTGACCATCACTCCAACACACAAGATGGCTGCCCCCGTGTGGACACAGATGGCCAGCAGGGGAGGGCAGTTGGGAGGGACCAGGCCTGCAAGGGAAGGCAGTTGTGGGCAATCAGGCCAGCAGGAGAGGGCAGTTGGGAGGGACCCAGGTCTACAAGGGAAAGCAGTTGGGGGAACCAGGCCTGCAGAGGAGGGGAGTAAGGGGCAAACAGGCTGGCAGGGTAGTGGTTAGGGGGTGATCAGTCTGGCAGGCAGAAGCAGTTAGGGGCAATCAGGAAGGCAGGCAGGTGAGCAGTTAAGAGCAAGCAGTCCTGGATTGTGAGAGGGACCCCAGATTGGAGAGGATGCAGGCTGGACTGAGGGATAACCCTCCCCCCACACACACACGAATTTCATGCACCAGGCCTCTAGTATATATATAAAAGCCCAGCAACCATTATGGCACAAAGACCAGAATGACCAGAACAGCTAGTGGCTATCATGTGCACTGCAGCAGCCAACTAGCCTGGTCTGGGCTGATTGCCCGCTCCCCCACCGCCGCAACCCGCAACCTCCCACGGCTCCTCCCCATGGCCAGCCCCACCCCTCATAAGGCCCCTCCCCCACAATTACTGGTTGCAGACACAGGGAGCACACAACTGAGCTGTCAGTACCCCTTCTGAGGGGAGAGCCCACCAGGTATACAGAAGGCGCTCAGCGAGGTGTCCACACGGGTTGTGATCACACCTTCACCCTGTCGCCCTCCACCACCACAATGCCGGAGGAAGCTGATTCAGGAACCCCGTGCTGACCACCCACACGGAGAAAGAGCGTGTGATAAACATCATGTCCCGCAGACGCCTGGATCCACCTCAAGAGGAAGGAGCTACAGACCCGAGCAGGAAGATGGGGACAGACAGACGGCCTGGGAAAAGCAGGGCCGCGGACGGCAGTGCTCAGCCTTTGCTGCCTGCCCTGCTCCCCGGCCCCCTCCACAGGCAGAGCACCGGCTCATCGCCCTCGGAGGGAGGCCTGTGAGTGAGTGAGGGGCTGTGGCTGTGCCTGTGCCTGTGGCTGCGCTCGGCCTCCTGCCCTCGTGGAGAAGCGGGAAGCATATTTATTGCCAGAATCCAAAACCCTCTTCATCGGTAATAGCGCAAATAATGCAACACCCACCTGTGTTTCTAAACAGGACTGTCCCGTTGGCCTGAACCCAGGTCGAAGGCGTGCTCTCGGCCCAGGAGACTGCAAAGGCGGCTCCTCTCTCCAACACATGCAACCCTGAGCAGTGTAAAGGGAGAAGGAGGTAAAAACAAACAAAATAGCAACAAGCTCTGAAGCCGCCGCCCATGCCGTCAAATCCCCCGCGGTGATGTCAGAGCCGCCTCCCTGCGCCGGCTCTGGCTGCCCAGCGGGACACCGGCCCGTCGCCTGGCACCGGCCTCCTCTTCGCGGCCACCTTCAGCCTCCGCCAGCTCAGTGCCTCGGGGCCTGCGGGTGGAGGCTGCAGGGTTAATCAGCCCTGGTGTAGCACAGACATGCGTGGGCTTTTTGATGAGAAAGAACCCATGACATCTCTTCACCAACGTGCTTTTAAGCTTTTAATTGCTCTGAGGTCATGCTCCAGCCTTGGCGACTCTCAAATAGGCCTCAGCGATTCCACTCGCCCGATGCAAAGACTGACTGACCCGGGTTTCACCGAGACTAAGCCCTCGCCCCCGGAGCAGCCGTGTCCTTTCAAAGGGAAGGTCGCTCTGGCTGCAAGTCCTTGCTCTTCATCACTCCGAATTTTTCTTGCCACGCCCTTCTCTACTCAGCAAAGCTCATTTAAATTGAAGGCCAGATAAAGAGCTTCACAGACAAGAAAAAGCTAAAGGAGTTCATCTGGACGTTTTTTCAAGATCTTTTTATGCTGGACTTGAGCCTACCTACGCGTATGGGCTCATGCTCATTTTCTATTTGTCTTAATTTCCAAAACATACAAAGAACTCATAAAACTCAACACCAGACAAACACACAATCCCATCAAAAGGTGGGCAGAGGACCTGAAAATACGCCTCCCCAAGAAGACATATGAACAGCCAATAGATGTATGAAAAGAGGTTCAACCTCAGTGGCAATCAGGGAAACGCAAACCAAAACTATAAGGAGATGCACCTCACACCGGTTGGAGTGGCCATTATCACCAAGACAAGCAATGACAAGTGCGGGAGGGGTGTGGAAAGGGAGCCTCACACTGCAGTGGGAACGTAGATGTACAGCCACGATGGAAAGCAGGACATGTAGTCACACATGGTGTGAACCACGTCTCCAGGTTCTCCCACTCCCGGGAAAGGCCTGGCCTGTGTGCGGAGTGTCAGGGGACAGGACATTCAGACAAGAGAGCAAGTGAAAGGTGACAGGGCAGAACCGAGCGGGGACTGTGACAGAGGTCGCAGCCTTCTCACGCCCCACAGCCGGGGCGGGAGCGGGAATGCCATGCCTGAGAAAAGGCCCCGCGTTCCGCCTCCCGGACTCCCGCTCCCACCTGGTTAACTATTAGGTGCTTCTACAGACATCGATCCAAACTGCCAGGCGGATCGAACGTGTCACTGGCCATTAATAGAGTACTTCAAACCGGCACAGCGAGTACAGACGGCCTGTTCCCTGCTGCTCGGACCTGCTCAATGTCTTCCCCAGCCCCTCGGAGGCAGCTGCTGCCCGTTCCAAGAATGCGTTTATCAAAGGCCACTGGAAACTGTGCTTTCTCCAGAGCCCTGTTCGCGTGCAGCCTGAGATAGCACGCTCCCGCTATTGGAGAGGCAGGCTGGCTGCAAGGTCCCCGCCAGGCCTCACCCCCTCTGGCCCGCCCGCCTGCCAGCGAGGCCGCCGCATCCATTTGCCCTCCAGACAGGGTGCGAGTTTTCTTCGTTGATGCAGGAGCTGCAGACAAGGGGACCCCAGGTTATAACTGCAAACCCTTCCCGAGAAGCGTGGGCCTTCAGATTCTCTTGGGTAAAAGCTGAACGTGGAGGAGGAAGCAGAGTGATCCCTGAGAGGCGGCAGTTCCGCTCCGGGGCAGCCCGCATGCAGACCCCCCAGGCTTTCCAGAGCCTCTGCCCAGAGGCAGCAGGAGGGAGCGGGCAGACAGGAGGACAATAAAGGTCTCTCTGTGTTGGAATTTAAAAACGTCAAAGTAAGGCCTCAGCGGGCTCATGTTTTAGTGCAGGAAAGGGAGTCTCCCCATCGCTGAGCCGGGAGGACAGCGCTGCTCTTCCTGCCAGCTGACCCCGCCGCCCGTGCTCCAGGAGCTGGGTCTCCGCTCCCGTGCCAGGGGAAGCACAAGAGAAACCGCACCACCTGGCCTTTCAAAGGCACAGAGCGACTTAACACCGCGTGGCTTTCCCTCCGCCTGCTGGGACTGCCGCAGTGCCAGCGCTGTGCCCAGAGGGGCTTTAATCTCCAAACTTCACTTCCTTGAAGAGTTTCCAGTCTCCACACACAAGCCCCGTGGTCTGAAGGGGCTTCACACTCAGCTCTGAGGCCCCTCAGAGAGGCAGCAAGCTAGACCCCGCCCGGCCAGCGGCTCGGGAGCCGGGAGGACCACGCCCTGGGTAACAGGCGGTGGAAAGCTGCTGCCTGTCTTAGGAGAGAGTTCAAGTGTAATCACAATTAAAACTGCATCTGAAATAGAAAGTCTGTTATATCAACAGGCTGTGAGATGCTGGTGTGGAAAACACTTCCGAGTCAGGAATCATAGCAGCTCCATGCTGTAGCTCTATGTCCAGCCTCTCTCTGCAGCCACCGTGGAAGTCCGTTCAGAACCCCTGGGCAAAACCAGGCTTGAGGGCCGAAACTGGTTTGGCTCAGTGGTAGAGCGTCGGTCTGTGGACTGAAAGGTCCCGGGTTCGATTCCGGTCAAGGGCGTGTACCTTGGTTGCTGGCACATCCCCGGTAGGGGGTGTGCAAAAGGCAGCTAGTTGATGTTTCTCTCTCATTGACGTTTCTAGCTCTCTATCTCTCTCCCTTCTTCTCTGTAAAAAAATCAATAAAATGTATTTTTTAAAAACTTAAAAAAACAGGCTTGAGGGCCAGTTCTGTCATTTTCTGCTTCTTCTGTAACATTAAGCATTTCACTGCACCTCCCTGAGCCTGTTTTCTCCTCTGAAAAAATAATCATAAAAATGTAAAGATTAGACAAGATAATCTCTGTAAAGAGCTTACCCCACATGGTGCTGGACAATCGTAAATGTTCCATGATGCCAGCTGCCCTCCATCCCCCGCTCCCCCGGTCCTACATGCGACATGGGATAAGCCTCCAGTCCAGGCAGACCGCTCCCTCCCTCACTCTGCAGCTCATTCCTCAGCCTCTCCCTCCTCTCCCAGTTCCCACTCTGTACTACCTTTCCACATGACAAGCATCATGCTTTCTTCCAGGATGATCTCTGGCAATAGAAGCTGAAATATCATACAAAGTTCAACCAGGAATATTTGTTTTTAAGAACATTTTAAAAGTCTAATATCAGACTTTTAAAAATGGAAGTTATGATTCATACTATGCTTTTTCAAAATCTTTATTGTTGGAAGTATTACATATGTCCCCCTTCTCCCCTCATTGACTTCTTTTACCCCCCTCCACCCTCCACCGTCCACCCCAGGCCCCCACGACCCTTGGCCTGTGTCCATGGGTTTTGCATACATGCAAACAAGTTCTTCAGTTGATCTCTCCTCACCCACCCACCCCCATCCCTTCCCGCTGAGATTTGACAGTCTGTTCCCTGCTTCCATGTCTCTGGGTCTATTTTGTTTGTGAGTTTAGTTTGTTTATTGGCTTCGACATATGAGTGAGATCATATGGTACTTGTCTTTCTCTGACTAGCTTATTTAGCTTAGCACAATACTCTCTAGGACCCTCCATGCTCTCTCAAAGGGTAAGAGATCCTTCTTTTTTACTGCTACATAGTGTTGGACAGATACATGCAAAGTTAATAATTGATGACCAACTTACAGCATACACAAGAATAAACTCAAAATGGATAAAAGACTTAACTGTAAGTTGTGAGACCATAAAAATCCTACAAGAGCCGAAACCGGTTTGGCTCAATGGATAGAGCGTCGGCTTGGGGACTGAAGGGACCCGAGTTCGATTCTGGTCAAGGGCATGAACCTTGGTTGCGGGCATATCCCCAGTGGGGGGTGTGCAAGAGGCAGCTGGTCGATGACTCTCTCTCTCATCGATGTTTCTAGTTCTCTATCTCTCTCCCTTCCTCTCTGTACAAAATCAATAAAATATGTTTAAAAAAAAATCCTACAAGAAACTATGGGCAACGAAATCTCGGACATCTCTCATACCAATATGTTCATGGATACATTTCTTAGGACAAAGGAAGCTAAGGAGAAAATAAATAAATGGGACTACATCAAAATAAAAAGCTTCTGCACAGCAAGAGAAGCCATCAACAAAATGAAAAGTTGAGCCCACTGTATGGGTGAACATACTTGGCAATGATACATCTGATAAAGGGTTAGTATCCAAAATATATTTTTAAAAATCCTACAACTTAACAAAAGGAAGACAAGCAATCCAATTTAAAAATGAACAAAGGACCTATATAGACACTTCTCCAAAGGGAACATACAGATGGCCAAGAGACATCTGAAAACATGCTCAAAATCACTGATCATCAGAGAGAAGCAAATTAAAATGACAATGAGGTACCATCTCACACCTGTCAGATGGCTACCATCAACAAGTCAACAAATGACAAATGCTGGTGAGGATGTGGAGAAAAGGGAACCTTAGTACACTGCTGGTGGGAATGCATACTAGAGCAGCCATTATGGAAAACAGTATAAAGTTTCCTAAAAAAATTAAAAATGGAACTTGTATTTGACCCAGTGATCTGACTTCTAGAAATATATACTAAGAGTCCTGAAACACCAATCCGAAAGAATGCACCCCTATGTTCATAACAGCACAATTTACAACAGCTAAGATCTAGAAATAGGCCAAGTGTCCATCAGTAGATGAGTGGATAATATGCTTTTTTAAATGTAGCACCAGACATTTAAAACTCAATTAAGATTGAATTAAAATGGATCCAAAATGGATTTAGTTTTCTTTTTCAAGGTGATTTTGGTTCATATAAAATGAGTAATAGCTGATTGTTCTGAGGAATATAGGGGATTTAACTAAGCCTTCTGGACTCTTAAAATCTTTGCGTGTATAGTCAAAGATCAAAGACTTAAGAAAAATCTCTCCCATAAAAGGCAGAAACTAAACCAAACAGGAAAACAAGTTAATAAGAAATAGAGAACTAGGAGGACAGTTTTAAAAATGGCTAAAATTAAAGTTTGAGAGACAAGAGAAGATATTGTATTTGTGTAAAAGGAACAGAATTGAGTAAAAAGGAGCACTCAAAGACCAAAGCAGAGTTCTAAAAGTTAACCTGTGGTAGCAAAAATGAACAATTAGTTAGAATGGTTGAAAGTTAATATTTTAATAAAGCTCATAAAAATAATAAAATAAAAGGAGGAACAATAAGAAATAAAAAAGTAAAAATATAGTGAATCCATTCAAAATAATAAGAGAGAGCAAACAGAGTAAATGAAGTAAATAGAAAAAATAATCAAAGAGCTATACAAGAAAATGTACCTAAATTGAAGGAGACACATTTTAAGACTGAAAGAACCCTAAACGGTTTAAACCAAGACTCTTCCTAGTGAACTTTTAGAACCCTGAGGACAAAGATAAATCCTAAACATTTCCAAAAAGAAAAAAAAGAAAAATCAGCCAGGCAACATTCAGCAGACACAAGTGAGGATGGCATTGCGTTTCTCAACAGTAAACTGGAACTTTGAAGACAATGGAGAAATATCTTCAAAATCCTGGGGAAAAATTATTTCTGTCTTAGAATTCCATACCCAACCAAATAGTAGACATTCAAGGTCTCAAAGATTGTACTGCCTATGGACTCTTTCTCAAGAAGCTATGTGAGAAATGTGTTGCACCAAAATGAGTAAATGTTCCAGGAAAGAAGAAAGGCATGGGCTCTATGGATAAAGAGATCCAACCCAGGAGAGAGGGAAAGGAATTCTCGTGGTGAAAGTGAAGGGCCATGGTTGGCAAACTGTAGCTCATGAGCCACATGTGGCTCTTTGGCCCCTTGAGTGTGGCTCTTCCACTAAATACCACAGCCTGGGCGAGTCTACTTGAAGAAGTGGCGTTAGAAGAAGTTTAAGTTTAAAAAATTTGTCTCTCAAAAAAATTTCAATTGTTGTACTGTTGATATTTGGCTCTGTTGACTAATGAGTTTGTCAACCACTGAGGGAAAGCCCTCTACAGCCAGAATGTAATAATCAGTGAAGATTGGAACAGGATGGTGAGTAATGAAGAGGAACTGGATTGTTTGTCAAGTTGAGGTAGGTGACCCCTAAGATCCCTTCCAATTTCAGGAGTCTTCAAATAACATTGGTTTCAGCTCCACCAAAGTCAGAATCTGCGAAATCTTTCTTCACAGCCAATGGCCTCTCCATCCTTATCTCAGGTAGATGAATAGAAGGGGATCAGGTGAGGGAAGAAAGTTTGGCTACAAGGGAGTACTCGCTTTTCTCAATAGCTCCGAGTGAGTTCTCAAATGTTCTAGAATAAAACCAATTACTTCTTAGATCAATTAAAGCAAAAGCAGGAAGGTGGCATGGGTAACAAATGCAACATGAAATAGGTCAGAAGGAAGAAGCAAGAAAGTTTCTTCCAGGTCCAACTTTCCTTACCTTTTTTTTTTTTTTAATATATTTTATTGATTTTTTACAGAGAGGAAGAGAGAGGGATAGAGAGTTAGAAACATCAATGAGAGAGAATCATCAATCAGCTGTCTCTTGCACACTCCCTCCTGGGGATGTGCCCTCAACCAAAGTAAATGCCCTTATCACAATTGAACCTAGGACCTTTCAGTCCGCAGGCCGAAGCTCTATCCACTAACCCAAACCAGTTTCGGCAACTTTCCTTATCTTGAAGTGTTCACCATTTCCACCTAACCATTATCACCCTATCAGGATCTATAGAACAGAAAGAATTGGGAGGAAGAGATCAAGGAAATTATGGGTGAGAGGGTTGTCACGTTACGTGACTCCAGGGGACACCATTTGCCTTAGAGTCAGGGAGTGAGGCCCTCTGGTCTCAAGCAGTGCACAGTCTGCCCAACAGGTTGTAAGGATCCTGGTGACCAGATGAGGCCTTCTTTACTATCTGCTCAGAAATGAGGAGGGAGAGAGCAATGTCAGAGTCCCAGAAAAACAACAGCAATGGTAACCAACAGCTACCTTATCATTCCAATTTAAGAGCTTTTACTTGCTAGAGGGTTCTGTTATGTTGTACCTATTTGATTCTCAGGTTGGTTGTACATGTGGACCCAGCATACCTACACACCTGTCATTTTTCTAATGAGGAGATATCTGCTGTGCCTTACTCTTCCAAATGCTAGAGAATGAGAAGCCTGATGGCCGTGCTTTATTGTCCCTTTTCCGGTGGTTCCACTATAAGGAGAAAAGCAAGTGGAGCTAAGCGGGAGGTGGATAATAGGGAGGAGGTGGGACATCAAAGGCAGAGGAGCTGACAGCCGAGAGGAGGTGGTGAGCATTTGTCAGGGCAAGTGCAGACAGGCTGCTCACACCTGGCTATTTTTGTGCGCACTTAGCTGTGTGTCACCGAGCTTGGAGAGCACTGGTGCCCAGAGTCTCAAATGCCTATTTCAAGAGACTCTGCTTCAATGACTGACATCAGAAACATGCAAATTTTGCCAACTGGCCGAACAGAAAGAGGTCTGCAGCAGCTTTCCTCATCGGAAAAGCAGAAATATAGCCCCACTGTGAGTGCAGGCTTGGTGGGGAACTAGTGAGGTCATCAGAGAGAAAGGCCCCAGGGAGCAGGCTCGTTGTGTCCTGGATATGTTTTCACCTCTCTACTCCTTCCCCAGCGTGGGCCGAGCACCTCTTGTTTTTATTTTCCTGTTGCTTTTTAAGCTTTTCTTCGTAAGAGGTCTCCACTTTTGTGGCAAAGGATTTATATTCATGAGAAGAAGTGAAGGTGGAAGAAGGAGCCTTGCCCTCCCTCTAACCCTCTCCATGAAGGTGACAGGAGGAGTCATGGATGAGCTCTGAGCCTCCGGCCGCGTGGTGGTGATTTGATCAGCGTGGTTCAGAGGACACGGCATTCTCTTCCTAGAATAGGCCACTCACCACAATGTTCCTCTGTTCGTTAATAGTCTCTCATGTTCTCAAGATGAACTTCAAATCGAAAACCTGAGTTTGCCAGGTTCACTTTAGCCTTGGATACAGGGCATACTTCTTATCAAAGCACCAGGGTGCCAATCCACTAACTTTATGGCAGACGCTGACTTTTAAGTCTGCCAGTCAAGGTCTCTCAGCTGATGATGACTTCTGCTGCACAAGCAACGTGGAGGCCTCGAGGAGTGAGCCGTGTCTCACATTGGAGAAGAGCCAGTGGGCCAATTTCATACACTAGAGACCGGACAGTCCGGTGTCTCTCCCATCCACATGCCACGTCAAGCAGGTCCTCGGACTGGAGGGAGGGAGAACGTGGTCCTGGCAGGTGGTGTCATAGGGGCTGAAGGCCCAAGGTCATGCATGGACCTCAGGCCCTGCCAGATGACCTCAGACCACAGCCTAGGAAAACATGCTTGACCTTTTGAAAAGGCTTTGCTGCCCCACATAAAACTTAAGTGACTCAAATTGAATAGTTGGAAAGTAAAGGGAAAACAAAGCAGGATTTGAATGATTGTGGTTAGGAAAATAACTCCAGGATGCTTTGGCCTGTGTGTTTAGAAGACTCCGAGGGCCTGAGGAATGCAGTCGTTTCCAGGAAGACGGAGAGAAGCACACATTCCTTTAGAACACCCAACTGCAAGCTTCATTTGTTTTCTTGGAACCAATAATATGTAAAGAGAGCTCATCCTTTGAGGCTGGAGATCAGAGAAGTGCTCCAAGGTCACAGTCAGAAAAGACAAGTGAGAGAATAGAAGAACACCTAATACTCACTAGCCTGTCATTTCTAGCACACTTTAAGTTTAAGCCGGCAAGAAGCAGGCTTATGAATGAACACACTACTGAGGAAGTCCTCCCAGAGGCCTCACAAGGTACCAGCCCCATAATGGAACAAGGGCTCTGGATGGTCGTGTTAATCAATCAAGCCAATCAAGGAACAACTGGGAGAGGTGGGGACCAGGGGAAGTTGGCAAGTGCGTGCCCTCCTTGGCACCGATGTCTTCAGGAATGCTCAAAGAAGGACCACTGTAGCCAGATCTGCTTCAAGAGGAACTAAATATGCAATTTTATGTAAAGTCTCATGTGGTTAGCAAGGCATTTTTTAACAATAATATTATTCAGACTAAAAAAATGTGTACTGTCTGGATCCTGTCCATGGACCTCTGCTTTACAATGTCTGATCTATAAAAATTACCTACAGCCTCCCTGACCAGATGGCTCAGCTGGCTGGAGCATCATCCCATTACACCAAAGGTTGTGGCTTTCATTTCCAGTCAGGGCACATACCTAAGATGCCAGTTCTATCCCCTGTCAGGCTGTGTACGGGAGGAAACCAATTGATGTTCATCTCTCACATAGATGTTTCTCTCACTCTCTAAAATCAATTGAAACATATCTTTAGGTGAACATTTAAAATAATAAAATGAATTAAATAATCTACAACCTATAACTTTGAAAGACAAGATATATCTCTGAGATATGACATAAAAATGCAATTATAGAATTTTAGCAATGGATTACTTAGACTTCAAATCAACCCAATTTTTGGATGAGAAACTGAGTCGCAGAGAATGAGCAAGTGCCTTGGGAAGTAGCCAGGCAGGAATTCTGGTGTCCAGCCCGGCATTCCTCCTTCAACACTCTGCCAGGTATCCACACCTCAACTTAGACACTGCGCCCTCCTCTTAAAGCCAGCTGGGAGCTGTGCCCATCCCTCTATCCTCCGTCCACTTTACATCTCCATTACAAGAAGGACATGATGGGATTTCACTAGCTGATGAGAGCATAAGCACGTTAGCCGGGGAAGGAGGCGGCTGTGGGCAGTGGTCCTAGGCAGCATGCCCTTTCCTGTAGCACTCTACATGTGATTCCTACCCATAAACTCAAGTCAGGTCTCACCTCTCCACAGAGCCCTCTGGCCACCTAGTTGAATGTGATCTCTCCCTCCTATAGCCCTCCAGATGTTTTGCAAACCACTCATGCAACACTACCTCTCCGAGGAGATGCTTTGACTAAGAATTAGAATCACCTGGATGCTTTGACTAAGAATTAGAATCACCCCCACTCAGTAACTCAGGATCTCCAGGATCCAGATTGAAATCTCTAAACAAATCTCTAAGTCATTTCAAGATGACAAGGCCTAGGAGTAGGACCACCTACATGATCTGCAGGGCCCGGTGTGAAATGGAACTGGAAGCTCCTGTTCAGAAAATCCAGAATTACAGAAAGGTTACAGCAGAGTGCTAAGTCCTAGATCCAGAGCCCTCTGCAGCTGGGAGGCTACATACCTGGGCTATAAGGCAGAAACTCAGGGGAGCGGCAAAAGGCAGAGCCCTGGAGTCGCGCACATTGCTCACAGAGGACGGACTGTTGACTGTGCTGCTGGATTGCTCTAGCGGGAAGGAGACAAAAGCTCTAGACTGCTCTGAACCCCACTTCCAGCCCCACTCCCAACTAAACTGAACCCCAGTTCCAGGCTCATTGGGGGAGAAACTAGACTGTCTGGTAGTGGGCATAACTTGAGGGCACCTTTCTCTCAGAGGTGCTTGCAGCGAGTACTGAAGAACCTTGAGGAACACTGAGATTCAGGAACCTCATAGGGTGGGGTTGACAGGAAGCCAAGGCTATAGGCTCCACCCTGAAACTCTGCCCCATCCAAGCTGAGCACAGAGGCTTTTGCAGTTTTCCAAGTCTAGTCAAATAAGGCTGTCTCATGGCATTGACACAGCTGATCCTCATAGCCAATTGGCTTGGAGGTCAGTTCCTCCCAGTGATACCAACAACAATCAAGTCTTAACTACAACAAGGCTGTACACACAGTCCACAAAAGGGGGCACCAAGAGTGTCCACCTCAGGTAACTGGGAGACTGACCCACTGAACCGTGTAGGACACCTTAGCACACAAAGCCACCCTACCAACCCAGGGAAGCAGTGAAAATACCGAGACAAGGAAACAGATCACAAACGAAAGAAATGGAGGACAAAAAGCGATTGGATATAGAGTTCAAAACCACGCTTATAAGGTTTTTCAAGAATCTCCTAGAAAAGGCCAATAAAATAAACGAGACTTATGAGGATATGAAAAGGGCTCAACTAGAAATAAAAAGGGATCAACTAGAAATAAAGAATACACTGTCTGAAATAAAAAATATTATACGGAATCCTAAAAACAGAATGGAAGATCACAAGAATCAAGTCAAAGATTTGGAACATAAAGAGCCAGAAGACATTCCTCTGCAGAAGCAAGAAGACAAGAGAATCCAGAATGTTGAAGATAGTGTAAGAAACCTCTGGGACAACTTCAAGCAAACCAACATCAGAATTATGGGGGTCCCAGAAGAAGAGAGAGAGCAAGATACCGAAAACATATTGGAAGAAATAGTGATGGAAAACTTCCCCCACCTGGTGATTGAATTAGACTTACACGTCCAGGAAGCACACAGAACCCCAAACAAAAGGAATCCAAAGAGAACCACACCAAGACACATCATAATTAAAATGCCAAGAGCAAAAGACAAAGAGAGAATATTAAAAGCAGCAAGAGAAAAGCAGGTAGTTAACTATAAAGGAGCACCCAAACGATTGTCAGCTGATTTCTCAACAGAAACCATGCAGGCCAGTTGGGAATGGCAAGAAATATTCAAGGTGATGAATAGCAAGAACCTACAGCCAAAAATTCACTAACCAGCAAAGCTATCACTCAGAATCGAAGGCCAGATAAAGAGCTACACAAATAAAATTTTTAAAAAAGCTAAAGGAGTTCATCACCACCAAACCAGAATTATATGAATTGCTGAAGGGGGTTCTTTAAGAAGAGGAAGAAAATAAGGATAAAAATTATGAACAACAAATACGTAACTATCAACAAGTGAATCTAAAAACCAAGGGAATTAAAAAGTCTGATGAACAATATTAACTGTTGAATATAATTGAATCAGAGGTATGGAAGGGGAGTGAACTGATGATTCTCAGGGAAAAGGGGAGTGGGAGTTGCGGGAAGAGACTGAATATAAACTGTACACCTATGGATGAGGACAGTGGAGGTGGGGAAAAAGCAGAGGGTGGGGTGGGAACCTGGTGGAGGGGAGCAATGGAGGGGATAAAAAGTGAGGAACATTTGTAATAATATGAATAATAAAGATTTATTTAAAATTTTAAAAACTTCATATGAAGGGTATTATTCACTCTTATCAGTGTGTTAAGATTCATACAGGTTGCTGCATGTAGCTGGGGTTCACTCTTTGTATTGCTGTGAACACTCTATTCCACACGTGATCCTTTCTACTACTGCTGGGCCTTTGGGTATTGACATTGTGGGCTACCATGTATAAAGCTGCTGTGAGCATTTCGCACTTGCGTTTTAGTGAAAAGCATGCACATATTGGACATTTACCTCTGATTGGGATTTCTGGGCCATAGGACAGTCATGTGTTTCCTATACATAGTTTTAAACCATACATAGCTGGACTGCAGAAGTTCTGGCTGTGCCACATTCTCTCCAGTGCTTGGTATTGTCAGTCTGTCTGACTTGAGCTCTTCCTCCAAGTGTGTGTAGGTATCTCCCAATGGTTTCTGTTTCCCCATGACTGATGATGTTGAGCTTTCTCTTTTTTTCAGGGAAATATTGGCCTTTTGGATATCCTTTTTTTTTTTTTTTTTTAAATAAACTCTTTCCCATTCTTAAAAAGGACTTGTCTGTCTTTTCCTTATTAACTTGTAGAAGTTAAACTACATTTTAATACTAATCTTTATCAAATACAGTTATATGGCTACAAATATCTACTCCTAGTCTGTGGCTTGATCTTCTCAATCTCTACATAACGTCCTTTATTGGTTTGCATTCGAATTTAAGGAAGCTTTGCCTAACCCTAGAGTCATAAAGATATTCTATTTTTGTTAAAGAAGCTTTACTGTTTTGCTTCTTTCATTCAGGCTTACAATCTATCCAGAATGATTGTTTTGCCTATGATGTTGGAGGCCCAAGCTCAAGGTTTTTCCTTAGTGTAGCCAACTGACCCAGTACCATGTTTGAAAGGACTATTTGCTTACCACTACATTAAAATTGCAACTTTCTTGTAAACCAGTGGTCTTTTTGTATGAACATGTTTGGTTTATCCCATTGGCTTCTTTGGACAAAGGAATCAAGTATCTAAGATTTATTTATCTCTATTCTAGTATAAATACCACATTTAAAAACTACTATAGCTTTATAAGAAATGTTGACACCAAGGGAGTAATATCTCTGATTTGTTATTTTGTTTTTGGGAGTTTTCCCCCCCAAAATTGTCTTGATTCCTCTTGGCCCTTTGCTGTTTTGGTAAAATTTTAAAATCTATCTTGGCAGTTTCTACAGAGAATCTGTTGGAATTTTACACAGCATTGAGTTTAATTTGTAGAGACTTGTCTATTTATAGGGAGTTGAATTTAAAGCATTATCATCTTAATAATATTCATCTTCCAAATTCTGAACACCTGTTTAAGTCTTAATTTTTCTTAGCAATGTTTTATAAAATTTTATAAGAATTGCGCATTTTAAATTAGTTATTAATGGGTTTTTAAAATGTTTTGATGTTTCTAAATGTTATTATTCCCTTTGTTCCCTTTAATTTCATTTTCTAATTGTTTATTGTTAGTAAAGAAATACATTTGTATGTTGATTTTATATTCAGCAACCTTGGTAAACACATATAAATTCTAACATTTTATCTATAGAGTTTTGGATATTTACATGCATACTCCTATCACATGAGAGGAATTCACAGATCTGTTTATCCTTCCTGATATTTATAACTATGGTTCCTCTGTCTTGCTTGTCACTCTGACTAGGCCTTGTAGTGCAATGTCAAATGAAGTGGTGTTGGTGAGCATCCTTATTTTACCAAATTCTGGAAGGAAACATTCAATATTTCACTATATATAATAATAAAAGTGTAATATGCTAATTAGAATGGATAGCTGAGGTGGTTAGGAGTGATCAGGCAGCCAGGCAGGGATGTTAGGGGCAGTTAGGCAAGTAGGCAGAGTAGTTAGGAGTGAGAGTTTAGATACTTGCTTCCAGCCAGCCCTTAGCCACACCAGCCAGGTTTAATAATTGCTTTTTACTAATGGCCCAGGGTGTAAAATTCATGCATGCAGGTGTGGGGGGGGGATGTTCCTCACCTCAGCCTGCACCCTCTCCAATCTGGAATGCCTTGAAGTATGTCCTACTGTTGGCTTACAGGGATCGGGCCTAAACCAGCAGTCAGACATCCCTCTCACAATCTGGGACTGCTGGCTCCAGCTGCTCACCTGCTTGCCTGCCTGCCTGATAGCCCCTAAACACTCTGCCTGCTAGCTTTCTCACCCCCAATTGCCCCCTGCTACTGGCCTGCTTGCCCCCAAATGCCCCCCCCAACACTCTTCCTGCTAGCTTGATCACCCCCAACTACCCCTTCTGCTGGTCTGCTTGCCCCCACCTTCCCTCCCTATTGGGCTGCTCACCTCCAACTGCCCCCTGCCAGCCTGCTCACTCCAAACTACCCCCCCACTGTCCTGATCACCTCCAACTGACCCCCACTGATGGCCTACTCATCCCCAACTGGCCCCCCTGCTGGTCTGCTTACTCCCAACGGCCCTTGCAGTCCCATCCTGACCTGATCACCCCAGCCTCCAGCAACCCAATGACCCAGCACCTCCTTTTTTTCTTTTTCTTTTTCTTTTTTCAGTGCCTTCTTGAATGGAGGCTAGGGCTGGCTGGAAGCAAGTATCTAAGATTTATTTATCTTCTATAATTGAAACTTTATAGCCTTGAGTGGAGGCCAGGGTCAGCCAGGGTGGGCGGGAAGATTGGCTTCCTCCATTGCTGGGGTAACCCAAGCCTCCTGCTTCCTCCAGCACTGTGGCTAGTGGTCATCTTGGTAAGGTTAATTTGCATACTCACTCCTGATTGGCTGGTGGACGTGGCTTGGCATAGCAGAGTGATGGTTAATTTGCATGTTTCTCTTTTATTAGGGTAGATTGTCCCCTCTTTGTTTTCTTATTTTTCCCTTATAGATTTACTTATTAATCAGCATTTTTATTATTCTGTCTTAATCTATAGCCTATTACTTATACATTTTATATTATTATTTTAGTGATTAATTATGATATTAAAAATATATCCTTGACTTAGTAAGTTTATCTTAAATTGGTAATTTTACCTACTCCCTGAACAGTGCAAGAAACTTAAAACAATTTAACTTCCCTTTACTCCACATCCTCACCAACACTTTCTTTTTGACTTATTGATAATAGACATTCTGACAGGAGAGAGGTGATATTTCATTGTGGTTTTAATTTGCATTTCTCTGATGAATAGTGATTTTGAGCATCTTTTCATATGTCTATTGACCATATGTATGTCCTCTGTAAAAATGCAGGTATCAGGTCCTTTGCCAGTTTTTAATTGGATTGTTTGGTGGGTTTTTGTTGAGTTGTATAAGTTCTTTATAAATTTTGGATATTAACCCCTTATCAGATATATTATTGGCAAATATGTTCGCACATTCAGTGGATTGTCTTTTCATTTTGTTGATGATCTCCTTTGCTGTGCAAAAACTCTTTAGTTTGATTTAGTCCAGTTTGTTTATTTATTTTTTCCTTTGCCTGAGGAGAAATATCAGAAAAAATATTGCTGAGAAATTTACTCTCTAAGATTTTACTGCCTATGTTTTGTTCTAGGATTTTCATGGTTTTGAGTCTTACATTTAAGCCTTTAAACCATTTTGAGATTGTTCTTGTACATGGTGTAAGAAGATGGTCTAGTTTCTTTTTCTTTTCTTTTCTTTCCTTCTACCTATCTGTACAATTTTCCCAACACCACTTACTGAACAGACTATCCATCCACATGTGGCTGCTGTAGCAGAGCCAGACCTTGCCTCACACCTGAACTGATGAACTTAACCAGGACATTACACTTCCTGGCTCCTTCTGCTCCCAGTGTCTGGCTGAAGCCTGACATCATGAAGATCCACTGTCATTCTGTTTTTTTTTATTAAAATTATTAAAGTTTCTTTGCATTTATATTGGATTGTGATATAGGTTGAATTGTGTCCCCCTCCCCAAATTTATACATTGAAGTCCGAACTTAACTCCCAGTACCTCAATGTGACAGTATTTAAATATAAGATCTTTGAATAGGTAATTAAAATTAAATGAAGTCATTGGAGTGGCCCCTAATTCAATATGACTGGAGTTTTTATAAGACGAATAAATTAGGTGTCCCCTCAAAAGTCATATTCTGAACCCTACCCACCAGTGTGATGGCGTTAGGAGGCAGACCTTTGGCAGGTAACTAGGGTTAGATGGGGTCGTCGGGGTGAAGCCCTCGCCGAGGAGATCAGTGCCTTTAAGAGAGTCATGTGAGAACTTTCTTCTGCTCTCTCTATCCTGTCCAGCAGGTGAAGACACAGGAAAATCTGGCGTCTGAAACCCAGAGAGGGTTTCGATACTTAGCTATGGCAGCCAAAACTAAGACCTCAGGACACACGGAGGAAAAACTATGCGAAGACACGGGGAGAAGACACAATCCAGGGAAAGACCTCTCAGAAGAGACGGTCCCTGCCCACTTCTTAATCTTGGGCTTCTAGCCTCCAAATCGGTAAGAGAGAAAAAAAATTTGTTGTCTAAGCCACTGACTCTGTGGCACTTTGTATGACGGCCCTAGTAAACTAAGGATGTATTTAGTGTATGGCCCAGGCTCACTGATTTCAATGTGCACACGTGATTTAAATCTAGTGATCCATTAGAGACAAACTTCAAGTGAAGCTCCATCCTGTCATGCTCATGGTTACAGACACACAGACTGATTACACAATTAGTAATTAGTCCATGCGATCTCAATGCTTGAAGATCAAAAGATATGGGAATGATTACATTACTTCCCAAACACAGCAAGCTTTGACCTGCTGGACCTTCTTGGTTTTGCTTATGTCACTAGACTTAAACAGAACAGCAGATCTGAAAGCAAATAAGGATGGACAGGAAGAAAGTGTGACTGTGGGCAGTGGGGGCTCAAAGGAAATGCAGGACTGCAAACGGACCTTTAACCAGGAAATGGCCTGTGCTGAGCACGGTAAGTTCATTATCTCAATACTAACACTAGCTGGAGAAGTTAACATTTAAGTGGCCTCATGTAAACTATTTTAAAACTCAAGTAATGTCAACAAGAAGGGCACTGTGGATCCCCAGAGGACATGCCGAGGTCACTGGCTCCCCCATGGGCACAGTGTACAGACCTGCTGTAAAAGAGTGTCTATGACACTGGAAGCTAACTGAACAGTGCTGTGCTGGCTCTTTATGGAATGCACTTTTTGTGACTTCATGTTCTAGATACAGCCACAGGAGTTTAGTGGGACAAGTGCTGGCTTCTGACTTAGAACTATTACACGCAGGTTCAAGGGCAAGCCTTCCAGATCTAGAGCGGGAAAGGAGTGTCCTGGTTCCGCTGGTGACCGTGTACCCTCCAACTTCACCTGCCGCTCAAAATAAACCAGCAAAACAGAACGTGGCCTAATTTTGCCGACTGGGTCACCTCCCAGGTTACTTTGCCTCTTCACGTGATAATGCCAGGAATATGGCAGAAGCTCACACGGGGTGTGACAGAAGCTCACACGGGGTGTGACAGAGGCTCACACGGGGTGTGACAGAAGCTCACACGGGGTGTGACAGAGGCTCACAGGGGTGTGACAGGCTCAAACAGGGTGTGACAGTGGCTCACACGGGGTGGGTGACAGAGGCTCACACGGGGGGTGACAGAGGCTCACACGGGGAGTGACAGAGGCTCACACAGGGTGTGACAGAAGCTCACACAGGGGGGTGACAGAGGCTCACACGGGGTGTGACAGAGGCTCACAGGGGTGTGACAGGCTCAAACAGGGTGTGACAGTGGCTCACACGGGGTGGGTGACAGAGGCTCACACAGGGGGTGACAGAGGCTCACAGCCTGAGGTTCCTGAGCCCAGCCTGCCCCTCTCACAGTCCGGGAGCCCTCAGGGATGGGAGGTGACCCAGCAATCAGGGAAGGCGACGCCCATCACACCCCTGCTGCTGCCACTGCCGGCAGCAAACACCTCAGCCAGCCATGGTTACCTGAGCCTCTGGCGGCCCTGGGCGGCTGGGCAGCCACCATCCGAGGCTTGCCTACATCTTGGCGGCTGGGGGACAGAGGAGGCTGGGGGACTCCAGAGGCATGTGTGTGGAGCAGCTGGGTACCACTCACCTGCCACCCTGACCAGGCTGAGGGGACGGCACCACCATCTTGTGGCTGTGGGCACCGCCATCTTTGAGTGTGTGGCAGTCAATTAGCATATTTCCTCCTTATTAGATAGGATGCCCAAAAGGTGAAGCAACCCTATGTGTCCATCAGCAGATGAAGGAATAAACAGCATGTGGTAAACACACACAAAATGGAATGTTATTTATCCTTAGAAAGGAAGAAAATTCTGGCACAGCTACACCATGAGTGAACCTTGAAGACAGCGCTAAATGAAATAAGCCCATCACAAAAGGCAAGCCCTGTGCATTCCACTGACTGAGGCTCCGGGGTTAGCAGGTTCACAGTCAGAGAGGGGAATGGTGGCTGCCAGCACCAGGCGAGGACGGAGGGGAGTGCGTGTTGAAGGGGATGGAAGTTCTCCTTGGGACAACGAACAGGTCCTGAGATGCTTGGTGTTGCGGGTCACACCATATTGTGAATGCCCTCAGTGCCACCAGCCACGCACTCAAGAACTGAGAGGGAGGGGGCTGGGGCTGTAGATTTCACCCCAATGAGAAAAGGGTCTCTGGAAAGCAGACTGGGCTGCTTTTCTAATCCTTCTTGGTTCAGCTGACGCACCGACGTCTGCGTGGCTCTGGGCCAGCGCAGGTAGCACAGACATACGCGATGGAAAGTGTTTATTCTTCCAGCCGGGCCCTTTGCATTGACCTAGTACAGGAAACAGCAGCATTTTTTCTTTCGGTGACTTAAAAATAGAGAAGTAAATCAGCCAGTGTTCTGGGTAGCTCTGTTTACTTTCCCTCTCAACAAATTCCTTGCTGTTCTGGGAAAAGGTAGCGGACATTTTGCGTGCGTTTCCATGTTTTTCTAGGCCTAAGGAATGTGATTGATGACGGCTAGAACTTAAACTGCCAACAAGTTCTCAGAAAAGGCATGTTTTTAAACTGAACACCGCAATCAGATCCTTTCCGCAGACCCTCTGCTGCTCGCATGTCACTACGCACCTACCGGTGTAGTCAGAAGCGTCAAGGCCGCCGTGCGCTGGGGCCTCCTCCCGCCCCCGCCCAGGCCAGGGTGCCGTGCTCACCGGAGAACGGCCGGATGGATTGACCTTAGCATGCTTCTTCGTAAAAATGAAGTCTCGGCCCCACTTCAATGGACTTTGAGTCAAACTTTCCGTGCCAGGGCTTTGGAAAAGAATCTGGTGCCCAAATAGTTTATGTGGTTTCTGGTCCAAGCCTTAGCCACACACCATAGGCGCTATTTTCATCTCATTTTACTGACCCAAGCGTGAAGGCTGGAAGCGGAGCCTGAGCAGGCCCCGAGTCTGAGCAGCTTCAGAGCCACAGAAACGCTCTCGGGCTGCTTGGCCGCAGTGTACGGTGAACAGAACGTTTTAGTCACCTCCTTCCTGCCCGATTCTAACATTGGGAGTTCAAGGGCGCTTCCAGTGGGGCTGAAGCAGGGCCAGGGCAGGAGAGGAAGGGCCGGCTCCAGGGCTGGGGGAGCCAGGCAAGGCCCTGACAGGTGGCAATGGGCGCCCTGGTGTCCGCTGCCGGGGAGCGGGCAGTGTGGGGGAGGCCAGCCGGACGCAGGAATGTGGGGTGGAGCCGTCCTCCTCTCGCAGGTACAGTCACTTGTGAACTCGGATTCTCTTGGTTTCATTACAGTGCGTGTCAGAGCAGCCGTGGTGGGGCAGCTCGCTGAAACGGCCCGTGGAGGGTGGGGAGGGTCGCCAAGGAGTAGAGTAGAATGGCAGAGGTTAAGAACCTGGCTTTCAGGGTCCGAGCCTGAGACTGTAACGTGGCACTAGAGATGCCAGCTGGCTGCGAGCTCTGTGGCTGGTGAGGAAATGCAGGTAAGCACCGCACGGAAGCCGGAGTGTGATAGAGTGTGAGGGCCTCGTTACAGCGGTGTCACTTCTGCCGCGCTGGGCCGTGGGCAGCCCACCTGTCTGAGTCAGCTGTTCACGCAGCCCTGTGCGCACCCACCACCCCTGTAATTGTCACCAAAGAGATGGTGCTGGGAACGTGTGGTCTCACTTATTCCCCTGCCCCTGTGTGCTTGCTCGGCAAGCCTAGGAGTGCCGGTTACAGGGAGATCTTCACCAGAGAAGGCGACGCCTGCTTCTGACGCCTCTCCCCCGCCTGTGGCTTGTCCTCCCGGTTCTCCAGTCGGTGGATCTGTTTCCCCTGTGGAGCACGTGGGTGACAGGCTTGACTCAGAGCAGAGTGGGAAGCAGGAGGCTGGGTTCGTGAGCGCCCGTGCTGGCTGGGCCAGGCGGGAAGCAGATGGCGCTCTGAACGAGGGTGATTTGCAGTGAGCTCAGTGAAAGGACTCTTTTTTTTTTTTTTTTACTCTTGACAGTATTACAGATGTTCCCTACCCCACTCTGCTTTTGCCCCTTCCACCCAGCCCCACACCACCCAGGCCTTCGCCACTTTATTGCCTGTGTCTATGGGCTATGCATATATGCACGCAAGGTCTTTGGTTAATCTCCTCCATTCCCCCACCCTCTGCCCTCTGACCTCTGTCAGTCTGTCCCACACATCCATGTCCTGGACCTATTTTGTTTGTCTGTTTATTTTGTTCATTAGAGTAAGATCATGTCACACTTGTCTTTCTCTGACTAGCTTATTTCACTGAGCATGATACTTTCCAGGTCCCTTCATGCTGTCTCAAAGGGTAAGAGACCCTTCTTTTTTACAGCTGCATAGTATTCCATGGTGAATGTACCACAGCTTTTTATCCACTGTCTACTGATGAGGACTTGGGCTGCATCCAGATGTCGGCTGTTGGAAATAATGCTGTTGAGCATAGGGTGCCTATGTTCTTCCTGATGGGTGTTTTGGGGTTCTTAGGGTTTAAAGGGATGCTCAGGGGGACGGTGCACTCCTCAGGGCCAGCACCAAGGGGAGGTGTCTGCCAGACCTGAAGGCCAAGGGAAGAAGTGATCCCCAGAGCCCAGAGAAAGGCCATCGAGGGCCGCCTAGCGGTCACTGTGGCTTCTCATACAGACATACAGAATGAACACCTGCAGGGGGCGATCTGGGAAACAATTAAACACAACTCACTCTCTCCCTCTCCTTCCAGGGCTCCCCCTGGCCAGAACACTGCCGCCCAAGCTGTGCCTCCATTGGCTCAGCCCTGCAGCCAGCCTCCCGGCCGCAGGGCAGGGTCTGGAGAGGGAGAAAGAATCTCCGCACAGTGAGTTTGTGCATTTCTTCATTCCAGGAATACGACACAGGCTTTCCCTCTTTGTGGAAGTTAAAAAGTAGCACTTGTGCCGAAACTGGTTTGGCTCAATGGATAGAGCGTCGGCTTGGGGACTGATGGGACCCGGGTTCGATTCCGGTCCAGGGCATGTACCTTGGTTGCGGGCATATCCCCAGTAGGGGGTGTGCAAGAGGCAGCTGATCGATGACTCTCTCTCATCGATGTTTCTAACTCTCTATCTCTCTCCCTTCCTCTCTGTACAAAATCAATAAAATATATTAAAATAAATAAATAAATAAATAAATAAATAAAAAATAATAAAAAATAAAAAGTAGCACTTGTTATGTGATTGAATTCCGTATATTTACGGTCCATCTTCCACTTCCAACAGGAAAGAACAAAGGATGAGCTGTTCTTAACATTCTTTCCTTTTTCCTGTTGATTTACTTCCATGAAAATGCATACAGTGCGAATGCATATGCATATTTTAAGCTTTTATTATATATACTAGAGACCAGTGCACAAGATTTGTGTACAGGGGGGAGGTGTGTGTCACTCAGCCCAGCCTGCGCCCTCTCCAATCTGGGACCCCTGCAGGCCTAATTGTCCCCAACTGCCTTCCCCTGTTGGTCATCTTGTGGTGGCCATCTTGTGTCTACATGGGGGTGGCCATCTTTGACCACATGGGGGAGGCCATCTTGTGTGTTGGAGTGAGATCAATTTACATATTATCTCTTTATTATATAGGATAACTAGAGGCCTGGTGCACGAAATTCATGCACGGGGGCTGGAGGGTGGGCTGGGAGTCCCTCAGCCTGGCCTGCACATTCTCCAATATGGGACCCCTCTCACAATCCAAAACTGCTGGCTCACAACTGCTCGCATGCCTACCTTCCTGATTGCCCCTAACCACTTCTGCCTGCCAGCCTGATCACCCCTTAACCACTCCCAGGCCAGCCTGATTGATGTCTAACTGCTCCCCTGCCAGCCTGTTTGCCCTCAACTGCCCTCCTCTGTTGATCACCCCCAACTGCCCTCCCTTGCAGGCCTGGTGCCTCCCAACTGCCCTCTCTTGCTAGCCTGATCACCCACAACTGCCCTCCCTTGCAGGCCTGGTCCCTCCCAACTGCCCTTCCCTGCTGGCCATCTTGTGGTGGCCATCTTGTGTCCACATGGGGGCAGGATCTTTGACCACATGGGGGAAGCTATCTTGATCTTGTGTGTTGGAGTGATAGTCAATCTGCATATTACTTTTTTATTAGATAGGATAGAGGCCTGGTGCATGCGTGGAGGCCAGCTGGTTTGCCCTGAAGGGTGTCCCGGATCAGGGTGGGGGTTCCCTGGGGGCGACCTGGGCGAGGAGCCTGTGGTGGTTTGCAGGCCGGCCACACACCCCAGCAACCCAAAAGGAGGCCCTGTTATCTGGAATTTATTTACCTTTTACAATTAAAACTTTATAGCCTGGAGCAGAGCCAAGCCTTCTGCTTGCTCTGTGGCTGCCACCATTTCTGTTTGGATCTGTTTACCTTCTATAATTGAAACTTTTAGCTTTGAGTGGAGGCTTAGGCTAGGGCAGGAGGAAAGCTTGGCTTCCTCTGTTGCCTGGGAAACCCAAACCTCTCTGTGGCTGCAGCCATCTTGGTTGGGGTTAATTTTCATACTCACTCTAATTGATTGGTGGGCATGGCTGGTGGGCATGGCTTGTTGGTGTAGTGGAGTGATGGTTAATTTGCATATTACTCTTTTATTAGATAGTATACTTATTGTTACAAAAGGAAACTAGAAAAAATATTAAGAAAATAATAAAATTACCTACAATCTTATCATCTAAAGATGACTTTTTTTGCGTTTTGGTGAATATCCTGTCAGTGTCTTTTCTGTGGGCACGTGTTGGTGTTTTTATATGAAAATGTGGATTGTGCTCTTTACTTGCTTCTATATCAGCTTTTCTCACTTACTATGCCTGGAGCATATTCCTGTGCTGCTGGCTGCATGTTCCCTACCTTGCCTGTGTGATAATTTTTCACTGGGAATTAAGGTTCCCAGTGTTCTGCTATTATGATCACACCCAATAACAGCAGGTGCGATTTGAAGGGGCTCCTGACTTCCTGCATCTACTGCCCAAGCTCCGAGGAACAAGGCCTGTCTTCACAGGAGGCGCAGCCCACAGGCCTTCCCACTGTCTGTGGATGTGGCCCTACGGTGTCCGTGTGACGTTAAATGGGCATCCTCCCACGCCCTCCTAGAGCCCTGTTCTCTGTGTCTTCACCAGCCGGCAGGAGAACCAGCTGGCCTCCTGAAGGCCTGCACATGCTCAGTCACCAGCTGCCCACTGCCCCTGGGGAGACAGTGTGGGCCCCGGGCAGAGCAGCAGGCGATGGGCCACTGGCTGGAAGTTGGGACATGGCAAGCTCTCCGTTTCCTCTCCTGCTGGTGCGAAATCCTCACCATGACTCTTAAAGTGGGCCTGCTGGCACAGGGCCACGTTCTGCCCGCAGGTACCACGCCCTCCCCACACCATGGGGTGGGCACCTCTTCAACCACCGGAGTCTTCCTCCTTCACCAGCTGCGGACTCCCCGCCCAGCACTGATCATCCGTCTCTGGGCTCCTGTTTCAGGCTGTCCTCTCAGCAGATTCGGATGTAATTTATGTTTGCTGGAGGGAGAAAGGAAGAGGACTCAGAACCAAAATAGAACAGTTAGCCCCAAAATTCTTTCCTACTGAATGCTGTCTGGCATGAGATTATCTGGAATCCATCTTCTCCCAGAGGAATTGTAGAAATAACAGGGGAGGGAAGGAAGGATTTGATTGGGGAGTTTTTCAAGTTCAGTATGCGGAAGCTGCGCCTGCCCCAGCACCCAGGGCTTGTTTGTGGGTTGGCGCTGAGACTGGCCCACTCCCTGCGGCCGGGGTCAGGGTCACTAAGTCCCTGAGGAAACAGACACGCGCTGTGCTGAGTGCCAGGTCCCTGGGGCCCGGGATGCCCAGCCCAAGCAGGCCCAGAGCGGTGAGCAGTGGCAGATGCCCAGTGTGTCCAGTGTCAAGGGCCCCAATGGGGTGTGAGGGGCCATGTCCTCAGGGAGGGAGGGGTCAGGTCCTCCCACTCTGAAAGGTGTGAGAGCAGAGTGGTGATGAGGTTCGCAGACTGTTCTGAGCAGTTCAAAGTCTGCTCGCCAGGCCGGGATGCAGGGTGTGTGTGGAGGGGGTAAGGAAGTAGGGGAGAGAAGAGGGGGAACAGCCGGGGCGTGGAATGGAGGGGTCTCCCCCAGAGTGAGCGGCTCCTTTGACCAGCCACTCGGTTAGCCCCATTCACGCGGGATGGGGCTCCTGAGGGGCTCGGGCTGGGGGCCGCGTTCACAGAAAGCCGTCCTGGTCCTCCTGAGGACGGCCGCGGCCCACCCAGAGGGGCAAATCCAGGGCACAGCCCGGCAGGCCTGCAGGTGGGCGGGCTGCCGCAGCCGGAAGCAGTCCTGGAAGAGGCCGCTGCTGAAGGGGTGTCCCCTAACCCCTATCCCTTAACCCCGGATCCCGGCTTCTCCGTGCAAAGCGGGGGTTGGGGGTGAGGGAGAGAGCGGAGTTGGTGGCGCTGGGGGACTGGAGGGGGGAGGGAGGGGGCCGCACAGGGCCTGCCTGCTCCGCTGTCCCCTCCACCCCCACCAGCAGGCCCTGCCCTCCTCGCTGCACCTGCAGTGTTGGGGTCGCATCCTGAGTGTGGGCGTCTCTGACAAAGGGAGACACCCTGCAGGTGCCTGCTGGGCAAGAAAGGGGTGGGAACCTCTGCGGGGTGGGGCGGGGGTCACGGAGGCCCCGCCAAGCCCAGGGGCTCCGGCCCATCTCTGAAGGACGGAGCTGAGAGCCCTGTGAGCAGGGGTGACTGACTGCGGTCAGCTCCCCGAGTGGACCGTGCTGGGCCTCCTGTCCGCACCTGGCGCCCCCTTTCCCCTGGGTTCTCCGGGAGGTGACTCTGCGGGCCCCCGCTAGGCTGGGACAGCGCCAAGGCCTCCCTCCTCTCCCATCGCCCTGGTTCTCCTCCCACAGAGACAGAAAAGCCATCGGAGGGAAACACCTCATTCCTGCCGCCGGGCCCTCCACCCACCTGCCTCCCACCCACTCCACAGCCCTCCCCCCGGCTGGGGGACTCGCCCTGCATTTCCTGCCCCTGCTGTCACCTGTCTGTCCTCTTCTCATCAGCACACCACCACCCTAGCTTCAGCGGAAACGGAAAAGCAAGTCCTAACAAAGCCAACCGCCCTGGCCAGTTGCTCAGAGGAGAGAGCATTGACCAAAGGGTCCTGGGTTGGATTTCAGTCACAGACATGTGCCCAGTTGCAGGCTCCATCCCCAGCAGGGGGTTTGCAGGAGGCAGCTGATCAATGATTCTCTCACCATTGATGTTCTCTCTCTCTCTCTGCCTCTATCTTCCTGTCTGAAATCAGGCTCCGCCCAGGGTCCCACTCCCTGCCTGGACCTGCATCACTGCATTCCCACAGTCCTGTCTCAAGGTCAGACTGACCTCTGTTTTCACTTCAATTTAATATCTGTCACTTCCACATCCCACACCTCCTCACCCCGCACCTCAACCACACACCTCCTCACCCCGCACCTCCCCACCCCCCCAACTCCTCACCCCGCACCTCCCCACCCCACCAACTCCTCACCCCGCAACTCCTCACCCCCCACCTCCTCACCCCACACCTTCTCACCCCCCACCTCCTCACCCCGCACCTCAACCACACACCTCCTCACCCCGCACCTCCCCACCCCCCCAACTCCTCACCCCACACCTCCTCACCCCGCACCTCCTCACCCCGCACCTCCTCACCCCACAACTCCTCACCCCGCACCTCCTCACCCCGCACCTCCTCACCCCGCACCTGCTCACCCCGCACCTGCTCACCCCGCACCTCCTCACCCCCCACCTCCTCACCCCCCACCTCCTCACCCCCCACCTCCTCACCCCCCCACCTCCTCACCCCGCACCTCCTCACCCCGCACCTCCTCACTCTACACCTCCTCACCCCCCCAACTTCTCACCCCCCCCAACTCCTCACCCCGCACCTCCTCACCCCGCACCTCCTCACCCCGCACCTCCTCACCCCGCACCTCCTCACCCTACACCTCCTCACCCCGCACCTCCTCACCCCACACCTCCTCACCCCGCACCTCAACCACACACCTCCTCACCCCACACCTCCTCACCCCACACCTCCTCACCCCACACCTCCTCACCCCGCACCTCCTCACCCCCCCAACTCCTCACCCCGCAACTCCTCACCCCACATCTCACCCACCTCCTCATCCCAAACCTCCTCACCCCACATCTGCTCACCCCCCACGTCCTCACCCCCCCAACTCCTCAGCCCCCACCTCCTCACCCCGCACCTCCTCACCCCACATCTCACCCACCTCCTCATCCCAAACCTCCTCACCCCACACCTCCTCACCCTACACCTCCTCATCCCACACCTCCTCACCCCGCACCTCTACAACACTGGCCTCCGGCGCTGCCTTGCTGGGTTTTTGAGACACCACCATCCCTGATTCTCCTCCTCTCTGCCTTGCTATCCACCTTTGGGCCACACCCTCTCTATATGATTCAGTTACAGTCATTCCCTCTTATCTGCAGGGATGTGTGCCAAGACCCCGAAGACTCTGGGACCATGTGCAGTGTTGTCCTGTCTGTACTGTGTGTTTTCTGTGCACTCTCACTTGTTCCTTCAAGGAAGCACTTCACAGCTTCTCTGTGGCATGTCCAAATTGGCAGCATCACTACTCTTTCTCTTTCTGGCCATCCTATCTAATAAAAGAGTAATATGAAAATTGACCATCACTCCAACACACAATATGTCTACTCCCATGTGGTCAAAGATAGCTGCCCCCATGTGGACACACGATGGCCACCACAAGATGGCCAGCAGGGCAGGGCAGTTGGGAGGGACCAGACCTGAGAGGGAGGGCAGCTGGAGTGATCAAGTTTGCAGGAAAGAGGGCAGTTAGGGGTGACCAGGCTGGCAGAGGAGGAAAGTTGGGGGCAACCAGGTTTGCAGGGAAGGGCAGTTGGGGGATATCCAGACTTGCAGGGAGAGCAGTTGGGGGGACCAGGCCTGCAGGGGAGGGCAGTTAGGGGTGACCAGGCTGGCAAAGGAGGGAAGTTGGGGCCAAATAGGCTGGCATGGGAGCAGTCAGGCTGGCAGGGGAGTGGTTAAGAGGTGATCAGGCTGGCAGGCAGAAGTGGTTAGGGGCAATCAGGAAAGCAGGCAGGCAAGCAATTGGGAGCCAGCAGTCCTGAATTGTGAGAGGGATGTCCAATTGCCCATTTAGGCCAGATCCTACCAGAATTAGACCTAAATGGGCAGTTGGACAGCTCTCAAGGGGTCCCAGATTGGAGACAGTGCAGGCTGGGCTGAGGGACACCCCTCTCTCCCCCATCCCATACATGAATTTCGTGCACTGGGTCTTTAGTATTTTAATAAAATAAGGGTGACTTTAGCCGAAACCGGTTTGGCTCAGTGGTAGAGCGTCGGTCTTTGGACTGAAAGGTCCTGGGTTCGATTCCGGTCAAGGGCATGTACATTGGTTGCAGGCACATCCCCAGTCGGGGGTGTTCAGGAGGCAGCTGGTTCTCTCTCATCGACGTTTCTAGCTCTCTATCTCTCTCTCTTCCTCTCTGCAAAAAAAATCAATAAAATATATTAAAATAAATAAATAAGTAAATAAATAAGGGTGACTTTAACACAAGCACTGAGATGCCAAGACAGTAGATGTGATGACTGAGCCAGCTGCTCATGACTGGAGGTGAGGGGTGGGTTCAAGTCAAAGCAAGATTCTTTTACTTAACATTTGTTAGCATTTTGTTTTACTTTGAATTGTTTTCTGTTATTTAACTTTATTGCCTTTATAATGAAAGTTTTGTTTTCTATGAACACAATGTTCCCCTCGGTACTGCTACTGCAAGACAAGGCCGGGGCTCTCGGCTCCTTAAAGGAAAGCTTTTAGTCAAGAGATAAAGCGCGGAAAAGCCAGCGGGAATCCATTGGCCGCAAAAACACACCCGGGACAGTGAGTCAGGGAAGGCCTTTGCATAGGAGTCAGAGGAAGGGGCTTTGGAGACAGTTTCAGGGGGTGAGCCGGGACACGCTGCCACTGCCCATTGCTCCCGGATTGCAGGTCATAGGGTCCCTTAGAGGTTAGGAGACGTGTGGCTGTGGGGAAAGGAGGTTGAGGGAATAGCATGGGCCATCCTCCCCGGAGGGAGGGAGGGAGGGCACCCTGGGTCCTTTGTGCTGAGGGCATTTATCTCGCTCCTGCCAGCGGGGATCTCCGGGGAGGTCTCGGAGGGTCCTGATGGAACACTCATCGGCTCTCCGGTGTGCTCTTTCAGGGTCATGGTCTCCACTGATTGGTCAGGGCCAGGGCTGGGGTCATTAGTCAGGTCCTGAGGCAGCCACAGGGTCCCTAGTCTGGGTTTGCTGCTTTTCTGGGCCTGGAGCTGAGACACCACTGAGGCCTAGGTGTCATCCTTCGGAGGAAGGTCCAAACCGCATGGCCAGTGAGATCCAGGGAGGAGAGGTTAGCCGGGGGGCGAGGTCCTTGTTTTCCCGGTTTTGCCCCTTGCTAGGCACCGGGACTTTCCACCTGGTGACCGTCTGTACTGGCCCCTCATCCTTGCTCTGCTGTGTCTGTCTAACTGCCCATTGCCGTATGGTTTCTGTATGCTCCCTATATCTATAATCAGAAAAAAGAGCTGGTACCAGAATTTTTCTCAGAGAGAAATGAAATGTCCAGTACACAGTATTTCAGAAGGCACCATCTCAGCCCATGAGGTGGGTGAGAGCCTGAGGCCTGGGTGTCTGCAGGCACAAGCAGCGGAGGGAGAGGGCTCCAGGCCCCTTCGCAAACTGCAACGCCAACTCACACGCGAAGCCCGAGCCCGGTCACAGAGGCAGGCCAAACTGATCACTGCTCTGCCAGCAACTGCGTTTCCACCAAACCCTGAAACAGCGCCCCCACTCTGTGAGAGCAGGAAGCAGCCCCGAGGGAAGGTGGGCGACATGGAAGGCCTCCAAGAGCCGTGGAGAGGAGGCAGCATGCGGTCCGTCCAGGTGGCATGTGGCTGTGGCAGGTGGGGCAGGAGGCGCTGGATCTAGCATGGAGTGCAAGGAAAACTTAGATGAGGACTGACTGTCCCCTTTCGTCCAAGAAGTTTCCAGAAGACCCGATGAGTTCTCACGCTACGGCCAGAAGTAGGCCGGAGTCAAAGCAGTGGGCCCGCCTGGTTTATCAGAGCACACCAGCGGGTTATGAAACCAAGGCTGTGCACACAAGAGAGCCTGCTGGGCAGGTGCCAAGAGGACTAGGGGACATGTTGGAGTCATTGACTTCCTGTCCCCATTCTTGTGTCCCTTTGGCAGCTTCTCAGAAGGAATTCACTGTGGAACTCACCTCCGCGATCTGCAGGACGGTCCAGGGGTTGCAATCACGTGTCTGCAGCAGCCAAGCAGGTGCATGAATGTGTGAAGCGGGTGGCCCATGGGTGCACAACCAAAGACACAGAAACCATGCAATGCAGTGGGACTGGCCCTCTAGCTGCAGACAGACAGCCCTGGGGGAAGGAGGATGGGGTGCGGGGAGCAATCCAAGGCCAGTCTGATCAAGTCAGATCATAGAGCCACTGGGAAATCATGCCAGGATCGGAGCCTTGGCCACAGCTAAGGCCAAGGTTTCCAGACAAAACCTCAAGTGGTTCCACAAAATGAGGTTACATTCATCAGCCTTTCTGTTTGCCCTTTCCCCTTCCTCTTACATTTTTCTTTTCAATTTAAGCAAAACAGACCTTGAGTCTTTTGCTTCTGGAAAGTTACTGAAAACAGCTTACTCAGAAAAGCGTACTTTCCATAAATACACGCGTTTATAAATGAAAGAATGCGATAAGCGGGAAGCTGCAGACATTTCTAATTTGTTTCTGTTTGTTTGACTTTCTCAGGGACACGATCAGCCAATGCACACATTCCTTTGGGATCTGCACTGCTGTCCCAGCTGACCCGGGCGGCGGGAACCCCTGGGGCCAAGGAGCCTGCAATCCCGCTCCTGCCCCGCCCCCTGAGCAGCGAGAGGAAGTCATTATCCACATGGAGAGCTCGGGGCAATGACACTCCGACTGAAAGGCTCCTTCTGATTGTGCCTGAACTTGTCACAACAAAGACAAGCAGGAAAGAGTACTTCTCTTGATGCGTTCACTAGAGGACAAATGTTGACTCGCTGCTCAGTGCACTCTCAGTCCTGTCCAAACAGAGCAGCAATGTCGTGCCCTTTCCTCATGGTTTGTTCTGACAAGGATCAGATGATGGGGAAACAGGGCGAATGCTGTGCCGCAGCGGACAGTCCCCCTGGAATAGCTGCTCTCTCTGTCCGTTTTCTCGCTGAGATTGCGACAGGCAGGGTGCCTGGTAGGAAGGGAGCCCGGAGTCAGCTCCTCACTCTGTGCTTCGCTCAGAAGATCCTAATCTACTTTATGGCTTCGGCGCTTCCTTTGGAAATCGGCCCCATCTCCGCGCACGTGAATCGCTGGGGAGTGCAGTGGCATTCTCACCCCATTTCATTTTCTGGCTGCCTCCCTATTGGGAAGACACGATTACGATCCCTTAACTCCTGGCTGCACATCTCCTATGTCTCCCTCCTTTCTCCTCTCCCATCCTCTTCTCCCGCACCCCCGCTTCCTTCCTTCCCCTCAGCCCTTCATTGCAATCCCATCCGCCTCCCTGTTCTCCCTGAGGCCTCAGCTTCCTGCCTGAGGGGGAGTCGGTGAACCACTGCTCATCTCTCCTCAGCGCCCTTTGCCTCCCGGGTTAAGGGTTAGTGCTGGTGAAGAATCAGTGTGCACGCGGTCACTCCTGTGCATGCCGGTGAGTCTGTGGTGCTAGAGCCTTCAGCACAGTACTCAAATACTACAGAGAAGCAGGGCCATTGAGGAGACAGAAGGAAGCTAGGTAGATGGGGTGGGACCACGTGAAAGGAGCAGAACCCAGAAACCACTCTGGCGGAGGCCTGACCTGTAAAGTGTATGGATTTTGCTAAGACAGGCATTGTGCAGACATTGGCGTGTAACCCAATCCCAGGGCTATTGCCAAGGCAGAATTCTTTGGAAAGACCAATTAGGAGCTAGCAAGACTACCCACCTCCTACATTAAAAGGCGTGGGTGCCCCCTCGCCCATGAGGCTCGTGGCCATGGGGGACTCTACACATGGACTATTGGGTTTAATTCGCATGGATGCTCTCAGTAAGCTTTGGTTCTGCTACTTTAGTCTCTGTCCGCGGCTTTATGCTTCCATTTCTCCGGACAACAAACTCGGACTCAGCGCCCCACATTTTGGTTTCACCATGACGTGAATTAGAGGACAAGGCGCCTCTAGGAGAGGTTCACAAACATGGTAACATCTTGATTTTGTCAAACGTCACCAACTGTTTTTCAACTGTTTTAGTTCAGTAAAACCAAGACTCTCCCTTGCTGGATTTTTTAACTCGTGTATACTTTAGGTGAAATGCAATCCCCGTGTTTCTTCCACATTTGCACTTACCGGTAACACGGCCAACCTTTATTTTCTTAAAGTCCAAGAACGCTGTAAGAGTGGTGACGGCCTCTTTTAAAAGACTCTCTTCCTGCCAGGCCCCCCGCAGGAAATGGGCTTTACTAAGGTAAGCAGGGTTTCCATCCCGCTTCCTGAGGCTTCACAGCAGCAGCCCACCTGCTCAAAGGAGCTCCCGGATTGCACAAAGTGTATTCTATTTCCTCTGGTTCAAAAGCGTGCATATGTGAATTCCCAAACAAGTTAATAATCACCCAGATAGATAGATATGTAAACATAGTTAATGATCTATATAGTATATTACATAAATGCATTACATATATCTATCTGCAGCTTAATGTTTTCATTCAAGTTCCTTTTTTTGGAAGGGACAAAGATCATCATTGATTTGTTTTTATTCTTTATTAGAGGCCCGGTGCATGAAATTTGTGCACAGGGGGTGGAGGGTTGTCCCTCAGCCCAGCCTGCACCCTCTCCAATCTGGGACCCCTCCAGGAATGTCCAAACTGCCTGTTTAGGCCCAATCCTACCAGGCAGTCGGATATCCCTCTCACAATCCAGGACTGCTGGCTCCTAACTGCTCGCCTGCCTACCTTCCTGATTGTCCCTAACTGCTTCTGCCTGCCAGCCTGATCACCCCTAACCACTCCCCTGCCAGCCTGATTGATGCCTAACTGCTATCCTGCCAGCCTGTTTGCCCCCATCTTCCCTCCTCTGCTGGCCTGGTCACCCCTAACTGCCCTCCCCTGCAGGCCTGATTCCTCTCAACTGCTCTCCCTTGCAGGCTAGGTGCCTCCCAACTGCTTGTGGTGGCCATCTTGTGTCCACATGAGGGCAGGATCTTTGACCACATGAAGGCAGCCATATTGTGTGTTGGAGTAATGGTCAATCTGCATAGTACTCTTTTATTAGATAGGATAGAGGCCTGGTGAATGGGTGGGGGTCAGCTGGTTTGCCCTGAAGGGTGTCCTGGATCAGGATGGAGGTTCCCTTGGGGTGGCCTGGGCGAGGGACCTATGGTAGTTTGCAGGCCGGCCACACACCCCAGTAACCCAAGCGGAGTCCCTGGTATCTGGGATATATTTACCTTCACAATTGAAACTTTGTAGCCTGGAGCAGAGCCAAGCCTTCTGCTTGCTCTGTGGCTGCCTCCATTTCTGTTTGGATTTGTTTACCTTCTATAAGTGAAACTTTGTAGCCTTGAGTGGAGAGGTAGTCCAGCAAGGGCAGGCAGAAAGCTTGGCTTCCTCTGTTGCCAAAGAAAACCAAGCCTCCCTCCTCTGTGGCTGCAGCCATCTTGATTGGGGTTAATTTGCATACTCTCTCTGACTGACTTGTGGAAGTGGCTTGTGGGTGTGGCTTGTGGAGTAATGGTTAATTTGCATATTACTCTTTTATTAGGTAAGATTATCTTTACTAGAGGCCCAGTGCACAGCATTCATGCCCTGGGGTTGGGAAGGGATCCCTCAGCCTGGCTTGTACCCTCTTGTAGTCTGGGACCCATTGGGGGATGTCCATCTGCTGGTTTGGGCCCGCTCCCCTGGACATCCCCCAGTGCTCCTTAGCACTGCCTCAGAGGTGAGAGAGGCTCCCACTGCCACACTGCTCTCACTGCTCTTGCCAGCCATGAGCCCAGCTTCTGGCTGAGTGGCACTCCCCCTGTGGGAGCACACTGACCACCAGGGGACAGCTCCTGCATTGATTGCCTGCCCTCTAGTGGTCAGTGTGCATCATAGTGACCAGTCATTCTACTGTTCAGTCTATTTGCATATTAGGGTTTTATTATATAGGAGGATTACCATCTCTCCACCCCTTCCTCTTTTCTAGCCATTAGCTTGTTCTCTATATCTATGGTCTTTTTCTGTATTTGCTTTTCTCTGACTTATTTCACTTTGCATAATACCCTCCATCCATGTTGTTGCAAATGGCAAGATTTCATTCCTTTGATTGCTGAATAATATTCAAACGTGTGTGTGTGTGTGTGTGTGTGTGTGTATGTGTGACATCTTCCTTATCCATTCATCTATTGATGGAATTAAGGTCACTTCCATATCTTGGTCATTACTAGTAATGCTGCAATGAACACAGGGGTGCATTTATATATTTTTTAATTAGTGTTTTTGTTTTCTTCAGCTAAATGCTCAGAACTGGAATTGCTGAATTATAAGGCAGCTCTATTTTTCATTTTTTAAGTATCTCCATACAGCCAAAACTGGTCTGGCTCAGCCTGGATAGAGCGTCAGCCTGCAGACTGAAAGGTCCCGGGTTCAATTCTGGTCAGGGGCCTGTACCTTGGTTGCGGGCACATCCCCAGTGGGGGGTGTGCAGGAGGCAGCTGGTCGATGATTCTTTCTCATCGATATTTCTAACTCTCTATCCCTCTCTCTTCCTCTCTGTAAAAAAGTCAATAAAAGAATCTCCATACTGTTTTCCATAGTGGTTGAACTATTTTTAAATTAGTGCATAAGGTTTCCTTTTCTCCATATCCTCACAACACTTGTTATTTGCTGATTTGTTGATGAAAGCCCTTTTGACAAGTGTGAGGTGATATCTCATTGTGGTTATAATTTTAATTTCCATGATAATTAGTGATTTTGAGAATGTTTTCATATATCTATTGGCTGTATGTATGTTTTCTGTAGAGAAATGTCTACTCAGGTTCTCTATGCAATTTAATTGTTTATTTTTTTTTATGTTAAGTTGTATGATTTCCTTATATATTTTGGATACTAAACCCTTATCAGATATGTCATTGGCAAATATCTGTAATTTTGATGTGGTTGTGGGAGGATGCGAATGCCTTCTTTACCTATGCTGCCTCCATTTGCCTTTCATTTACTGCTTGTGAGACTGGCTGCTAAAGCAATGGTGGTCAACCTTTTCCACCTCATGGCACACAAAGTCATTATTCAAGTTCTGCAGCATACCCAAAATATAGTTTTTGCCAATATGACAAGAAATTTGTATATTTTATTTATTGCTATGTTAGCTATTGTGATTTTTTATTGGACAATCTAAACCTTAGATTCTAGGGGAATAGAGGCCAATGCCCCTGACTGATTAGTTATGTATGGTGTGTTTTAAAAATTCTTGTGACACCCACTGTGCCACTTACAGCACACAGGTTGAAAACTGCTGTGCTGTAGAAAGGTGGCAGATTTGATTCCTGGTCAGGCACATGCCCAGCTTGTGGTAGGGGGCATACAGGAGGCAGCCGATCAATTATTCTCTCTCGTGGATATTATTCTCTCTCCCTCTCCCTCTCTCTGTCTCTCTCTAAAATTAACTTAAAAGAAAGCATTAAAAAAAGAAAAAAAATCACTGTGAATTTTGCACTTGACCTACTCTTCTATTGAACTGTTTATCTTGTCATGTTAACTTATACAAACTATATTAGGGCTATTAATACTCTAACATACATATCATAAAAGTTTCCTCCAGGTTGTATTTCCTTTTTACCTTGTTTTGTTTTGTTTAAGGTATTACAAATAGTAGTACATATGTCTCTCTCTTTTTTCTCCCCCCTGACCTCACCCCAGCCTCCACTACCTCCCGGCACCTGCCCTCATCCTCTTGCCCGCAGTGTCTTGCGTCTGGTGGTTGTGCTCCTATGCATGCGCACAAACCTTTGGTTGATCTCCTACCCCCCAACCCTCCCCTACCTTCCCGTGTAGTTTGACAGTCTGTCTGATGCTTCTTTGCCTCTATTTTTGTTCAACAGTTTGTAATGTTCTTTATTGTCCATAAATGAGTGAGATCATGTGGTATTTGTCTTTCTCTGACTGACTTATTTCACTTAGCATAATGCTCTCCAGTTCCATCCATGCTGTTGCAAATGGTAAGAACTCCTTTTTTACTGCAGCATAGTATTTCTTTGTGTAGATGTACCACCATTTTCTTCCTTTTTACCTTTGTACAAGGTATTTTTTGCCCTGAATGTGGCCTAATTCAATTTTTTTAATCCTCACCTGAGGATATTTTTCCAATGATTTTTTTTTTTTTTTTGAGAGAGAGTGGGAATGGGAGAGGCCTAGAGAGAGAGAAACATTGATGTGAGGAGAGACACAACAGTTGGTTGCCTCCCACATGCACCCAACCAGGGCTGGGAGCCTGCAACCGAGGTATGTGCCTTAACCAGAATCGAACCTGGGACCCTTCAGTCTATAGGCCGAAGCTATAACCACTGAACCAAACTGGCTGGAGTCTAATTCATTTTTTACGGTTTTTGTTTTTTATGTCTTCCTTTATCTCAAGATTATGAAAATGCATTGAATGAATTTTAGCATGAGACAATTAGTTGGACATCAGCCTCCAAACTCAGAAATTCTATGTTTTACTTGGTAACTTACCACCACCTACTCTTTGTCTCCTGAACCCACGCCCATTCTTAAATCCTCTTCACAGTGCTGCGGGGTCAGCCCCAACCTGCCCTCCGCCTAGGTCCAGAGGCTGTCCGCCAATCAGCACCTGGCCAGGCCAGGGCCAGGCTCCGGCTATTAATTCATAGACAGGAACGACTTTGCCAAGATCACAGAAAACAAACTTTCGTTATCACAGCAGCAGCTGTGTGGCTGAGCCTCCCGCCTTCTTTCTCACTCGGGCCCACATCTGAGGTTGTGCACACGTGCAGAGCACAAGCTAGTGCCAGCAACGGCAGTCTTCAAGGGTTTTGATTCTCTCTTAACAATTTCATATACAGGAGGTGAGTTTCCACACTGTAGGAGGCCCACACGTTTAATTCCACTCCGCAGAGCTAGAGTGCTAAAGATAAAGCAAAGTGAGTGAAGGCCATTAGGAGCTCAGAAATGAGTCACTAAACATGAATTTCCTCTGGAAATTTCTCCTTAATATGGTGAAAGTAAAGGTATTTTTAAGGTAATGAGAAGCCACTGTGAGAAGTAAATACCTATGTCAGGTGTAATGACACAGCACCTTCCTCATAAAAGGCAACCTGTAAGGATGTGTTGAATGAATGCATGAATGAGTGAATGAGCGAACCTTTCAAAGCGCATTACTGGTGGCTAGAACAAGGCTAACTTACATACCTGTGGCTGGTAATGACAAAAAATAAAAAATAATAAAAAATGAGGAATTCTGATGTCTGGTTTCTTCTTGAGAAAGGGTTATCTTAAGAGCCCTTGAGGCTGAGTTTGGAGTGGAGGCAGGGATTCTGTGAGCAGCTCTGAAAACGCAACGCAGCCTTGCTTCCTCCCGGTGCGACGGTGCGCGCAGTCCTGCCCTGAGCTCGGTTCCCTAGAGTCCTGTCCTCTGAGGAGACTTCGTCCTTTGTGAAAGGGCACCTGTGGGCTGAGCCCTCACCTGGGGTCGATGCTGACCTCAGGTACACGGTGTCAGAACTGAGCTGAACTGCAGGACACCCGGGTGGTGTCCACAGAGGGCAGGAGGCTTGGCTGGTGTGCGGAGGAAAACACACTCGGTGTCTAAGTGAGATGCTGTGAGGGTATAAAGGAAAAGGTTTTGTTCCTTCAGCCAGTCACAAGGAGAAACACTTAGGCTCCCACTCACATGAGGTGCCTGGAGGAAAGAGAGAGAGAGGGAGAGAGAGAGAGAGAGAGAGAGAGATTGGGAGTTCCTGTGGGGTCTGACAGGCAGGCTCCCAGGACGGGCCGCATGGGCCTGTGGTTGTTTTGAGCTGAAGGCAGGCGAGACCCTGCAGGCACAGGAACACTCTGCTCCCCTCTTACCCAGCGGAGTTCCCATGGGGGTCTGCCCAGGAGAGGAGCTATCGCTGGAGATGAGAGATCCTTCCTGACTGTTCACGGAGAGAGCAAACTCCAGGCTGCTGAGCCCTGCGCTCCTATCGCCCGGCAGCGGCCTTCCCCCCCAGCGCCGGGCGTCTCCCGCCTCCGCTCAGGCAGCCACCCCACCTGATTCTGCGTCTGCCTCTGAGCCTCTCCCTGGGTGAGGCCTCTGACGCCCCGTGTAAGTGGGTCCGTATGTCCACATGTAATGGCATTTGGCTGGTTTCCCTTGTCATGTTGTCTCGTGTCTGTGTGATGCTGGGACCGGCTGAGGGAACGGAGGGCGGAGGCAGGTTTCTGCCTCCCCGCCGCCGCTCACTGGCCGCAGAGCTCCATTCGGAAGACGGAAAGCTCTGCTGTAAAACGCTGTAGACGTACAGCACTGTGCACGTGGGCAATGCCACCCGCTGAGCGGGCCACTCAGAGCGGTTAAAACAGTAAATTTTATGTGATGTGTATTTTACCACAATAAAAGTGTTTAATTAAAACGTGTAATTGCCTTATGGTTTTCCTCCCGAGCCTGGGCACTTGGGGCGTGCACAATTACTGGCTTTTGCGTGTACAGTGTGAGTCATGGGCTGGCGCTGTGAGTCACTCATAAAACAGCCTCGCCATCCGCCCTCCGCCGCTGGCCTGGTCTTTGCCATGAGGTGACGCTACCTGGTCCTCAGGGAGGCGCCTGCTCGGTGCGCCTGGACCTGGCGTGGGGCAGCGGGGACTTACCTGGAGCGAGGGGAACTCTGTCCCCTACTGCCCTGGCGATCGATCGGGCAGAGTCAGCAAATACCCGGTCACAGGGACGGAGGAGCGGAGGAGCGGGCACCTCCCTGATGACGCGGGAGGGGAGGGGCTGCCCGTCCCTGTGCCCTGCAGCTCCGGGCCTGTGGAGAGTGGGCACCATGGAAGTGAAGCCCTGTGGAGCGGGGCACGGTGTCTCCCTGCCGGAGAGCGGGGTGGGTGCAGGTCTGCGCTCTCCCTCTGCCCTCCCGGGTGGCATTGGCCTGGCGCTGGGGGCGCCCTGAGGACAGCCAGGCACTCAGGAAAGTGGGGGTTTCCAGCAGCCGCGGCGCCGCTCCTGAAGGCACCCTCTCTGGGGACAGGCTGGGTTTGCCTCCGGACGGTCGGACGCCCACAGCCTGGAGGTCGCCCACCCCCCCTTGCAGTAAGGATGCGAGCAGATGAGGACTGGAGTGACTGTAACAGTGACAGTGATGTTCATCCTGGCTTCCGGGGATGCTTTCGCCTAATGACTGTCCCGTGACCCGCAGGCCCAGAGAGGAAGAGCCCGGTCCTGTGGGCAGCAGATGGGTTTGAGGCCTGCACGCCCATGAGCGCCTCCCTGCAGTCCTGCCCGCCCTGGGACTCAGCAAACGGCAGGCGCTATACAAGCACGTGTGCGTCTCAGCCTGCAAGCACGGGCTTGTGGGAGGTATTGCTTTCTTTCCCTAGAAACAACTCAGGATTCTGGGCACCCACTCTCCAGCAGCATGGCAGCAAATCCCCGCCTTGGCGTTACCGGGACCCTCCCCCCATCTCCATTGCACCGAAGTCTGGAGGCTTATGTGCCCCACCAAGTGGGTGCCAGGCAATCCCATCATCCGAGGCAAACCGCTGGCCACATGTGGCAGCACCAAGTGGAACCCACGCCCCCCCTGTCTCTCACAGCTTTGGGGGGGGGGAGGGAGGGGCTGTGGACCAGTTCTCGCTCTAACTGCGGTGGAAGATGCTCGGCTGCCTCTCTGGGTCACTCGGGGTCCCGGCAGGAAGAGATGCCGCACCCCATCCAGCTCAGTGGAGCTCGGGTTTGGAAAGGAGCTGTGTACAAAGGTGTGGGCAGCAGCTAGGGGTCAGCAAGGCCACTGAGGACCCGGATGCAGCAGCTGTGGGAAGGCCATGTCTAGCCCTTCGGGTCGAGGACAAGGAACTGTTCCCGGGCCGGGAGAGGCCCAGCCCACCTGAGCCTTCCTGCCCGAGGCCCCCGGCCCTCGGCCCCGTGGCCCTGACCTCACCCTCGGCTCATCTGACTGCAGGTTCCCGCACTGGCTAACCAACCAAAGCGCCAGCGAACAAAGGAGCCCTCTGATGGGCATTTACATCAGTCAGCGGGGCAGTGGGGGAGGGGAGGGAAGGGGAGGGAAGGGAATAGGAGGGGAGGGGAGGGGGGAGGAGGTCCCTGGGGCCGTCACTCCAGGAGGCCTAGCATCACTCTCAGAGGAGGCCAGGCTTCCCCTGGTCCCACCGCATGGTCCCGGTAAGGGGTTCTAGGGTGACAGCCTGCCTGCCTGAGCCCAGCCCATTCGTTAACTGGGAGCGGCTCAGTGTAAGCTCCGGGACTGGGAATGCCCAGCTCCTCCAAACGCGCCCTCCGCTTCTAACTGAGGTTTGACATGTGGCCGGTTCAAATTCCACCCTGTGACTGGCCATGTTTGATCCTCTCTGGGTACCAATAACTCCAGGGGGAGAGCCCGCTGCTGTCAGAGAGGGAACGGGGAGGTGGGGATGTGGAGCGGGCTGCTGGGCGTTTCCGGGAGAGACCGAGTGCGCTGCCTCTGGCGCCGGCCGGCTGAGAGCCGGCTGGGGCCCGCGTTGCGTTTGTTGCTGTCTTGGGCCCGTGGCCTGCAGCAGAGCCGTGTGCTGGCCCGGGATCCTGACGGAGGCGAGCCCAGCCCAGCCCTGGCACCCATGGCTCTCCTCCTGCGAGGTGAGCACCGCGGCTCCGCACAGGCCACCTCCCTTCGAGGAGCAGCCTGGCTCTGCCGCCTGCAGCGGTGGCGCGATTGTCCAGGTTGAAGCTTTCCAGAGCGGCTCCAGCGCATTCACACGCCCGGATGTTTATGCCGCCGCTCCTGCGGGTTATTCCGGGAGGAGGGAGGAATGCTCCGTGAGCGGAGGGGCCGGGAAGGCCCCGCTGGAAACAGGGCCTGGAGCCGGCGCGGCGGTCCCCAGGCCGCGGAGGACAGGCCCGGGCGGAGCAGGCGTCCTCGTCCTCACCACGCCGTGCCCGCCTCTGTCCGCAGTTCCTCTGACTCGCTGGCCTCCGTGGTCTGCGTGGCACCCACAGGTCCCGCCAGGGAGAGGTGCCGGACAGAGACCAGCTCCAGCCCTGGGGCCAGGGCCTTCGCCCCTGTGCCTTCCCACCTCAGGGGGCGAGGAGGGAAGGCAGGCCCTGCTGGCCTGGTCACAGGTGAGGGCACACACTCCCTGAGCCAGGCCCAGAGCGCCCAGTGCTCTGCTTGGGGGGAGGGGGGTGTCCCATCCACGGCAAACACCTCCAGAGCACTGGCTGGGTGCCGAGGACGAAGGCTGCCCACCCCACGGCAGGACAGTGAGGGCAGTGATGGCACAGAAAGGGGACCGAGGGGCCCGGCAGTAAGTGGCACCTGCAGTGACCAGGGGAGGGGGTGCCGGGCCGAAGGCTCAGGCTCAGGCTCAGCTCAGGCTCAGGCTTGGCTCAGGCTCGGCTCAGGCTCGGCTCAGGCTCGGCTCAGGCTCGGCTCACACGCTGTGACGCAGACACGGCATCAGGCTGTGCGCTCCTCGCGGAGCTCCCTCTGCTGCGTGGGCTCAGGAGCCAGCAGCCCCCGCAGCGCTTGGCCATGGGAGACGTTTACTGACATTTGTGGGGGAAGAATTCATGGTGCTGATGAGCAGGGAGACTCCCTGGCCTGGGACCAGGGCCTGTGTGCGCCCGGGAGCCGGGGTGCTGGCAGGCGGTGCCGGGCCAGGCTGGTGCCGGGGCGAACGCCCGGAGCCCAGGGACCGGCGGGAGCTCTGTGGCTCCTGTGGGAGCCCACGGTCTCTGGTTCCGTGTGGGGCTCAAACGTGTTTGTGGACCAGGATCAAGGTGTTTGATCCAGACCAACACATCCTCCAGCTTTGGGGTCAGCATGTCATCTGGGCAGCGCGGGAGCGAGGCCAGCGCCACTGGCCCCAGAATCTGGCCCCGCCTGGCAGATGCGTGCTTCCCGCAGGCACAGCCCCCCACGTCCACCGCCTCCCCCCCACCACACACACACACACAGTTTGCGAGCTGTGCCTGGAGTTTGAGAAGGAGCCGCACAGCGAGTGCGCCCTTACCCAGCCCCCACGGAGGCTGCCCGAGATGTGCGCCCAGCTCCTTGCCGGCCCAGCGTCCTCCGAGTAGCGCCCACGCAGCCCTGTGGGCACTAACCGCCCGTTCAGGGAAACGCCAGCCCAGCACGGATCAATCCTGGCTACAGCCCCGTCTTCGGAGCTCCCTGCAGGGCACGTGCCATGAGTAAGAGGGCGAAAACCCGAGGTAGGCAGTGACCACAGGCATGAGGGGACAGGGCAAGAAGGGCTTTGGTTCTGAAAGAACACTCCAGAAAGCTGCTCACCCTCAGCCCCCAGGCTCTGTCTGTTTGAGAGCGCCCCCTCCTGTAACAACCTTCAACCCGAAAGTGTGAAATGCCCCTCCTCGCCCTTAGGCCGGATCCCGCTCAAAGGAGGCGGGGCGCTCTGGCCTCTCCAGGCCCAGAGAGGCAGTTACAGGTTCCGGCCCCTGTGCCAGCAGCCTGGGCCCAGGGAGAAGTCCCTCCTTCACACTGCCCCCACCCCTCCTGCCGTGTGCTCTCTGTTGCTCCTTGGAGGCCGGCATGTAGGTCAGCTCCATGCTGAGGGAAGGCATTTCCGGAACATGCGTTCCGTTAGGCCAGTGCCTCCGTCCGTCCTGGCCTCGGCTGCACAGGCTGCTAGGGCAGACAGAGGTGGCCTGGGCGCTGGCTGTATTCTATCATCCCTGTTATAGTTCTTATTTCCTTCCGCCTCCCTCTTTTCTTTATCTTTTTTTCTTCTCCTTCTTCTTCCATGCTCTCTCCTTGGCTGACCTTGACCTTGACCTTGACGGGTGCATGAGGATTCTCTTGATGCTCTGCATCATATTGTTGGTATTGGCATGAAAGGAGCTGCTGGTCCTATACAGGTCTTTTCAAAGGCTGGGGAGACTCAAAAAAAAAACAAACCCTGAAGCCCTAAAGTAAATTTGGCCTCATTAATACAGAAACACAGAAAGCTCTCTTCTGATTCTGAGAAACTTAGGTTTTTAAATGAAATTAATGCTCTTATTATAAAAGAAATCAAAGGTCATTGTAAATAATTTAGAGGCTACATATAGCCAAAGAAGAAAATAAAACGGAACAAAATTCTGTCATCAGCCATAACCACATTTGCACATTCGCACATGTCCTTTCGAAGCATATTTATGGGGTGAGTGTGTGCAGTAATATAACACATACACCATCTCCCCCTGAAGTGACCTGCTTTTTTCTTACCAATATGTTACAATGTCTTCTCTGTGTTACTAAATATTCTTCTAGGCTGTTTCTAAAGGTTACAGTGTCTCCTAATGGCTGGACTATACCAGTGCCTGTTGTTAGCCATTCAGATTGTTCCCACTTCGCCCAGTTATTTGAAAAGCTGCAGGAAAGGTTCCTGTAGCTGTGTCTCTGCCACATCCACCATTTTCCTTAGGAAAAGTCCCTGGGCCCGCTGTGTTAGGGCAGCAAGGTTGCCAAGCAGCCCTCCAGAGAGCCTGGGGGGCGTCCTCCACCCCTCCCCGCCGGCCACAGAAACAGGAAATGTGGGGCTCCCCCAAGTTAGCCTTCCTCTCCTCTCCAGCATGTGGTTTGAAAGGCTCTGGTCAGGTTTCAGTTCAAATTCTGAAGAGGAAAAGGCATGTGGCTCAGGGCGCCCTCGCAAGCACCATGAGCAGAGAGGAGGGGAGAGGAGCAGGAGAAAGTGCATCCCAGTCCTAGCTTCCCGCTGCCCCTCGTTAATCACGCCGATCCCTCGTCTTCCCTGGATTCTTCTTCATCCGGTCCAGCGCCCTGCAGCCGGGGAGAGGGTCCGAGAGCCCTTTCCTGGAGGCAGCGCTGAGCGTCCACACCGCCTCCCCGCGGTGCCGGGCGGCCTGGGCCAGTGTCCTCCCGCTCCGGGCCTCACGGCCACCGCCTCCGCCAGGGCCGTGCGCCTGTCTGACGCTGTGAGGGCCTCCCTGGCGCTGCCCTGTCCCCTTGGCCGGGACCTGGGCGAGGCCGGGATGTCCTTGAGGCAGCAGGCCAAGGGGAGCTGGCCGCCCCTTCCCCTCTGGATACCTTACAAGGCAGGGGAGCGAGGGGCTGAGCTCTTATCTCCTGCGCTGGGTGTGCCTTATTTATAGCCCTGGTGCAGGAGCCTGCAGCCGCCAGCGCTGCAGACGGGGCCGGGGCTATCTAAGGGAGGGGTTGCCCCCCAGCTGCTGCCATCCCCCTGGTCCGGCGGGGGAGCAGAAGACGGGCAGGTAAGGGTCCCTGCTTCCTCCTCCCCTTCCTTCTCCCTCCCATCCATCCTGCCCTGTGGCCTCGGACCCGGCGTGCAGGCTCTGTGCGCTGGAAGGAGCTCGCTGGCACTGTGCACTGGCAGACCTGCGGAGGCCCGGGTGCCCTGCAGCTGCCACCCGCAGCACAGCCCCCGTCTGCAGGGAGAGAGCCAGCCTGTGTCCGCTGCTGCCGCTGCCGCAGGCCAGGCCCCAGGGAACAGAGGAATGCGGAGAGCCCTGGGCCAGCTCACCCTCTGGGCTGAAATCAGAATTCACGCTGAGTTCTGAGCACCACCGAGTTTTTCCTCAATGAGGACAGAAAAAGAAAAACCTAAAAATAAACCCTGGAGGGGGAAGCACAGTCTTGAACTTTTCCTCCCTGGCAGGGCTTCCAGGGAGCGGGGTGAGGGCAGATGACTGCGGAGACCGCGGTGCTGGGAGGAATGTTTGTGCATGATGGCCTGTTCCGGCCGATGTCCGGAAGCACAGGTAGCTGTGGTGCTGTCAGAGGGAAATGCTTTTGTGTTTGCTGACGTCTAGAGCAGACGTAGGGGACGCCGTGCTCAGTAAGGCTTGCACCGGCGCGAGGAATGCCGATGCCGAGAACAGACGCGGGGATGGGTCACCACCTCCCACACCTGCGGGCCTCCTCCGAGAGCCGCCCAGCGGCAATGGCTCTGCTCGGCCTGCGGCTCCTTTCTGGAGGAAGCTCTTTCTGTGTCTTGCTGCCAGGTTTATGGCGAGATGCGCTGTCATCCAGCCGATCACATCTTGAGATCCATCCCACTTGACAAAAGTGTCAGGTACTCAGCCCCAGTGATTACATTTGGAGACTTTTTCTGATATTAATAAGATATTTTCATGTAGGACTTTCCCATAACGCATTCCTGGCTGCTCACCCACCCTGGCTGTCTTCGGGCACACGTTTCACTTTTAGGCTGCATCGTCCCGGTCTCTGCTCCCACACCTCCCCGCTGGCCCCAGATCTCGGAGGCCAGGCCACACTGTGCCTCTCTCTACATCCCACAGCTCTTAGCACAGAGACTACACAGTTTAGAAACTACTGATTTCTAAAATATTTCATATTTAAAATAAAAAGCCAAGAAACTCTAAGTTTAAAATGTCCTCTCCCCACTGTTAGAAAATAAAAGTCAACAGAGTAAATGTTTTCATCTTATTGACTTTATCCCGTGAATCACGAGTCAGTCAGCCTCCCATCCAGTGGATGAGAGGAACTCGCAGGAGCTGTGCAGGAGGGAAGGCTGAGGCGGGAGGGTGCGGAGAGGAGGGCACACTGGCCAAAGGCGGCTGACTCTGACTTTCCTTCAGGGACGGCAGGGGCCCCCAGGCAGATGTCCTAGGTGCCGGTCAGGGGGCTCCTGACGGACCGGTTTAAGGGTCCATTTCTGGGAGAGGCTGAAACTGTAATTAAGTTAATTACAGTTTGATGACATGCGGCTTAGCATAAGCGATCCCATTTGGGGCTTGTTGTCTTGTTTTCAACACCATCAAGAATTCATAGTGTTCATATTTTCTTTTGCTTTTTTTCTTACTATACAAACTTATGTTTAACATAGAAAATATAGACCTGCAGAGATAAGGAAATACTCAGCATTTTATTGTTTATCTTACCTATTCTAAGAGGTCCTTGATTCTAAGACTAATCATTAACTTAATAATAGCTTTTAAAGAGAGTGGGGAAAGTCCCACTGTGGTATATATTAAGATGAACCCCAAAATAACAAATTATGGGGGGGAAATATAATTACCATTAATAGGTATATATGAATACAGACATATGACCAGGTTATCTACATTTTGTCCAGTTTATTATCAATGTATTTTTACTGTGTATTTAATTTTGAATTAATTAAAAGTTGATTATCTCTATATGACATTATGACTTCTTTCATTTAGCAGAATATTAAAATATTCATAACAGTCAGATAAATTAGAAGTATAAAGCATAACTAAGATTTAGAAAAGTAGCCAAAACCGGTTTGGCTCAGTGGATAGAGCATCAGCCTGCGGACTGAAAGATTCCAGGTTCGATTCCGGTCAAGGGCATGTACCTTGGTTGCGGACACATCCCCAGTGGGGGGTGTGCAAGAGGCAGCTGATCGATGATTCTCTCTCATCGACGTCTCTAACTCTCTATCCCTCTCAATTCCTCTCTGTGTAAAATCAATCAATAAAATAAAATATATAAAAATATTTAGAAAAGTAATTGTTATCAGATATAACTTGCTTTGAAGGATGATCTGCTAATTTATGAACACTACCTACTGAATAGTGAAAACCTCAGCCATCTTGTACCTGATCTGGATGCTCCCCCAAAACTTCCTTACAGATTTTCTTCATTGCCATTGATGTGCCAGTCTTTCATCACTCAGTCTCCAATGCACTAAAATAAAGATGAAAAATGAAAAGAAACTAACAAGTTCTGAGCAATTTGGTACTTAACAGATGTATATCATAAATACCATTAATTTTTAAGTGTGAGCTTATAAAAATAAAATTCATTTGAATGTTGAGGACAATTTTACAATTTGGAGCTTTATTTGAATTTAAGAGATAAATTTGTATAGAGAGAGGAGGAATAAAAATTCATTTTAACAGACCACTGATACAGTTTTTTAAAAATGACCCCAAAAAGTTAACCAAAATAAAACCATATCAAGGCAACACCACATAAAACATGCTCCATTGTTTTACTGAGAAAGCTGTGTGATTAGATTTTAAAGGGAAAGGGCACGGATTTCATTTTGGATGTTAAGAAGTGAGCCTTGGGCTGCCCAGGACCTGCCTGATCCGCATGGAAGGGGTGGGGTGTCTGAAGGGCAGTGAAGCTGACTGTTTGATGACATAGGGATTGGTATTTGAGCAATGAGCACGGCCACAACTTGGTGGGAACACGAGATAGAAAAATGCATGATACTGATGACTCCATTCTCTCTTTTCCATATCTTTTGTAGGTAGACAAAATGAATAGTATGGAGGCACTAAGGTTTCTATAACAACGTATTATATGTCACTAGAGGCCCACTGCATAAAATTCATGCACAGGTAGGGTTCTTAGGCCTGGCTGGCGATCAGGGTCGATCTCTGGGGTGACCAGTGGGATGATCAGGGGCCCTCACTGGCACCTGCCTTGGCTGGCCTGGAGCCTGTGGGATGGGGGCAGTTCTTGCATTGAGCATCTGTCCCCTGTTGGTCAGTGCACATCATAGCAACCAGTCATTGCACCAGTCGTTCAGCTGATTTGCATATTAGGCTTGCATTATATAGAATAATTAAAATGCTAAACAATGCAATTGCCCAAAGTTGAGTATGGTTAAATTAGTTGGGATATACAGTCATAGTATGGAATATATACAACCATCAAACAGTTTGCAGGGAATTTTTATTTTTTAAAAATCAAAATACAAAGCTACCTTCATCATTTGTTATCTTAACTGTGTAATATATATATTTAAAACTATTGTTTCTAAGGGATAAGAGTGGCAGGAATTTTATATTTTCTCTATGCTAAAATTTATTAAATAATCACTCTATCCAGAAACTATGTATTAGTTCACTTAATTCTCACAGCCACCTGTAAGAATTATTCCTGTTTTCAGACACGGAAACGAGTTTGAATCAGTGTTATTCACTGCACAAGTTGCAACCAAGTTAAAGATATGATCCGGCTTCTCAGCCTTCATGCCAGGTTGGCATTAGAGTAGCAGGAGAGCGATGTGAAGCCGTGCGGAGAGCAGTGTGGTTGAGCGGCGCACACGGACGCTGGGGAAACGGTGGGAATAGTCCCATAGGAATATTACTGGACTAACGGACATGCTTGGGGTAAACTCTGCATGGGAAAGAGATGGAGCTAAAGGAAGTAAGAAGTTCCAAAGGCCAGGCAGGGGGGAATGTGAGCCATACAGACTTGGACATAAATAGAATTTGTCCTGCAGCGAAGGGTGTGGCCTGCAGTGCAGGCCTGTGTGCTACATGCCTGTTGGGGAGGGTAGCGGGGACAATGGCTGCTTTCCTCTTCCTGGACTTTCTGAGGCATTTCCCAAACCAGCCTTTTGCGAGAGGCAATGAAGATGTCTCCTGGCTCCCCACGCCGAAAAAACACACACCCCTTTTGTAAAGACTGAACCAGCAGATTCAGGATTCAATGTGAAATGGAAAGCAGCCTGGGAGAGGGCTCCCCTCTCGGGTGAGCACCCTGAGGTGCACGGGGAAGCGCTGCTCGGGCTGAGGGAAGCAGCGGCTCAGAGCTGGCAGAGCTGTGCTGAGCATCGAACAGACTCTTGGTCTGTCTCCGCCATGGAGAGAGGATCTCACCTTAAAGATGACAGAGGGCTGGGAACTTACCCTGATTTCCTGTTTAAACCCTCCCTCCATTCCAGCGCCTTCCCCAGCGCAGGGAAAGGGGTTCCTCTCCTCCCAGGCCTTAAAGGCGCAGGGCTGAGCGAGGCCTGCAAACACCTGCCAGCCCAGCTGCTGAGCTCTGGCAGGGAGTGAGGTCAGAGGCTCCGGGCCTCCCTCCGCACAGGCCCGCACAGGCTGATCCTCACAGGAGGAGAGGTGAGCAGGGTGTTTCTCAGCTGAGCGGGTATTGGCCCTGAACACAGTGTTTGATGGGAATGTATCTATGGAGTCAATGCTCTCACTGACTTGGCAGTTTCATTCACCAAAGTCTATGTGTGTGGGGGACGGGGATGAGGAGGAGGTGAGGGATGGGAGTGTGTGTGTGTGTGTGTGTGTGTGTGTGTTTGGTCGGGGGACAGGAAAGAGGTTGGGGATACTGAGTAAATTCTAAGTAGTGTAAGCTTCCTCTCCAATTTTATTCAGAATATCTTAATTCATTATTAGGAAAAAACATCATTTTGTTTAAATTTAATTTAGTAAACCACAACAGAAATACAGGTGAGAGAAAATAGCCTCCTTATTTCAAAACCCCGACTTTACACTGACTCATGGACCAGACAGTAGGCCCTTCCCATCCCTGAAGCACAGACAGAGGCCAGGGACCTTGCCCACCAGCGAGGAACGCACACGTGCTGTGACATAAGAGACGGAGGAGACTTAGAAAGCGCACAGACAGACTGTGGGCACCGCCTCTCCTCCTGTAAGGTGAAGGCGGCATCCTGCAGCAGGCACTCAGTTCACCAGCTGGGCAGCCCGCCAGGTGAGGGCGGGCACGCTCACTCCACATTTCCATGCCGCCACCGGACAGGGAACCCAGGAGGGCAGCCAGGAGGCAGCATGGGGTCCTCTCAGCAAAACTTCAGTGCCCATGTCTGAGCCTGGGAATTGGCAGTGACAAGTTCAGGTCGTTTACGTATGAAACCAGGTGGGAATGGCGGGGCCTCAGCCCTCTGGCTGCAGGATCCGGCCGCCCTGGGCGGTTCTACTTCTGTGGCTGGCACTCCCTGCTCCTGGGAAGCAGCACACACTCCCGGCCTCGGGCAGGGGCAGGGGCGGCCCCAGGGGCACTGGCGGCTCCGCTGAACCACAGTCTCTTTTTAAAATCTGTTGTCATATTCGGAACAAATCAGACCATGCCCTCACCTGCTCAGAACTCTCAAATCAAAATGCTATCTTTATGCTACAGGACGAGCAGGGCCCGCTGGACCCACTGTATCCTCCCAGCACTGAGGCCGGGGAATCTGAGCTCACCTCCCCAGGCTTCCGCCCACCCAGCCCCCTAGGCACAGGGCCCTTCCTTTCCCTCCCCCCCCACCCTCCCCCCCGCCCCACCCAGCACTCCAGGCACAGGGCCCTTCCCCCGCCCCACCCAGCACCCCAGGCACAGGGCCCTTCCCCCGCCCCACCCAGCCCCCCAGGCACAGGGCCCTTCCCCCGCCCCACCCAGCCCCCCAGGCACAGGGCCCTTCACCCCCCCCCTCCCCAGCACCCCAGGCACAGGGCCCTTCTCCCGCCCCACCCAGCACCCCAGGCACAGGGCCCTTCCCCCCCCCTCCCCAGCACCCCAGGCACAGGGCCCTTCCCCCCCCCCTCCCCAGCCCCCCAGGCACAGGGCCCTTCTCCCGCCCCACCCAGCCCCCCAGGCACAGGGCCCTTCCCCCCCCTCCCCAGCACCCCAGGCACAGGGCCCTTCCCCCCCCCCTCCCCAGCACCCCAGGCACAGGGCCCTTCCCCCCCCCTCCCCAGCCCCCCAGGCACAGGGCCCTTCCCCCCCCCTCCCCAGCCCCCCAGGCACTGGGCCCTTCCCCCCCCCCTCCCCAGCCCCCCAGGCACAGGGCCCTTCCCCCCCCCCTCCTCAGCACCCCAGGCACAGGGCCCTTCCCCCCCCCCCTCCCCAGCCCCCCAGGCACTGGGCCCTTCCCCCCCCCCCCAGCCCCCCAGGCACAGGGCCCTTCCCCCCCCCTCCCCAGCCCCCCAGGCACAGGGCCCTCCCCCCCCCCAGCCCCCCAGGCACAGGGCCCTTCCCCCCCCCCACCCAGCACCCCAGGCACAGGGCCCTTCCCCCCCCCCTCCACAGCACCCCAGGCACAGGGCCCTTCCCCCCCCCCTCCCCAGCACCCCAGGCACAGGGCCCTTCCCCCCCCCCTCCCCAGCACCCCAGGCACAGGGCCCTTCTCCCGCCCCACCCAGCACCCCAGGCACAGGGCCCTTCCCCCCCCCTCCCCAGCACCCCAGGCACAGGGCCCTTCCCCCCACCCCTCCCCAGCCCCCCAGGCACAGGGCCCTTCTCCCGCCCCACCCAGCCCCCCAGGCACAGGGCCCTTCCCCCCCCTCCCCAGCACCCCAGGCACAGGGCCCTTCCCCCCCCCCTCCCCAGCACCCCAGGCACAGGGCCCTTCTCCCGCCCCACCCAGCCCCCCAGGCACAGGGCCCTTCCCCCCCCCTCCCCAGCACCCCAGGCACAGGGCCCTTCCCCCCCCCTCCCCAGCCCCCCAGGCACTGGGCCCTTCCCCCCCCCCCAGCCCCCCAGGCACAGGGCCCTTCCCCCCCCTCCCCAGCCCCCCAGGCACAGGGCCCTCCCACCTCTGCGCCAGCACCGCCTGCCCTGGGCCTGGCACCCCCCCAAGAAAGTCACACACCTCCCTCCCTCCTCATTCACCCACATCCGAGAGCCGCCCTGGACATCCCAGCCAAAGCTCCACGGCCTAGCTCCCGACCCCGTCTCGCACGCGTACACACTCAGCTACCTCTGTGCGTGTTTGTTACACCCTCAATAGCTCGTGAGCTCAGCGGGTGCACAACCGGGCCGGGCACAGTTTAGGTTCTAAGCATTTGTCAGGGGGCTGGTATGTCCTGACCAGGAATCAAACCTGTGACCTTTCGCTGTACAGGACGATGCTCCGACCCACTGAGCCACAGTGGGCCCAGCTCTGGGAGGGACGGGGTGAGTCTCCTTCACCCTGCGGCACTGTGAGGAGGAGTCGCTTAGCAAGTAGCAGGTTCCCGCCTGAGTGTTTCTCCCTGCCCACCCTCCTCAATCCATCCGCCACGAGGACATCAGATGAGCTTTCGTTGTCAAAATAGCCCTAATTTCCAGGATCTTTTACAAATTTAAAGATTGGGATTTTGGGTGACTAGGAAAACAGAATTCTACCTAAAACAAAAATAACAGACAAGGCTTCTGAGCTGAGCTCGAAAACAATGAGAAAGAAATGTTGTACATTATACTTCGTTTTCTTTGAGTTTACTCTAAATGTGCGTGACGGCATTGAGCTTTAACAATACTCTTTCTAAAGCTATCTATTCTTATTTTTAAAAGTTACATTTAAAACTAACTCAAAGGTAATACTAGGAAATTATGTTAATACCCTTTAACTTTGTCTACAGTTTAAAGTACAGTGGGCGTCAGTCTGCCTCAATGTTCAGATCAGGTGTACTAACTGAGACAAGAATGAATGAGTCTAATCACCAAACGTGATGCGGTTCCGTGCACACGGCCCACAGAGGCCCGTTGGAATTCTTCCCTGTTGGCTCACATTCCTGCTCCCTCCCTCAAATCTCAGGAGGATTTGTTTCAGGGCCAACGTGGTGAACATTTTGTAAACGATAAAATGGAACTTGAAACCTGAGACTAGACCCCTGACATCTTCCCTGGCATTTGTTGTTGGTTTTTTTGTTTTGTTTTTGTTTTTTATATTTTATTAATTTTTCACAGAGGGGAAGAGAGAGGGATAGAGAGTTAGAAACATCGATGAGAGAGAATCATCGATCAGCTGCCTCTTGCACACACCCCACTGGGGATGTGCCCGCAACCAAGGTACATGCCCTCAACCGGAATCGAACCCGGGACCTTTCAGTCCGCAGACCGACGCTCTATCCACTGAGCCAGACCAGTCCCGGCATTTGTTTAACAGACACAGGCTTGCTTCCTAAACTCACTGAGCCTATTCCTGTCACCTCACTTTCCCCGTGCTCACGGCCTTCACCGTGCCTCTTGCATGTGGCCTGGCAGCGCCGTTAGCTTCTCTCCGACAGAATGCCCGCCGCCTGCTCCTCACGGTCAGGTCTGCGTCTCTCTCCGCCTGAGGACCCTCCTGGGGCCCGCACAATGGGAGCATGAGCTCATCCTCCGCCTCCCTCTGGCGCCTGTGCCAGGAAGCCCTCTGGCCTGAGAAAGGCAATCCGAGTGCACGCTGAGGGTGCAGCTGGGATGGCCCAGACACGCCACCAACAGGACGGGTTTGGACCCCGCCAATAGCTAGCAGCATCACGGATGACACATTCCCTGAGCTTAGCGGTCAGAATGGACTGCAACAGGCAGCGCCCTGGTAAGCCTGCCTAGGGAGCTTCCTGGCAGTCCCAGAAGCTCAGACGAAATGGGTTCAAGCAAACTAACCCTCCCCTCCACCCCCTCCTCTCCATCTGCCAGGACACCAGCCTGCAACCTCCAGGCATGAAAAGGATTATTTTTCTCACCAAATCACATGTCGGTTATTGTCAGAATCGTGACGAGGCAGACAAGCCGTTTCTAGAAGGTGAAGTAGTTGCCAATAAAAGTTTCAGATTTCCCAGGTCTTCTATGTCCTCCCTCGGGGTCCCGGCCCCCACGTCACAGCCTCTGTGCCCAGCTCTGCCAGGGCGTGGCCGGAACCTCAGAGTGCCCGCCCAGCCTCAGCACCGCAGGGCAGGCTTCGGGACTCCGTGCCCCTGGAACGCCCGTCGCGGCTGGCTCTGCTGCAGGCGCTGGCGGTGGGGCGCGGGCGGAGCCGGCTTGCTCTCCTGGCACAGGCCCCGGGGAGGCTGGCCAGGCCCAGCCCGTTAGCAGGTACGCCCGTGCCTTCCGTCCGCCTGCGGCCGCTCCGGCCCAGAGCAGGCAGGCACCTCCCGAGATGGTTTCCTGTCCCCTCTGCCCTCTTTCTGGACCAAGTCCCTGATAGACATTTAAAGGACAGTGTCCCGTTCCTGACAGCACCTCACTCCCAGGACTCTCCAAATGGACCAGAGGTCCTGTTTGTCAGTCCTAAGCACGATTATGATGCAATGAAACAGCTGTTAAACAAAACCCTAAAGCCTACCACTGATGTGGGCTGCCCACCATCCTGGTGCCCCGCGCCGGTGTGCGGGGCCAGCATCAGGGCTCCCCTAAACGGCTGGGTGAGTGGATGCTTCAGCTTTTCCCTCTAAAGCTGTCTGCCTCCCGGGTGGGTAGTGTCCGGCGCCTCATTTGCCCGCATAAATAACTAGCCAAGTGCCGCGCCTCGCACATTTCCCTGAGGGAAGCTTCCTTCTCCTTCCTCCTCCACGTCCTCTCTCCCTCGCTCCCCGGTCCCCACAGAGTCTCCCCTATTCCCGGGGCATCCCCAGAGGCCTCTGTGGCTCCTTCTGTGTCTCACAGCCCCGTCCGCTGGCCATCTCCCCTCGGGGCCACAGCCCCTCGGCCTTCCCAGCCTCCCCTGGGTCCTTTCTGTCACCCCTGGTGCCAGTTGGATGGGAAGTTTCTCTAAAACCACCTCTCCCCCTGGCGTCTCGGACACAAAGGGGAAGAAATCAACCTCCCAAGACTCTGAGTCTAAACCCACACCCACCCTTCTCGTCTTGCAAAAGCCAGGGCCACCTGTCAGCCGTAGAAGTGGTGAGGGAAGAGTGTGGCGGATGATCGCTCCTCATCCAGAATCGGGGATGTGAAGTGCATCTCCATGGACTGGCAGCCCGACTAGTTCGCTCACACCGACACCGTCCTCTCCGTGTGCGCCTGGCCCGGAGCAGACTGTCCGAACAGAACAGCACTGCAGGCCGCCAAGGCATGCAGGGTCCCCTCGTGCTCTCCTCCTGAGGGGCGAGCGGGCAGGCTGGGAAGGTCCCAGCGCCTGCTGGTGGGTGTGTGAACGTTAGGATTCCAGGCCAGCGGCCCAGGGGAGAACAGGCCCGCTGCCCGGCCTACCTTGGGACGCTTACACGTGTCACCTCCCACGGGGGTGGTGAGGGGTAGAGCTATGTGCTTCGGTCTGGACCCATCTCTGCAGCCTTTTTTTATCAAAAGCAACTTCAGGAGTGGGGGACCTTCTCCCAAGCCAGGGCAGGTAGTCCAGCTCCTCCCCCCTCCCCCCTCCCGCAGGGCCCAGCACAGGCCCGGGCAGCGGTGGAGGGGAGAGCCTTGGCTGATTCAGTGGGAGGCAGGAGCTTTGTTTGTCTGTTCCATTGGTGTAGACCGACTTTTTAAAAGCATTTCATAGAAAATCAAACCTGCCCGAGCGTTATTTAAAGACAGAAGCACTGCCTTCCGTTGCTAAGACCGAAGGCTGTGACTCCAGTTTGCACAGCGATGTGGATGTCAAGAAGGCCCTCAGTGAGCAGCATTCTTCGTGGCTGAACAGGCCCCGGCGGGGCGGGGAGCAGGAGTGGTCGGAGAAGCAGCCCCCACCTCAAGACCTACACGCTTGGAACACTACCCCATGAACATCCCCACGTGGGCCCTGCAGCCCCGGGTTCGGCTTCTTACCTCCGAAGCCATCTGGAAGGACAGGCCCTTCCGCTTTGCTTGAATTCAAGTTGTTTGCAAGCTGGATCTCAGGGCAGGCCCGGAGCTGAAGTGCCCACTGGGAACTGCGCAGGGTTTCGTGGCTCAGGAGGGTGAAGGCAGGGAAGGCAGGATCGCTGATGTTGACACTGCCATGAACGGTCATGCAGAAATCCACCTTCACAAAAGAAGCCCTCAGGACCTCAGGGCTCCATGAAGTCCATCAGAGGGGTCTGGGAGGACAGAGGCCGGGAAGAGCACGGCCTCCTGGGACGGCTGCAGGACACACCCCCTCCTGGCTCCGTTCAGACCTTCCAGGCGTGGTGAGAAGCCTCCACCGCACAGCGCTCCTCTGGGCCAGGCGAGGGTGCTGTGACCGCGCTGGTCTGCTTTAAGGATGGTTCAGAAATGGAAGAGTGGTAACTAACCTGCCACTGGGACCTACCACCTGTCATCATATCTGGCTGCTTGTCCGGCGTGTGACAAGGACACAGCGACTGATGTCATCATGTGCTCTTCATTTATTTCGACCTTGACTTACGTGGAGCGAGCATTGTTTTCAAGAAAACACATGTCACGGAGGTTGTCTAAAAATAAAATGCATTTAAATTGTTTAAAAAAGAACATAAAACAACATCTGGCCGAAACCGGTTTGGCTCAGCGGTAGAGCGTCGGTCTGCGGGCTGAAAGGTCCCGGGTTCGATTCCGGTCAAGGGCATGTACATTGGTTGTGGGCAGATCCCCGGTGGGGGGTGTGCAAGAGGCAGCTGGTCAATGGTTCTCTCTCATCGACGTTTCTAGCTCTCTATCTCTCTCCCTTCCTGTCTGTAAAATATCAATAAAATATATTAAAAAAAAAAAAAACCTCCAAAAAAATAAGAATATATATAAAAAAACAAACAAACATCTGATACAGTTCTTATCCCACACCAATCCCCATCCTGGTGAAGAATCAGACAGGAGAATTCTAGAAAATGTGCAGTTATTGATCAGCCATCAAAATGACTTGAGAAAAATTAAGTAATTTGAAATAACCTTTTAAGGGAAGAAGAGAGGTGTTGCCCACTCAGTGTGGCTCAGTGGTTGAATCAGGTCATAGTTCAGTTCCCGGTCAAGGGCACATGCCTGGGTTGTGGGCTCAGTCCCCAGTGTGGGGTCGTGCAGGAGGCAGCTGATCAATGAATTTCTCATCAGAGATGTTTCTCTCTCTCCCTCTCCTTTCCTCTCTGAAATCAGTAAAAATATGTTCCTAAAAAGGGCATTTGTGACCTGTGGCACGCTCTGCATGGGCCTGAGCTCAACCCTTCACTCCTAGGGCCTGGCCTCCTGGCTCTTCCTAGGCAGAGCGGTGGACTGTGCTAAGGACGCTGATCAAACAGAAACAGAGCAGGCAGACTGGTGGCAGGGAGAGAGTTGGCGGTTTACCGTGGCAGCACTGAGTCATGGCGTTACTTCACTGTGACTCTGGGTTCCGGCGTGCCTAACCGCAGCATTCTGAGCAGCAAGCGAGGCATGAAAAGCTCCATTCCCAGACGCCAGGGAGAACTGTCCTAGGCTAAATGTAAGAGCGTCAGGTAATCTTCTCTTGTAATTGAACAAGAATGTGTGTGTGTGTGGGGGGACTTCCGGAATTCCAGGGGGCAGATGTGGTTCATTCAAACTAAGGTGCCAAGACCTTATCACACTCCCTCCCAGCAGGCTTGGAACAGCGAATAAAGGGGGCGGCTGGCAAGCAGAGCCGTGGGTGGGCTGCCACAAAAGGGGCTGGAATCAGAGACAAAGGATCTCAGATTAGAAGTGGACTTTTCAAGTCCATATTATAAATAGCTTTCATCTGAATCAGTCCAGCATCATTTCCTAACCCACACTGTCCACACCGCAGCGTGAACGGCTTCATTTCGTTGGTCATTAAGTCACCAATGAGAAGCTTCCTTAATGAGTTATCAAATAAGATTAACCAGGGATGGCAATCCTGCACTCACGGAGCTGTTTGTGGATCTGGCTCAGAGTCAGATGTATTTTCAGACTTTAAACACGAGCTCCTCGCATCCATGAACTCCTCTTGTGAGAAAGAGAGATAGGAGAAATGAGATATGGCAGCTTTACGTCTTCAGGAAAAGCCAAGCATTTTCCCTCCTAACCAGAGCATGCTAAGGGGGAGGAGAGGGAAGGAGTTTGCCTGTGGAGGGCTGAGCTTTTCCCGGAAGTCTCACAGGCAAGGGGACAGCGCTCGGGTCCTACTAGGACGCACCGTAGCTACAACCAGACCAAGCTCATGGCACAAGCAGGAGGCCATCCTGCCTGCAGGCCCTCTGCCCTAGCCTTTCCTGCTTCGTTAGGCAAAATCATGCTTTTAGGAAAAGAGAGTCCGTGTCTGGGCCACCACACTGGGGCTGGTGCTGTGTGGCTCCCAAAGGCCTGCCTCCTGACTCCCCCCTCCCCACCCCGAGAGAATGGAGAGAATTCACCCTTTGACCACCAGCTGTTAGCATCCGAGACACTTACTCACCCACCAGCCATCTGAGGCAATTAGAAGGATTACCTCTGCCTCAAGGGAACGTCATCCGCTACATTCCCCCTGGTCTGAGTGGGTGGAACGGCCTCAGAAATCCCTTCTGAAATGGGATAGCAGTGCTCTGAACATCCTCACTGAGTGGTCAGTCAGGGCACTAAGGGGGGGGGGGTGTGACACCTCCCATCACCATGTTGTCCTGAGTTTCCCTTTCTCCCGGTGATGGTGGGTCTCCTGGTGCCAGGTGTGGGTCTTGGTCCGCTGACTACACACAACCCACCAGAGCCGCAGTTCTGGCCCACGCCCGGAACTCCGCCTTCCTCAGGGCCTCTCCGTGGAGACAATTCAGTTTCCCCGTTTGTGCTGCTGAGACCCAGGCTGGAACTGTTTGTCTTTACGTTTTCTGCCTGCTGTTGGATTTCAAGTTCCTGAGTCTGGCCTGTGTTTAGTCTACCTCTACATTCCCACTCGCTCAGCCATAGACACTGCCACCTCTCAGGTTTCAGGAAAATGACCGAGTCCAGGGCTGGAATCCCTAGAGGGTTCTTTACCCAGAAGCAGTGTCAGTCCTCAGAGTTACCTGGAGGGCTGGTTAGCTATGTTTACCTCTGACAAGCTTCCCAGGTTCTGCCCCTGCTTACTGAGCACCACTGGCCTACCTGGGAATTCCTCCCTCCCTCCCCTCCCTTCTCTTTTTCCTTCCCTTCCTTTCCCTCCCTCCCCTCCCTTCCTAGCCATGCCTCTTCCTGAAACCTCCAGAAGGGAGGAAGAGGTGAGGGCCTTGCTGGCTGGTGAAGGAATTATAGGAGAACCGAATTAAACAAGAGAAGAACTTGAGTAACCTATCAGAATTGTCAGAAAATATAATTTCTTAAATTTCCTTTTATGAATTAGCTTTTTACCTATAGCAGAGAATTTTCCTCTCAAAAGTGCAATCATAAAAGGTAAGGACAGGACCTAAGCCTTAATGCTTCCTTCTGTTGAAAATTAAGTATGTTTTCTTTTTTTAAAAATTTAGATACACATAATTGACATATAACATTATATTATGGTGATTGCCCAGTGGGAGGGGAGCAGGAGGAGAAAGGGGGGATAAATGGTGATGGATGGACATTTGACTTGGGGTGATGAACACACAATAAAGTGTGCAGATGATGTGTTGCAGGATTGTGCACCTGAAACTTAATTTTCATTTTGTTAATCAGTGTCACCCCAATGAATTCAATAAAAAAAGGAAAAAACACATTAGTATCAAGTGTACAACATCATGATCAGTATTTGTGTACATTACAAAGTGAGGACCACTGTAAGCCTAGTTAACACCATTGCCACACACAGTCACAATTTTTTTGTCTAATGATGAGAATTTGAAGAGTTGCTCTCTTGACCACTTTCAGATCTGCAGTATGGCTTTAACTATCATCTCCTTGCTGTACATCACATCCCCAGGGCTTACTTATCTTGTAACTGAAAGTTTGTGCCTTTTAACCACCTCATGTTTCCTTCTCATTCTGGATTCATCTGCCCAGTTACTTGTTGAGGGCCTCCTATGTGTCAAGGACTGTACTAACAATGACTAAGTGATTTGTATGCATTGTGTGAAAGGAACTGCCCAACAATTTTGCAATGTACATGTTATCAACTCATTTACAGGTGAGCACACTGAAGGTCTGTGGGTGGCCCAGGCCACAGAGCATCATATAGGGATTCAAATCCAGGCTGCTCCCAGAGATGAAGCTGTACTGCCTACAGTGTGTTATATTTTCTATAATATTCTCTTATACTATAACCAACTACAAAATGTGTGATGTCACATTTTAAACAGTTCTTCTGTAATCCATTAATTCATTCTTATATTTATTAAGCACACACTACGTGCCCTGCACTATAGTTAGGTCTGGGGAATACAATGGTATACAGATAGAACTTTTCAAAATTCATTTTACCAGAATGCTTTGTGAAATTTCAGGGTTTTGTTTTTTTTTTAATAGTTTTTTTTTCTTTGATTAAAATTGTTCAGAAAAATACATATGCCATTAGGCCCAGAATTGCATCCCTTCTTCCTCTACTTCTAGCAAACCTCCTAATGACTTTCTATAAACTCAGTTGAACAAATTTGTTTCATGTTTTTCTTAAAGAAGGAGATGTGTTGTGTGATTACTTATTTTTTACTGAATGATACATTTATATAATCAAATGTAGATGAAACAATGGGTCTCAGTGAAAACTAATCTTGCTTTCACTCAATACCTGCAGCCCCAGGTCTCCCAGAGGCAACTACACAAACTGTGCGTGTCATCTCCTCCCTTCTTTTCTTCCTTTCTTAGCACAAATAGGTGCTGCTTTCTGCAGTGTTCTCCAGTTTTCTTTTCGCTGATAGAGCTGAAGATCATGCCAAATCAATCAGTGTAACTACCGCTCTCTTGTTAACAGATGCACATAGAAATAATTGTTAAATGTGCCATATGGTCTTAAGTAGGCCCTGCTGATGAGCATGTAACGTGGTCGAGTATCTTACTATTACAAACAATTCCATAATGGCTCCTCCCCTATGTATCTCAATCTACACGTGATCGAATCAATCTATAAGGTAATTTGCTGTAAGGGGAAATGCTGGATTAAGGGCAAATGGCATGTATATTTATACTTTTGAAAATATTCATTATGGAATTTTTCAAGCTGAACAAAAGGAACTAGACTAATATAATGAATCCCACATACCTGTCACCCTGTCAATGGTCACCATTAATCCATGGCTGATACTATCCTATATAATAAATTGTCCCCTCGACCAGGAATTCAATCAGGAGTTCGACCATGGGCGGGGCTGGCTGGCCAACCACCCGAGGCCCTCTCCCTGCCTGCTCAGCCCAATTGGCCCTGAACAGGCTGGGCCAGCCAGACCCCACCCATGCACAAAATTCATGCACTCACTCGGAGAGAGGGGTGCATCCCTCAGCCCAGCCTGTGCCCTCTCACAGTCTGGGAGCCCTCAGGGGATGTCCGACTGACAGCTTAGGTGGGAAGTGGGCCTAAGCCAGCAGTTGGCATCCTTAGCACTGCTGCAGAGGCAGGAGAGGCTCCTACCACTGCCCTTGCACTCTCCAGCTGTGAGCCTGGCTTCTGGCTGAGTAGGGTTCCCCCTGTGGAAGCACACTGACCACCAAGGGGCAGCTCCTGCATTGAGCATCTGCCCCCTGGTGGTCAGTGCACAACATAGCAAGCGGTTGAGCAGCCTTAGCATATCATTAGCATGTTATGCTTTGATTGGTTGAACGGCCAACTGGATGACCAGAGACTTAACATAATAGGCTTGTATTATATAGGATATATAATGTTATGTATGCTCTGCAACTTAAATTATTTTGCGCTAATCCCAGACATAATTTTACTTCATTGGTAAATGTTTTAGCACTACTTCTGAAAAGTAGGGGCTTTAAAAATTTGTGTGTACTTCATTATCACACCTAACTTAAATTAATAATAGTTTGTCAATTTATTAAACCCAGATTGTCTCACAAAAATTTATTTTTCAAATAGTCTGTTCTTTGATGCAGAGCCTAACTTAGGTCCCATCCATTCACTGCAATTGGTTAAGTTTTTTCTTAATCTTTTGGTTTCCTCTCCATCTCTCTCTCTATTTTCTTTCTTTTTTTTTTTTATAACATTATTATAGAAACTGGGTAAATTTGCTTTTGCTCCCAAAGTCTGGATTTTGTTAATTATAGCTTCATAGAGTCATTTAATATGTTCCTCTATCTTTTAGGTCAAAGGTGAAATACAAAATTAAATTGCAAAACTTCTTAAAATAACAATAAAGAAAATACAACATATCAGAATCTATATTGTACAGTTAATGCAGTTATCAGAAGATTTATAGAACCAAATAACTATATCATTAACTAAGAAAATGAAAATAAATGAATTAAAAATGTAACTGAGAAAACTAAATAAAATAAAGTTAGCCAAAAGAAAGAAGATAAATGCAGCAACTAATGTCTCAATAATTTTTAATAAATCTTTATTGTTCAGATTATCACAGTTGTTCCTCTTTTCTCCCACTATAGCTCCCCTCCACCCAGTTCCCACCCCACCCTCTGCCCTTATCTCCCCCCACTGTCCTCATCCATAGGTGTACGATTTTTGTCCAGTCTCTTCCCAAACCCACTACACCCCTTTTCCCCTGAGAATTGTCAGTCCACTCCCTTTCTATGCCCTGATTCTATTATATTCAACAGTTTATTCTGTTCATCGGTTTTTTTATTCACTTGATTTTTAGATTCACTTGTTGATAGATATGTATTTGTTGTTCATAATTTTTATCTTTACCTTTTTCTTCTTCTTCCTCTTCTTAAAGAATACCTTTCATTATTTCATATAATACTGGTTTTGTGGTGATGAACTCCTTTAGCTTTTTCTTATCTGTGAAGCTATTTATAAGACCTTCAATTCTGAATGATAGCTTTGCTGGGTAGAGTAATCTTGGTTGTAGGTTCTTGCTATTCTACACATTGAATATTTCTTGCCACTCCCTTCTGGCCTGCATAGTTTCTGTTGAGAAACCAATCGTATGGGTACTCCCTTATAGATAACTGTTTTTCTCTTGCTGCTTTTAATATTCTCTGTCTTTTGCCCTTGGCATTTTAATTATGATGTGTCTTGGTGTGGTCCTCTTTGAACTCCTTTTGTTTGGGGTTTTGTGTACTTCCTGGACTTGTAAGTCTATTTCTTTCACCAGGTAGAAATTTTCTGTCATTATTTCTTCAAATAGGTTTTCAATATCTTGCTCTCTCTCTTCTTCTGGTACCCCCATAATTCAGATGTTGGTACACTTGAAGTTGTTCCAGAGGCTCCTTACATTATGTTCATGTTTTTTGGTTCTTTTTTCTTTTTGCTTTTCTAGTTGGGTGTTTTTTGCTTCTTCATATTTCAAATTGTTGATTTGATTCTTGAGATCCTCTAGTCTGCTGTTGGATCTCTGTATGTTATTCTTTATTTCAGTCAGTGTATGCTTAATATCTAGTTAGTCCATTTTCATATCCTTGAAGGTCTCACTAAATTTATCGGCTTTTACTAGAAAATCCTTGAAAAACCTTATAACCATGGTTTTGAACTCTATATCCAGTAGTTTGCTTTCCTCCATTTCTGTCATTTGTGACTTCTTTTTTTTGTCTCCTCATTTTAACTGCTTCCCTGAGTTGATAGAGTGGCTTTGTGTGCTAGGTGTCCTATAAGGCCCAGTGGCTCAGCCTCCCCAATTACCTGAGGTAGATACTCTTGGTGCACTCCTTTGTGGGCTGTGTGCATAGTCTTGTTGAAGTAAGCCTTGATTGTTGGTGGTATCACTGGGAGGAATTGACCTCCAGGCCAATTGGCTGTGAGGATCATCTGTGTCTAAGCTGGGAGAAATTCTGTGCTAGAGACATCCTTATGGGGCAATATTTTCTTCAGTGGGGCTTTGGTGCTCACTGAGTCTGCCCTCTGAGTGTGTCCCTTATGGAGCAATGAGTTATGTGCTTGCATGATGAAGATGGTGTGTGTGTGTGTGGGGGGGAGGGTCTAAAATATCTCCAGACATTGAGCATCAATCAAGAGAAAGCAATCCAACCGCTCTCCCTTCTCTGTGGCCCGCTGCATGTTAAGCACAAACACGGCTCCCCCTCTCCCAGTATTTCTGCTGTGCCTTGGCTTCCAGCCCTCCTCCACTGCTGCCTGAGCCTGGCCACCTCCTGAAGAACGAACATCTCTTTCCCAGGCCGGAGACGCCGCCTGCGCCCTCTCTCTGCAGGTCCCTGGTGCCACCTGTCCCTGTGGTGTGCTTCGTGCAGAGGCCTGGGCTTCCAGGTGGGGGGCATTCAGACACCAAATCACTTCTGTTTTCCTGGCCGGGAGAGGATAAGAGACCGGAACCTCTGAACAGCGCCATCACCCCTGGAATGTTGGGCTGGGGCTTTATCCTGCCCCCTCTCCAGCAGAACAAAGAATTTGGCATTATTAATTCATTTGGACCATTTTCTGGGTTCATTTCATGACAGAGACAGCTAGCTCTACAGGGTAAGGCGGACAAAAATCACACCTTGCAAATACATCTCAGGCGCCATGCCTTGTGCCCTGGAAAGACCTGAGAAGTAGCCGGTCCATCACCCCCCGCCCCGCCTCTCGCTGCGCCCTCTGGGCTGGGCCTGCCTCTGGGTCGGTGCGGGGCCAGCATATCCCTACCACCACCCCTATCCATCCCCACCACCATCCCACCACGCCCTGGGTCCTAGGACGCCTCAGGGGTGGCCGGGCGCCCTCAACCCAAACTCCCCACGTGAGCTAAGGCTCAGGGCGCAGCTCCACGTCGCCCGTGCGCTCTGCACCGCGGGAAGGAAGGACAGCCAAGGACTCGGGGTCCGCGCGGCGAGATCCGGGCCGGAGGCCGGCGCCCCCGCACCCGCTGCCGTTCAGCCGCTCGCGGCGCCGGGGAGGCGCGCCCGCTCCTTATATGGTCACAGGCCCGGGTTCGCGGCGGAGGCTGCGCTCCAGTCCTGGCGGCGGAGCCGGGAGAGCCAGCCGGACCGCCCGCCCGTCCGGAGCGCCCGCCGCGGTGAGTGCGCCCTCCGGCCGCGGGGAGACCGGAGAGGGTGCAGGGCGGGGAGACCGGGGAGACCGGGGAGACCGGGGAGACCGGGGAGACCGGGGAGACCGGGGAGAGGGCGCCGCGCGGGGAGACCGGGGAGAGGGCGCCGGGCGGGGAGACCGGGGAGAGGGCGCCGCGCGGGGAGACCGGGGAGAGGGCGCCGGGCGGGGAGACCGGGGAGAGGGCGCCGGGCGGGGAGACCGGGGAGAGGGCGCCGCGCGGGGAGACCGGAGAGGGCGCCGGGCGGGGAGACCGGGGAGACCGGGGAGACCGGGGAGACCGGGGAGACCGGGGAGAGGGCGCCGCGCGGGGAGACCGGGGAGAGGGTGCAGGGCGGGGAGACCGGGGAGAGGGCGCCGGGGAGACCGGGGAGAGGGCGCCGGGCGGGGAGACCGAAGAGGGGGCGCCGCGCGGGGAGAACGGGGAGGGTGCAGGGCGGGGAGACCGGGGAGAGGGCGCCGCGCGGGGAGACCGGGGAGAGGGCGCCGCGCGGGGAGAACGGGGAGGGCGCCGGGCGGGGAGACCGGAGAGGGCGCCGGGCGGCGGGGGAGGTCCGGGGACCGGGGAGCCGGGCCGGGGAGAAGCCCCGAGAGACTGGGCGCCGGGCGGTGGGGAGATGGGGACGGCGGTGCCGGAGGCCTCGGAGGTACCGCAGGCGGGGGGTGGGGGGCGCCCCCTCCTCGGAGGGAGAGCCCAGCCCGTCCAGGGCAGACCCTCCGCCGGAGGAGCGCGGGGCCGCCCCCGCGGGGAGTCCCGGGCAGAGACCGGCCGCCCGTGCGGGTCTGCCTTCCCCTTTGGCAGGAAGACGTGGAGCTCGCATTGACTTGTGCAGAAACTAAAAAGCTAAGCCCCTGGTTTATCAAAACAGGCCATTTTACAGGAAAAGAGCCTCATCTTAAGGTGCGCCTCTGACTATCTTAGCGAGCCTGAGATTGCCGGCAGAGTGGTAGATGCTGAGCCCTCTCCTAAGTGAACAACCCGGTTCCTCTCAGACCCATTCTGGGTTCCGTGGGCACTGACCACCGTGCGGGCTTACAATCAGGAGAACTGTGGTCAAACACAAGGCCGGTGCTCTGCTGCTTCGCACTGCCTCAGTTCACCTGGCCTGGAAGTAATGCGTTGGAAGGAGTGCTATCCCCTGGCAGTGTTCCCCAAACTTCTGCCATGTGTGTACCCTTCTATAATTTTTGTAACGCTGAGAACCCCTCGTACTCATGAGAACGCAGAATTAGGTGCAGCTAAGCACGGTGCAGTGCATATCCCCATCGAACTCCGGTGCAACGCGTACCCCCACCAAACTCTGCCCGTACCCCTGGGGGTACGCGTACCACACTTTGGGAAACACTGCCCTAGAGGGTATAGACCAAGAAACATCTGAAGCACGTCTTAGAAGTACTGGGGACTCTGGTCGAACAATTAAACTTCCATAAAACCCAAGCCAATGAAGGACATTTCACTGTGCATTTATATAAGCTGTGCTCCACCATGATTTCCGGATTTAGTCCGAGCCTCAGTTTTCTCAGGTGGAAAACAGATCCCACAGTGTTTTGTTTGCAGGGTTGTTATCAAGCCCGCACGTCGTGAGCAGTGTATTCGTATTTGATGTGACGTTTGTTTTTACACATAAACTGAAGCACAGAGAGGTTCAGGTAACTTTTGGTTAAGGTTTCCCCACCTGTAAATGCCCCTGGTCCTAAGATCTGAGCCCAGACAGCTTAACTCAAGAGCTGGAGGTCTCACCACTCACCACTCAGGGGGCACACCTGAATATTGCATTGAGGTTGCATACTTTGACCCAAGATAGCTTGTGAAATCGCTTCCAGAATTGAAAGAACTCTAACTTGCTGGCAGAAATGCCCAGTGGGATATTGGAAAGAATTAGACGGGGCCTCAGGAGCCTGGGTTCCACTCCTGCCGCACCAAGGTCGGTTCCCGGCCTCTCGCAGAGCTCAGGCTGCCTCCATGGTCAGCAAGGGGGCTGGAGCAGGGAAATTTCTCTGACTCAGATGCCACGCTTGGGTGAACACAGAGATTTTGGATACTTCCTGTCGCTTCATTATGAGAATTTTCCGAAGCCCATTTATCAGATGGAATTATACTGAGAGGCCACGCTCTCAAGATGGCCACCTTGAACATGATGCGGGCTCTTTTCAAGCGCCTCAGAGTCTGCTCTCCAGGGACCAGGCTGGCCCTGCGATTTGGGGGGAGGAGGGGAAGGAGAAGGAGATGATGAATTGTCTCTGTTGTAGTAAATTATGGGTTTGGACTTTAGTCCCTGTGGCAGTGGACTTTATGTCAGCTTGACTGGGCGCTGGGGTGCCCAGACACAAGTGTTATTTCTGGCTGCGTCTGTGAGGGTGCTTCTGGGTTCGATTAGCATTTGAATCAGGAGACAGAGTAAAGCAGATTGCCCTTCTCCTCGTGGGTGGGCCTCATCCAATCAGTTGAAGACCTGATATACGATGAAGGCCCGGAAGAGGGAACCCCACCTGCCCAGCTGCCTCGCTGGGGCAGTGCTCTCCAGCTTCGGCCTCGGATGGAAGCATCAGCTTCCCTTGGGCCTTGAGCTGCTGGCTTTGGCACAGGAACTCGCACCACTGGTGTTTCTTGTTCTCGGGCTTTGCAACCCTGTATATTCCCTCTCCTATTGGTTCTGTTTCCCTGGAGAACCCTGACTACCGTAGCTCCCCAGGAACTTGTGTAAAGTCTCCCACCACCTCTTCGTCGTGTTCTTTAAGATTCCATCATGCCTTTGCTCTGCTGGTCTTGACGTTCCCTTTGCTGTAAACTATGGTGTCCTCTTGGCGAGCTAATGAGGGCTTCGGGCAGCATTTGGTCTCTATGGTGATCCAGTTCTGATGAGGAATTCTCACACCTGGCCTGAACTTGGACATCACCTGTATCACACTCGTCCTTGGCCTTCGTCATCCTTTACTGCCCCATTTAGTCTGTGGCTTAGAGATCTCCTCTTGGCTTAGGGTACGAAGTGGGATAAGTGATGTCTATGCCAACAAAAGGAGCAGCTGCCCTGGTTCTGGGGGTAAATAAAATCCATGTCCAAGGGCATCTGTGAAGTCTGTAAATACGTAGGTTTTCAGTCAAAAAGAAAGAGGATCTGTCTCTGATGATACAACTTTTAGAAAATAGGACAGCCTCTCCATGCACAGAGTAGCGAGCCTGTGTAAGCGACCCTGACGGGACCCTGCCGCGGAGTGCTGGAAAGTACCGGGAGGTGCGGGGCTGGAGGTGAGGAGGCCAAGGCCAGTCTCTCGTGAAAGTCGGGGTCACCAAAGGAAAAGGCCACATGAGGGCCATGGTAGATGGAAGGCTAGGCAGTCCGCAGAGCACAACAACAAGCTGCCTTTCGGAGACTGGGTGAGGGAGAGGGTGAGGGTGAGGGAAAAGGTGAGGGTGAGGGTGAGGGAGAGGGAGAGGGTGAGGGTGAGGGAGAGGGTGACGGTGACGGTGAGGGAGAGGGTGAGGGTGAGGGAGAGAGAGAGGATGAGGGAAAGGGAGAGGGTGAGGGTGAGGGTGAGGGAGAGGGTGAGGGTGAGGGAGAGGGAGAGGGTGAGGGTGAGGGAAAAGGTGAGGGTGAGGGTGAGGATGAGGGAGAGGGTGAGGGTGAGGATGAGGGTGAGGGTAAGGGAGAGGGTGAGGGTGAGAGAGAGGATGAGGGAGAGGGTGAGGGTGAGGGAGAGAGAGAGGATGAGGGAGAGGGTGAGGGTGAGGGAGAGAGAGAGGATGAGAGAGAGGGAGAGGGTGAGGGTGAGGGAGAGGGAGAGGGTGAGGGTGAGAGTGAGGGAGAGGGAGAGGTTGAGGGTGAGAGAGAGGGAGAGGGTGAGGGAGAGTGTGAGGGTGAGGGTGAGGGAGAGGGTGAGGGTGAGAGTGAGAGAGAGGGTGAGGGAGAGGGTGAGGGTGAGGGTGAGGGAGAGGGTGAGGGTGAGGGTGAGGGTGAGGGAGAGGGAAAAGGTGAGGGTGAAGGTGAGGGAGAGGTGAAGGAGAGGAAGAGGGAGAGGGAGAGGTGAGGGAGAGGGAAAAGGTGAGGGTGAGGGTGAGGGTGAGGGAGAGGGAGAGGTGAGGGAGAGGGCAAAGGTGAGGGTGAGGGTGAGGGAGAGGGTGAAGTGAGGTGAGGTGAGGGTGAGGTTTCTGGGGGGAGAGCACGAACGTGTAGATAACTTGCTCCAGGTCCCAGGAAGGCAGCGGTAGAGCTGTGGGGTGGGTCCCCCTCACCCTCTGCACTGAGCAGATTTATGAACCTGAGACAGCCCGCCATTCTAGCTGCATAATTATGCTTGTCTAGCATCGACTGAACTGACATGTTTTGAGATTAACTTACAAGATAGCATCTGGAAGGTGATTTAAATTCTTTGGGCTTGAACTGGACTGGGACTCTTCCAGACATTGTATGTCTTATCTCAGCGTCCCAGTACCTAAGGCAGTTCGTGCGAAATGGTGGTTGCCTCACACATTCCTGGTGACTGAATCTAAAAGTCCAGAAGACATCAGTTCTTGTATTTATGGAGTTAAGGTCAGAAATTTGACATTTATCATTTCCCCATTTCTTTTCGGTATTCCATGTTTAAAAATATTTGCAGGACAGCAGTTACCTTATTCAAGCATTGTCTTTCACACAAGACGTTTCTTTCTCGAGACTAATCAGATTTTTGTTTTGCCTTTGAAAGTCACCAGTTTACATACCAAATCATGGTACATCCCCAGCCCATGCTCATAGATGTGCTCAGTTCAGAGTCATTCAATTAATTCATAAATATATCATATTTCTGTAGGCATAGTCAGTCTTACAGCTTACCAATAATCTAAAAATCTGTTTCAGGAGAATTCTAAGGCACATTATTATATTTTTTTAAAAATAGCAATATCTCTTGAACTGGCCCCTCTCCCTTTCACCAGGATTTTCACTGAAAAGAAGGAGTTCAGCCAGACCGATGAGAAGCGTGGCGGTAAGGGTCCTGCTTTGTGGTCACGGTGTCTGAGGACATTATAGTGCTGATCGATAAAGCTCACCCTCTGACAACTACAGAGTCATTAGAACCTTGCTGACTATTCCCCGTGCTCTACTTCACGTCCCGGGGACTGTTCTGTAACTGCCGATTGGTTCTTTCTAACCCCTTCACCTCTTTCACCCAGCACCTCCTCCCATCGGCAGCCATCCAAATGTTTCCTGTGTCTGTCTGAGTCTGTTTCTGTTCTGCTTGTTTCTTTATTTTGGTTTTTACATTCAATTGGTGATAGATATGTACTTATAGCCATTTTATTGATCATGTGTTTTTGTGGGTTTTTTTTTTTTATCTCTTTTTCCTTCTCTCTGAAAAGCTCTGGTTAATAGTTAACAAGCGATGGCATTTCCTAGCTGGCTCCCGGTGGCTTTTAGAGGTGGCCCTGGCTTTGTCGGGACTGACTTCTCTTTAGGAACTGTTCGAGGAGTGTCCTAAGTCGCAGTTGACCTAGAAGACCTTGGGTTTGGAGAGGGAGAAGGGAAATGTTGTCTTGGGGGTCAGAGCAAAGTAGGTAGTTAGAAAAGTTATGATTGGCGCCCTGGCCGGGTTTCTCAGCGGTTAGAGCGTTGGCCCATGGACCAAAGGGTCTCGAGTTGGACTCCCCATCAAGGGCACGTACCTGAGTTGCAGTTTGATCCCTGGCTCCGGTCAGGGTGCATGAGGGAGGCAACCAGTGGATGTGTCTCTCTCTCCCTTCCCCGTCTCTCTCACGTGGATGTTTCTCTCTCTCCCTTCCACTGTCTCTAAGAAATCAATGGCAAAAAATGTCCTCAGATGAGGACTAACAAAAAAAGAGAGAGAGAGATAACCAGAAAGGAGGCGTAACTGAGTCTGTTATTGCACATCTGGCCGTGTTAGGTGAAGGTGACCCTGCGGGTCGCCTGCGTGGGAAGAAAGGGTGAGCCTGAGAAGCAGAGGCTGGGCCAGCGTGCCCAGCAGAGGCTGTCTGCCACGCGGGACCTCCTGTGGTTCTCAAGAAACCTTCTGGTCAAAATAATGGACGCCATCTGGCTGCCCATGTCCTCCCTCTCTCCCTTCACCTCCTCACCACTGCTCCCCTTCCCTCACCGCCTTCCTGTGCTCCTTCTCCCTCTCTCCCTAACTCTGACACTCGCCCTCTCAAACTTTGTTTCACAGTTTTTGAATCTGAGAAGATAAAAATTACGCCCATCTAAACTGTAGACTTTCAAATAGTAATTATTCCTTAGGAGGTGAGCCCAGTGCATCTCTGCCCCAGGGCTCTCCGAACTTGATTCTTGCACTGACCGAACGTGGGGCTGAGGGGACGCAGATCAGTCTCCCCCCACCAACCCTCCCCCCCCCCCCCGCGCGTCCTGCCCCCTGCGCCTGGGACGAGCCTTGTCCACCGCAGTTCGCTCGGCCTGGAGCCACGCCTGTTGCCTAAGACCCAGCTTCTTCACACACCCGGCTGCTCGGAGCCCGGGTGACGCCGGAGAATGACCTCTCCTCGCGGGACAGGAACTCAGGACGCCGTGCTTTGTCCTCGGTCACTGAAGGAACAAGTCAGCAGTCACACCTTCGGTTTGGGTGGCTCTTGCATGCTGTTGCGTCGTGCTGGCAGCACTGCTGTGTGCAGATGATGGACAGGAGGGATATATGTATACCTTGTTACAGGGTCCTGAGGTTCAGAGAGGGTCAGCGATCACACCCAGTTAGGTTGAAACAGCCCTGATTGAACCAAGACGTCCTGTTTTTATTGAAGAAATGAGTCAGCAGTGGACTCTGACTTCCCGGGAACACATTGAGTCATTGCCCTCCGTTGTGTGGGCTCCCACCCAGCTCTCAGAAGGGCCCTCGGCGTCCCCTCCACATGCACTGCAAGCTCGGGGAGCTAACGTGCTAAACTCCTGCTCACGGGCGCAGCGTGTTCATGACTAAGGCCACAGGCCCTGCTGTCCGGCCTTCGGCTCCCTTCTCCGCCTCCTCTCTGCTGTTCCTGAAGCGGCACCCCTCACTCCCGTCTTCCCGGGGTGTCCCCCGCCCTCCCTGTTGCTTGTCTCCATGCCTCTGCTCACTCTGCCCTGGGCCAGCAGGGTCAGCCGCTACCCTTCCCCAGCACAGGGACACCTCCTGCAGGAAGCCTGCCTGCCGCCCGGAGGGAGCTGGCTCCCCCTGGCTGTGCCTCTGGAGCGCCTGCCTCAGGCTTTGAGCTGACAGGGAGCCCCCTTCTCTGTTCAGAGTGACTCGCTGCAGTTACTTCTGTCCTGGGCTTGTGCACTCGGAGGAGTAGCAAACAGATGTGTGGCCATTGCCTTCGAGGAAAGAAGGCAGGAAAGAAGGTCCGCCTTTCGCCAGCTGGGAACATACCATGGTGCTCTGGAGAGGTTATCGGCGAAGCCAGCAGGGCCTGTGCTTGTCCCAGCCCCCTTGCTCGGAGACTGGGAGTTTGTTTTTTCAAATGTAGATGCCTAGCTCATGTGAAAACTCATGTGAATCACCCTTTTTCATGAAGACTCCGGCCGGTTGTTCAGTGGTTAGAGCGCCTGCCCGCACGACAAAGGGTCGTGGGTTCGATTCCTAGCCAAGGGCCCGTACTTGAGTTGCAAGTTTGATCCCTGGCCTGGTCAGGGCATGTGCAGGAGGCAGCCAATTGATGTGTCTCTCGCACATCGATGTTTTTCTCTCTCTCTCTGTCTCTCCCCCACCCCACTTCCCGCTTTTCCAATCTCTTAAAAAATATACTCTGGTAAGGATTAACAATGACAGAAAGAGTCCTGGGCTCCAGCTTTGCCTCCATAAAATGAAACAGAAAACCTTGGGAGTTTCTGGCAGCTTTTAAAATTCCATGATTTGTCGTTCTGTCTCCTTTTGTTTTTGTTTCAGTATATCCCTGTTTCCTCCTCTCTCTCTTTTTTTAAAATAAATCTTTATTGTTCATATTATTACAAATGTTCCTCTTCCCCCCCCTCCATTGCTCTACTCCACCAGGTTCCCCCCCCACCCTCCTCCCCTTCCCCCCCCCCCCCTGTCCTCATTCATAGGTGCACAGTTTATGTTCAGTCTCTTCCCACACCCCCCACTCCCTTTTTCCCCCGAGAATCGTCAGTTCACTCCCCTTCCATACCTCTGATTCTATTATATTCACCAGTTAAAATTGTTCATCAGATTTTTTAATTCCCTTGGTTTTTAGATTCACTTGTTGATAGTTACATATTTGTTGTTCATAGTTTTTATCTTTATTTACTTTCTCTTCCGAAAGAACCCCCTTCAGCAATTCATATATTTCTGGTTTGGTGGTGATGAACTCCTTTAGCTTTTTTTTATTAATGAAGCTCTTTATCTGGCCTTCAGTTCTAAGTGATAGCTTTGCTGGGTAGATTATTTTTGGCTGTAGGTTCTTGCTACTCATCACCTTGAATATTTTTTGCCATTCCCATCTGGCCTGCATGGTTTCTGTTGAGAAATCAGCTGACAATCGTTTGGGTGCTCCTTTATAGGTAACTACCTGCTTTTCTCTTGCTGCTTTTAATATTCTCTCTTTGTCTTTTGCTCTTGGCATTTTAATTACAATGTGTCTTGGTGTGGTCTTCTTTGGATTCCTTTTTGTTTGGAGTTCTGTGTGCTTGCTGGACTTGTAAGTCTAATTCTTTCACCAGGTGGGGGAAGTTTTCCATCACTATTTCTTTCAGTATGTTTTTGATATCTTGCTCTCTGTCATCTTCTGGGACCCCCATAATTCTGATGTTGGTTCACTTGATGTTGTCCCAGAGGTTTCTTACATTATCTTCAACTTTCTGGATTCTCTTGCCTTCTTTTTTTTTTTTTTTTTTTTTTTTTTACATATTTTATTGATTTTTTTTTGCCCCTCTCCCTCCCACACATTCCCTCCCTCCCCAGAGTTTTATGCCCATTGGATGTACTTATATGCATGTATACAAGTCCTTTAGTTGATCTATTATCTCCCCCAGATCCTCCTCCCTTCCCTGCTGAAATTTGACAATCTGCTTGTTGCTTTACTGTCTCTGTATCTATCTTTTGGTTCATCAGTTTATAATGATCTTTATTATCCACAAATGAGTGAGGTCATGTGGTGTTTCTCTTTCATTGATTGGCTTATTTCACTCAGCATGATGTTCTCCAATTCCATCCAGGTTGCTGCAAAAGATGAGAATTCCTTCTTTTTTATGGCAGCATAGTATTCCATTGTGTAGATGTACCATGGTTTTTGGATCCAATCATCTGCTGATGGGCACCTAGGCTGTTTCCAAATTCTGGCTATTGTAGATTGTGCTGCTATGAACATAGGGGTGCATATATCCTTTCTGATTGGTGTTTCTAGTTTCTTGGGATATATTCCTAGGAGTGGGATTACTGGGTCAAATGGGAGTACCATTTTTCAGTTTTTTGAGGAAACTCCACACCGTTTTCCACAGTGGTTGCACCAGTCTGCATTCCCACCAGCAGTGCACGAGGGTTCCTTTTTCTCCGCAACCTCGCCAACACTTGTCGTTTGTTGTTTTGTTGATGTTGGCCATTCTGACAGGTGTGAGATGGTACCGCATTGTTGTTTTGATTTGCATCTCTCGGATAATTAGTGACTTTGAACATGTTTTCATGTGCCTTTTGACCTTCCTTCTGTCTTCCTTTGAGAATATTCTATTTAGGTCCATTGCCCATTTCTTAATTGGATCATTCATCTTCCTTTTATTTAGTTGTATCAGCTGTCTCTTGCCTTCTTGCTTCTGCGGAGGAGTGTCTTCTGGCTCTTTATGTTCCAAATCTTTGACTTGATTCTTGCGATCTTCCATTCTGTTTTTAGGACTCTGTATAATATTATTTATTTCAGTCAATGTACTCTTTATTTCTTGTCGATCCCTTATTATTTCTTGTTGATTCATTATTATTTCTAGTTGATCCCTTTTCATATCCTCATAGGTCTTATCGACCTTTTCTGGGAAATTCTTGAAAAACCTTGTAAGCATGGTTTTGAACTCTATATCTAGTTGCTTTTTGTCCTCCATTTCTTTCGTTTGTGATCTATTTCCTTGTCTCAGCATTTTCGCAGCTTTCCTGAGTTGGTAGCCTTAAAAGTCTCTGTGTTCTGCTTGGATGGAGCGGAGTTTCAGGGTGGAGCCTACAGCCTTGGCTTCCCTCAGCCCCGCCCTACGAGGTTCCTGAGTCTCAGTGTTCCTCAGGGTCCTTCGGTACTCGCTGCAAGCACCTCTGAGGTGAGGTGCCCTTGAGTTTCCCCGGCTACCAAACAGTCTAGGCTCTCCCCCAATGAGTCCGGAACTGGAGTTCAGTTCAGTTGGAAGTGGGATTGGAAGTGAGGTTCAGAGCAGTCTGGAGCTTTTGTCTCCTTCCCGCCAGGGCAATCCCACGACACAGCCAACCGACCGTTCTCTGCGCACAATGTGCGAGCCTCCGGGACCTCCTTTTGTCGCTCCCCTGGGTTTGCGTCTTACAGCCCATGCTCTCTCTGTATGAGCCTGGGTCCCCAAGGTCTGGCCTAGAACTCTTACAGCCCATGCTCTCTCTGTATGAGCCTGGGTCCCCAAGGTCTGGCCTAGAACTGGAGTTCATTGCAGTTGGAACTGGTGCTCAGCACAGTCCGGAGCTTTTGTCTCCTTCCCGCTAGGGCAATCTGGCAGCAGAGTCAACAGTCCGTTCTCTGCGCGTAATGTGCACGACTCCAGGGGCTCTGCCTTTCACCGCTCCCCTGAGATTCTGCCTCACAGCCCGGGCTCCTTCTGTATGAGCCTGGGTCCCCAGGGTCTGGCCTTGAACTGGGGTTCAGTGCTGTCAGGTCTGGGGTTTAGCACAATCCGGAGCTTTTATCTTCTTCCCGCTAGGGAACGCCAGCCAGGCACTCAGTCTCCCCCTCCTCTCCGGCTCTGTCCTCTCTGCGCACGCGACGTGTCTCTGTACCTTAGGCTTTTACAGCTCCTCTGATTTTCCTTCTGGTTTTCTCTTTCCTTCTCCTTGTAGAATTTCCAGTCAGTCAACTTTCCTGTAGTTCTGGGTAATGTCCATTTTACATTTAGTTGTATTTTATTGAAATTGTTGTGTGCAGCTGCGGTTTGGTGTTTACCCATGCAGCCATCTTGGATCCTCTCCTCCTCTCTTTCGTTTTTATTTCAGATTCTCGAGGTATTATTCTTATATTTGTATGAATAAAATGGACCATAAACCTCTGGTTCCACAGATAAATGGCAGCCTTTGTTGGAAAAATATGTGTGTTGGAAGGACAGTGTTCAATTGTGATGAAATAAATGACAGCCACTTTTAAAACTGAGAAATTGCAGGAGAGCATCCAGTCTTCTTCCAGCATTGCTGCTGCAACCTGTGATGGCTTCTGTGCAAATTATATTCAGTGTCTCTTTCTCTCTCTCTCTCTCTCTCTCTCTCACACACACACACACACACACACACGCACACACGCATGCTCGGGTGCTCACCTTTCCCCATCCCTTTCTTTCCCAGGCACACTGCCTCTGCTTCCTTCTCCTAAGCTCCAAGGGCCCTTCTTTTGCCTCTGTAACGTGTTTCTTGGGCCCACGCAGCCCAGCTGGCTCACTTCTTCAGGGCTCACTTGTACCTCTGTGACTTCCTAAATAAACTTTTGCTAGTAAAAACAAAAATAAAGCATATTTATATGGTGGGTCACAGAATAATAATTCAAATGCTTAAGAGCCTCGTCTTGTGATGTTATTACAGGAACATCCAGACAGTGTTTTCTTTAACTCCAGGAAGAGCAATTCAGAAGGCTGGATCTTACCACATGTGTCCAACTGCACATTCAATACTCTTGAGGAAAAAATGTTCTATAAATCTGGAAATAACCAAGTCCGGATACTTGAATAATGTTCATTTCTTAGCTTACAGTTGTCAAGACCTTGTATATACAGGAGTACAAAATTAATAAACACTGTCATATCTGCTACTATTATAAACCAGGCAACAATATTTTATTTGCATCGTAGGGTTTTATTATGAAATTTCACACTTAACTAGTTTGAAATGACAGAGAATTGAAACAAGTTTAATTAGAATTCATGAAACAGTGCTCAGAGTTACACAGCCAGTCTACATATTTAACAATTTATTGAACTTTTTACTTTTCACAAATAAAATATTGCCACTTGAGAATATATTCCTGCAGAATATCAGCTCTGTGTCTTCCATCCCCGGAGGTGTCTGTCCACACCAGATATTTCTGGAAGCATTCTAACCTGTACGGGAATGGCACACGAGGAGGAGGCGAGGGGAAAACCTCCTGTCTCCGCCCCTCCTTGACCCTTCCTGCTCATGCACACTCCAGGCTCACCCTGGGAAAGTGCAGTGACTGGCCTCAGATGCATTCTTATTCCTTTTGGAAACCTGGGAGGCACTGCCTGAGAGGCCTCCACCTGCAGGCGGTGCTGATCCCGTCCTCGGAAGCCAGCCTTCCTTGCCGCTCAGGCATCGGGTGTGGGAGGGGGACCTTCTCATCTGAGGAAGCTGACTCACCCGAGGAATGCATGGCACTTTTTCTGTGCCAGGGTAGGCGCTTCCCGGTGCAATGTCAAGGTCATGGGGGATGAATGCTGTCCGATAGGCCTCCAACCGCAGGTTCACCATCTCCAAGCCCTCCCTGGGCCACTGCGGCTTCTTACTGTTCACACTGACGAGCACATGGGACTCATGGAAAGTTCATAGAAATGAACTCATTGCTTGTGAGCCTGCCTTCCTGTCTGGGGCCAGCAGGCAGGGAGGGCGCAGGCTGTCACACACGCACACTTCTGAAGCACATGCAGGGGCTCTCTGCAAACTCCTGTGCCCAAAACTGAGGTGGCTTTTCCTGACACGGTCAACGACACAAAACTGCCTCCAATGCTTTTTTAAAAAGTACTGAAAATGAGGATCATTTCAAGGCCCAGTTAGTTACTGGCCAGAGGAGGGAGCCACCGGTTGGCGGGAGGTGGCACTGAGGGCACGATTGTCTCCTGTTCGGCAGGCCACTGAGGAGCCGGGTCAGGATGGAGCGCTTTGACTGCCACCACTGCAAAGAGTCTCTCTTCGGCAGGAAGTACATCCTGAGGGAGGAGAGCCCCTACTGCGTGGGCTGCTTCGAGGCCCTGTACGCCAGCACCTGTGAGGAGTGCGGCAAGCCCATCGGCTGCGACTGCAAGGTACCGCCATGGTCCCGGGCCCCCCCCCCCCCCCCCCCCGCGCCTCAGGAACCCGGCTGTGTGCACGGTGATGCTGAAGTCCCAATGATATCCCTGATGAAATCCCATCCCTGGGAGCCCCGCCCCACCCCCACTCCGAGGGCGGATCCTTCAGGGTCTTCGAGCCTCTTCCCTCCGCTGGTCCGCTGGTTCGGTCTCTGCCGCTCCCGCTTGGGTAGGCGTGCCCAGGCTTTCCCAGGCGGGCGGAGCGTCCACCTACGTGTCTTAGGTCCAGGTATCCATGTCCTTATCTCACACGGCCAGCTCCCACCCCAGCTCCCTCCAGGGCGATGCTTACTCATGTTTGCTCTGCGCTGACTCACGGAGCAGGTGCTCCCAGCCGGGTCTGCGGCCAGAGCAGGAAGTGCAGTGGCAGGGGAGGGATCCTCCCTGTCCTGGTGGGAGGTCGGGATCTGCCCTTTCATTTTCCAGGGGAAAGGCACACGCGTGGGAATTCCCGCCGTCCTGCTGTGAGGGCGCAGCAGGTTCAGTGAGGCCCCAGCCCTGGTGCCGCCCGCCTGCCCGGCCGGCCGGTGCTGCTCAGCGGGTTCGTCACACTGGCCCTGACGGACCCCCGGGGCCGCCGTGTCTGAGGTGCTGAAACACCCCAGCGCTGTCCGCGATGGCCCCCAGGAGCCTAGACTGGGCACAAACTGGGGTCACGCTGGAATCTCTAAAGGGATTCCCGAATTTCAGGAAATTTATGGCATTTTCCTATTTCCTGCTCTCATTCCTTTGTGTGCTTTTGGGATTGTGTCACCCTCCGCTGTTATAAATGTCAGTTCCTCATTGCTGACTGACCCAGTGAGGCTGCGCACTGATGCTGTTCTAACCCGTCCGGTGCACAGCCCCTGCACGTCCTTGCTGGCCACATGGGCCCGCACAGGCAGTCGGCTGCGCCCTCCGTTCCTGCCTCGAGGCAGGCGGTGACCACCGCGGGTCGTTTCCATCGTGCGGACAGAGGCCTTGGTCCTGAGCAGAGACAGAGGCTGTGCAGTGCCTGCTCCAGGCCGTCAGGCCGTGCGGCGTGTGGCTTTGCCGTCAGAGCAGGAGGCAGCCAGGGGTCCGGACAGGAAGCTCAGAGGTGGTCCTGTGTAACCTGCAAAAGGTCCAGCCTTCCGGTGCCTGAGCAACTCGCTGGTTGCGAGCCTGGAAGTTGAATTCCATCTCCAGCTTTTCCTGGGGTGTCCCTGTCTCACAGCCCTCAGTCCCTGCTCGTTCCCTGGGCCGAGCATGCAAACTGCCCGCTCCAGCCTGGCTGGCTCGCCACCTGTCTGCTCTGGGGCTGACTACTTGAGCCCTCTGGCCATCTTCACATCTCTCAGATGGAGGTGACACCAGGGTGCCCACTTCCTGGGTGTAGGGTGTGTAGACAAGAGCCCTGGGCACCAGGAATGGCAGCCAGGTGTCACTACCAAATCCAAACTGCCACTTTCCTGCCCCGGGCTTCCCTGCCCTTCCCATAACGTGTTCCCTCCACACACCTCTCCCTTTATCAGTTTCCATTATAAAAACACCAATAAAGGTGTCCGGTTTGAGGAACAACTAAACAGGCAGGAAAGAATCATCTATACTAATAAAATGGTAGTATGCTAATTAGACGGGGAGACTTCCGACAAAGCATGGTGACGGGGCCGAGGCAGAGGTGGTTAGGGGTGATCAGGCTGGTAGGGGAGGGCAGTTGGGGGCAAGCAGGCCAGCAAAGGGGGGGAGGGGGCAATTGAGGGCACACAGGCCAGCAGGAGGGTATTTGGCAACAAGCAGGCCAGCTGGGGGTGGCAGTTGGAGGTGAGCAGGTGGCAGTTGGGGGTGAGCAGGTGGCAGTTGGGGGTGAATCAGGCAGGCAGGCAGGTGAGTGGTTAGGAGCCAGCAGTCCCAGATTTCGAGAGGGTTGTCCAACATTCCCCGAGGGGTCCCAGATTGGAGAGGGTGCAGGCCAGACTGAGGGACACTCCCCTTCTTCTCCCCCCGCCACCCAGTGCATGAATTTTATGCACCAGGCCTCTTGTTATTTTATAAAAGCTTTACCTGGAAAAGACTTAAGTAGGTGCAAGTTTCACTTATTATCCTAACAAAGAACAACTAGTTTAAAGGAAACATTTTGGATATTTAAAGGTACTCATCGTAGACTGGAGACTAATGTAAAAACAAAACAAACCGGTGTAACTAATTGGGTTGAGTGTGGGGTCACAGTTTGCTCCTGGTCAGGGTACATGCCCTGATTATGGTCTCAGTGAGTCATACAGGAGGCAGCTAACCAATGATTCTCTCTCATCATTGATGTTTCTTTCTCTATCTTTTCCTTTCTCTCTGAAATAAACACACACACACGCACACACACACACATACTAGAGGCCTGGTGTATGAAATTTGTGCATGGGTAGTGTCCATACACCTGACCAGCGATCAGAGTCGATCCGGGCCTTCTGGCTGCTGGCTGGGGCCTCCCTTCCCTGACTGCCAACCAGGGTCTTCCTTCGTCCCCCTGGTGATCAGTGCACATCATAGCAAGTGATCGGTCTCCCAATAGAACTCCCACAGGAACAATTTGCATATTAGGCTTTTATATACTATTAGATAGCTATATTAAAAATAAATAAATAAATAAATAAATAAATGACAAAAATCACTTACCATTTCTCTAATACGATTTAGTGGAAAGACCCTCAAACCTCCTTATTCTTTATTTTATTTTTTTTTTAATTTTTTTTATTGAATTATTATCTGTGTACATATTTTAACTCCCCCCTCCCATACATACCCACCCTCCCCAGAGTTTTGTGTCCATTGGTTGTACTTATATGCATGTATACAAGTCCTTCGGTTGATCTCTTATCTCCCCCAGATCTCCCTACTGTCCCTGCTGTAATTTTACAGTCTGCTTGTTGCTTTACTGTCTTTATATCTGACTTTTGGCTTGTCAGTTTATAATGTAAACCTCCTTATTCTTTAGCACATACTTTATGAACAAACACAAGAATCTTCCAAATGGGGCCAAAATCAATACAGCTGCTGCGAAGTCAAGAGTTAATCATGCTGAACTTTTCAACCCAGAATATTGTTTGTGGCATTACGCCATGTGACTTTCCACATGTTGGAAGAAAAAGAGATGTTGACTTGAAGTTAGATTTTGCCATTTGGTGCTTTTGAATATTTGGAACAGTTTTATTGACTCAGAAATAATGATATGATTGACTTTGTGGAGGAAGCAACGGTAGCAAAGAATGTTTGTTACTACTTCATAGGGCGCAACTGAGTGGGCAGAGCTGGGCCATTCTTTTAGAATAGCACAGGCACTTGCGCCTCATGTGATGCCCTCTGAAGGGTGGGGTTTGTGGGAATTGGGCTAATCTTGTGGTACTGACTGCCTTTTATTTTTATTTATTTTATTTTTTAATTAAATCTTTATTGTTGAAAGTATTACACATGTGCCCTTTTTTCTCTCATTGACCACACCTAGTCCACCTCCATCGCCTGCCCCAGGCCTTCACCACTCTGTTGTCTGTGTCCATGGGTTATGCATATAGGCATACAAGTTCTTTGGTCTCTTCCCACCCACCCACCCTCTGAGGTTCCACAGTCTATTCCAGACTTCCATTGTCTCTGGATCTATTTTGTTCATCAGTTTATTTTGTTGATTACATTCCATGCATGGATGAGATCATGTGATACTTGTCTTTCTCTGACTGGCTTATTTCATTTAGCATAATATTCTTCAGGTCCCTCCATGCTGTCTCAAAAGGTAAGAGTTTCTTTTTTTTTTTATTGCTACCTAGTACCCTATGGTGTAATTGTACCACGGCTTTTTTTATCCACTCATCTACTGATAGGCACTTGGGCTGTTTCCAGATCTCAACTATTGTAAATTGTGTAGCTGTGAACATAGGGGTGCATATATTATTTCTAATTGGTGTTTTGGGTATTTTAGGATGTAGTCCTAGAAGTGGGATGACTGGGTCAAATGGAAGTTCCATTTTAAATTTTTTGAAGAAATGCCATACTGTTTTCCATAATGGCTGCACCAGTCTGCATTCCAACCAGCAGTGCAGGAGAGTTCCCTTTTCTCCACACCCTCACCAGCATTTGTCATTTGTTTGTCTTCCTTTTGTTGTTACATGAGTTCCTTATATATTTTGGATGTTAACCTTCATCAGATATGTAATTTCCAAATATGTTCTCCCATGCAGTGGACTTTTTTATTATTTTGTTGATGGTTTCTTTTGCTGTGCAGAAGCTTTTTATTTTCTGTAGTCCCATTTGTTTAGTCTCCTTATTTTCTTTTGCCCAAATAGATGTATCTGTAAACCTATTGCTATGAGAGATGTCAGATTTTGCTGTCTATGGTTTCTTCTAGGATTTTTATGGTTTGATGACTTACATTTAAATCTTATCCATTTTGAGTTTATTCTTGTGTATGGTGTAAGTTGGTGGTCTAGTTTCTTTTTTTTTTTTTTTTGCTTGTATCTGTCCAATTTTCCCAGCACCATTTATTAAAAAGTCTGTTTTGACTCCCTTGTATATTCTTGCCTCCTTTGTCAAGTATTAATTGAGTGAGTGGCTTAGGTTGATTTCTGGGGTCTCTATTCTATTTCATTGATCTATATGCCTGTTTTTGTGCCAGTACCAGGTTGTTTTGATTACTATGGCTTTGTATTATTGTGATGCCTCCAACTTTGTTCTTCTTTCTCAAGATTGCTGTTGCTATTAGAGGTCTTTTTTGGTTCCATATAAATTTTTGAAGAGTTTGTTCTAAATCTGTGAAATATGCTGTTGGTAATTTAATAGGGATTGCATTGATTCTGTAGATTGCCTTGGATAGTATGAACATTTTAATGATATTGATTCTACCAATCCATGAACATGGTATATTCTTCCACTTGTTCATATCTTCCTCTGTCTCTTTTTTCAACATCCTGTAGATTTCAGGTCTTATACATCCTTGATTAAGTTGATTCCTAAGTATCTTAATTTTGTTGTTGCAATGGTAAGTGGGATTATTTATTAAGTTTCTGTTTCTAAGAATTCATTATTGGAGTATAAAAATGCCATTAAAAAAATGCCATTGATTTCGGATGTTAATTTTGTATCTGCTACATTGCCAAATTCATTTATTAAAACTAGTAGTTTTTTTGGTGGGGTCTTTAGCGTTTTCTATACACAATATGTTAAGGATGTTTCTTCAAACAGGTTCTCTATTCCTTGCTCCCTTTCTTTCCTTTCTGTGAATATTGTTACATTTCACATTGTCCCATGGTTCCCTTAAGCTGTTTTCTTGTTTTTTTAATTTTTTTTTCTTTTTGGTTCTCTGATTGAGTGATTTTTTTCAACCCTGTTTTCTAATTCACTGATCTGATCCATAGCTTCCCCTAATCTGCTGTGTATTCCTTCCAATGTGTTCTTTATTAGTGCTATGTCTTTCTTTATTTCTGACTGTCCTTTTTTCATAGTTACTATATGTTTTCTCATACTGTTGAACATCTTTACCATCATTACTCTGAACTTTATATCAGATAAATTTATCTATATCGACAAATTTCTTATCTCCATTTCATTTATCTCTCAGTGAATTCTCTTGTTCTTTCATTTGGGGGTTGTTGTTTTTTGTCTCCCCATTTGGGCTGCCTGTTTGGGTTTGTGTCTGTGTATTAGGTAGATCTGTTATGACTCCCAATCTCTAGTGCAGAACAATGTCAGACGCTCTTTCTGATTGGTCCTGAGGCCCTTGTTAGCTTTCAGCATTCCATAGCTTATGGCTCCCTCTGCTGGACTGGATGCCTTTGGAAAGGACCAAGATGTGCAGCAGTGTCTGCTTTTCTTAGCCACAAGCCCAGAAGGAGATCAGGCAAAGATTCAGAGGATCCAGAGACCTGCCTCTGCCTGCAGTCTAATTGTTATCAGCCTTGACTTGTCTTAGACTATGAACCATAGGGTGGGCAAGAGTTCTTCCAACAGGGTGTGGCTACTACTTACCCCAGGCCAAACGACCTGGATAGCAAAGGTCCATAGGAGAAAGATAGAGCCTGCAGCATGAGAGAATGACTCAGCACAGGAAACCGAGTGTCTGCCTTCTGAGCTCTAACCACAGAGCCCCCACCCCTGGCTTCTGTTCACACAGCTCCAGTCCACTCAGCCTCCTTCTGCCAGAGCCCAAAGTGAGTGGTTGCACATGCAGTTTTGTGCACTGGCACTTTAAGAGGGTGCCTGCATTTCCAGCCTCTCTCCCTGGCAGACAGCAACCTGCTGCTTTTCACAGCCAGATGTTCTGTGGGCACCTTTCTCAGTCCTGGTTCTCTGGGCTGGGGGGTCCACCTTTGGGTTTAGACCTCAGAGTTCTCAGTGGTCACCCCCCACAGTGAGATGTCCCTCCGGACCTTCGGCTGCTGTGTGTGGGAGCCTGGCCAGCCCTTTCATGCCTCCTCCTCGCCTGCCAGTTTCCACTTTCCATTCTTGGCTAGGGGTTCTCTCCAGCCATCTTCAGTTGGTTTTTCTGTGTTTTCGTCATTTCCAGTTTGGTCTTGAGAGAGTGTCAGTGTAGCTTCCACTTACTCTTCTGCCATCCTGACAGCCTTCTAATGAGATAGACAAGACTTCAGGACCCATTACCGTGGTTGGATTATATGTATCTGAATATCATTTCTGTGCAGTCACTCAATTACGTTCTTTACTTCTACTTAGTTACTCTGAGGAAATGCTGTGGTCTCAAAGGGTAAAAACCATTTGTTTTTGTGGCCAATGGGACAGTTGAAAACACGTAATACAAATAAAACTTTTGATACCCCGACATTACACTGTTCCTGTGGATACTAGAAAAAACATTTTTTTAAGCTGATTACAGATTTTTTATTTTGTGTGTGTGTGGATGGGTTTATCTACCTATGTTCTGGGCTTCAAAAATTCCACAAAGTACAGACAAGATGGGTTGGGCTGGAGCTCCAGAGATGGCTGTAAGAACCATACATTCATCAAATCAGCGACTTCAGCACACATGCTCAGCTCAGACTGAGTTTTCGTGTCTGTGTGAGCAGGTCATAAGTCAGAGCGGCCACCTGACCCATGCATGTGCCCTAGCCGGTTCTGGGAAGAGGAAGACAGTAGCAAATGGAGATCCATCTGTGGATCTAAGACTCGCATTCGGGGGTAGCTTCCAGTCACCAAAGCTCCACGCACTGAGTGGAACTTTTGTTCCAGACCCTGGGAAATGCGCTAATTCCGTGATCTGAACTTCTCATAACACCCCCCGTGGAGGGACTTCTTCGTTCTATTTTGTGGAGAAGCCGCTGAGGCTGGGAGAGGTGAGGGGTGTTGCTGGGTCACAGGGTTGGGAGGCACCTGAGTTAGAATTAAGCCCAGGTGGGGAGTTCCTGCCCCACGTGCTGCCCCGCCAGCCCCAGGCTGCCTCGGAGGGACTGCCTGCGGGACTCGGCCAGCTGCGGCGGGAATGCTGTCTGTGCTGGGGGCCAGCTGTCTGCCTGGCCTCCATCGCGGGCCTCAGCAATGGGCTCCTGTCTCTGCTGGGCCTTCAGGTGGCAATGACTGTGCTGCAGAAGTGACTTCCTTCTAGAACACTCTTTCCAGTCTCCTAATTAGTTAAAGGAGAAACGTTGAACTGATGATCAAATTGTCCTGCGTGTACTCATCAAACCATAAAAGTTTCTCACTTGACATTTGGAAAGCTCTTAAAGGACAGAAATGTCGGAGGCCCTTTGGCAAAAGGCAGCCTCGGGGAGGGGCCAGGAACCTGGATTAGCCCCAGCCAGGTTAGAGCGAGCCCTCTGTACACCGGAGGGCTCCTGGCCCGGCGGAGGGCAGAGTGAGACGGAGCGTGTTCTTCCTGCCCTCCCGCGGGGCACGCCGCCTGCTGGCCGCGCCTCCCGGAGGCCCGCCGCTGCTCCTTCTGTTGTTGCTTTAAGTGCTTAGTGAGTGGGTCAGCTTTTTAGAGTTTCCGTGTACTGTGTCGGAGTTTGTAGTGAGCACTAACTATGTGTATGTATTTGGACATCCTCCTCTAAGAGAGAAAGCTGGGGGAACTGAGCAAATCAGGCATCTCGGAATTGGGAACAAAACAACCAGATGGGGACTATGAGGACCTCTCATTCCACGAAAACCAAGGGTCACGGCCAGGCACGCCCGCACGCAGCGGGACCGCGCCCAGCCAGCTGGCACGGGGCCAGGCTTGCCCTGGAGCCTTGGTGCCCGGGTCTGAAATGGCCCCTCTCCCAGGGGAGCGGACTGAGCCATGGACGGGCCAGGGCGCCAGGGGAGGGGCCCTCGCCTGCTCCTCTGACCTCTGTTTCCGGGTTTGAGAGAACGTGCTGTCGAAAGCCCGGTAACCTGATGGTCTGAGGCTGAGCCATCGACCATCCACAGAGCGGGGTCCTGTGGCTGTGGTTGCTCTGAACGCCCAGCCAGGCGGGAGGTGCGCGAAGGGTGGGTGCCCGCGCCAGGCCCGCCTCGCTCCGGGGAGGGCCGCCCGCTGCCCGGCGCCGCCCTGAGCCCGCCGAGGGCCCCGCAGGACCCCGGCCCACCCCTGGCCCCGCTGAGGCTCAGGGCGGGCCAGGCAGAGGCACTTCCACCTCGGGGTGTTTCTGGAACGGGAAATGGGAGATCTGACAGGAAGTGTTGGTCTTACATTACTTATCAACATCTTACTGTGATTTATGACGTTCCTGTGAGCATAAGATTAGTGTTGCTATTTTTTATGGGATGTATAAAAGATTGTTTTCTTTTCTCTTCTTCCTTCTCTCTCTAAAAGACTTTAAAACCAGGACATTTATTTGTTTTTGTTGTTGTTAACCCTCACCCGAGGATATTTCTCCACTGATTTTCAGGGAGAGTAGAAGAGAGGGGAAGACTGAGAGAAATATTGATGCGAGAGAAACTCATTGATCGGCTGCCTCCTGCACGAGCCCTGTCCAGGCCGGCAGGAGCCTGCAGCCGCAGTGCGTGCCCATGACCGGAGCTGACCCGCGACCCTTTGATCCGAAGGCCAGTGCTCCATCCACGGAGCCAGACCGGCTCGGGCTAGAACAGGACTCTTCAGGGCACTTTAAAGTGACTGGAGGCCGCCAGGGAGCCTGTGTGGGGTCTGAGAGCATCTCCGTCCCTGTCCCCGCGGGGCGCTCAGCGCCGTGGGTCACAGTGTAGACAGGGCTGGATGAGGGTCTCACTGCTGAGGACGGAAAGTAAACCCGTGGGTGGGGACCCGCAGGGAAAGGAAGGCCGACGGGCAGGAGGCCACTGCTGCCCCTGGCCTCACGGCCTCCTGCGGCGTTTCCTGTCTGCCTTGAGCTCTGGGATCCAGCTCCTCTGACCCTCCTGGCCCCGCGTCGCCGGGACAGTGCTGTATGGCCGGAGCCTCCACCGCCCTGGAGACGGACAGCGGGAGGAGGTAGGCAGGGACAGCTGGAGGGACAGCGGGAGGAGTCCCACAGTTCCTCCGGCCTCCTCCCGCTGTCCCTCCCGCTGTCCCTGCCGGTGTCCCTCCCACTGTCCCTGCTGGCCTCCTCCTGCTGTCCCTGCCCTGTCCCTGCCGGCCTCCCTCCCGCTGTCCCTGCCGGCCTCCTCCCGCTGTCCCTGCCGGCCTCCCTCCCACTGTCCCTGCTGGCCTCCTCCCGCTGTCCCTGCCGGCCTCCTCCCGCTGTCACTCCCGCTGTCCCTCCCGCTGTCCTGCCGGCCTCCTCCCGCTGTCCCTCCCGCTGTCCCTCCCGCTGTCCCTGCCGGCCTCCTCCCGCTGTCCCTCCCGCTGTCCCTCCCGCTGTCCTGCCGGCCTCCTCCCGCTGTCCCTGCCGGCCTCCTTCCGCTGTCCCTGCCGACCTCCTCCCGCTGTCCCTCCCGCTGTCCCTGCCGGCCTCCTCCCGCTGTCCCTCCCGCTGTCCCTCCCGCTGTCCTGCCGGCCTCCTCCCGCTGTCCCTGCCGGCCTCCTCCCGCTGTCCCTGCCGGCCTCCCTCCCGCTGTCCCTGCTGGCCTCCTCCCGCTGTCCCTGCCGACCTCCTCCCGCTGTCCCTCCCGCTGTCCCTGCCGGCCTCCTCCCGCTGTCCCTGCCGGCCTCCTCCCGCTGTCCCTCCCGCTGTCCCTGCTGGCCTCCTCCCGCTGTCCCTGCCGGCCTCCTCCCGCTGTCCCTCCCGCTGTCCCTGCCGGCCTCCTCCCGCTGTCCCTGCCGGCCTCCTCCCGCTGTCCCTGCCGACCTCCTCCCGCTGTCCCTCCCGCTGTCCCTGCCGGCCTCCTCCCGCTGTCCCTCCCGCTGTCCCTGCCGGCCTCCTCCCGCTATCCCTGCCGGCCTCCCTCCCGCTGTCCCTGCCGGCCTCCTCCCGCTGTCCCTGCCGGCCTCCTCCCGCTGTCCCTGCCGGCCTCCTCCCGCTGTCCCTGCCGGCCTCCTCCCGCTGTCCCTGCCGGCCTCCTCCCGCTGTCCCTGCCGGCCTCCTCCCGCTGTCCCTGCCGGCCTCCTCCCGCTGTCCCTGCCGACCTCCTCCCGCTGTCCCTGCCGGCCTCCTCCCGCTGTCCTTGCCGGCCTCCTCCCACTGTCCCTGCCAGCCTCCTCCCGCTGTCCCTGCCGACCTCCTCCCGCTGTCCCTGCCGGCCTCCTCCCGCTGTCCCTGCCGACCTCCTCCCGCTGTCCCTCCCGCTGTCCCTGCCGGCCTCCTCCCGCTGTCCCTGCCGACCTCCTCCCGCTGTCCCTGCCGACCTCCTCCCGCTGTCCCTGCCGACCTCCTCCCGCTGTCCCTCCCGCTGTCCCTGCCGGCCTCCTCCCGCTGTCCCTGCCGACCTCCTCCCGCTGTCCCTGCCGACCTCCTCCCGCTGTCCCTGCCGACCTCCTCCCGCTGTCCCTCCCGCTGTCCCTGCCGGCCTCCTCCCGCTGTCCCTCCCGCTGTCCCTGCCGGCCTCCTCCCGCTATCCCTGCCGGCCTCCCTCCCGCTGTCCCTGCCGGCCTCCTCCCGCTGTCCCTGCCGGCCTCCTCCCGCTGTCCCTGCCGGCCTCCTCCTGCTGTCCCTGCCGACCTCCTCCCGCTGTCCCTGCCGACCTCCTCCCGCTGTCCCTCCCGCTGTCCCTGCTGGCCTCCTCCCGCTGTCCCTGCCGACCTCCTCCCGCTGTCCCTGCCGACCTCCTCCCGCTGTCCCTGCCGAACTCCTCCCGCTGTCCCTCCCGCTGTCCCTGCCGGCCTCCTCCCGCTGTCCCTGCCGGCCTCCTCCCGCTGTCCCTGCCGGCCTCCTCCCGCTGTCCCTCCCGCTGTCCCTGCCGGCCTCCTCCCGCTATCCCTGCCGGCCTCCCTCCCGCTGTCCCTGCCGGCCTCCTCCCGCTGTCCCTGCCGGCCTCCTCCCGCTGTCCCTGCCGGCCTCCTCCCGCTGTCCCTGCCGACCTCCTCCCGCTGTCCCTGCCGGCCTCCTCCCGCTGTCCCTGCCGACCTCCTCCCGCTGTCCCTCCCGCTGTCCCTGCTGGCCTCCTCCCGCTGTCCCTGCCGACCTCCTCCCGCTGTCCCTCCCGCTGTCCCTGCCGGCCTCCTCCCGCTGTCCCTGCCGGCCTCCTCCCGCTGTCCCTGCCAGCCTCCTCCCGCTGTCCCTGCCGGCCTCCCCCCCCCCCGCTGTCCCTCACGCTGTCCCTGCCGGCCTCCCTCCCGCTGTCCCTGCCGGCCTCCTCCCGCTGTCCCTGCCAGCCTCCTCCCGCTGTCCCTGCCGGCCTCCCTCCCACTGTCCCTGCCGGCCTCCTCCCGCTGTCCCTGCCGACCCCCCTCTCGCTGTCCCTGCCCTGTCCCTGCCAGCCTCCTCCCGCTGTCCCTGCCGGCCTCCTCCCGCTGTCCCTGCCGGCCTCCTCCCGCTGTCCCTCCCGCTGTCCCTGCCGGCCTCCTCTCGCTGTCCCTGCCGGCCTCCTCCCGCTGTCCCTGCCGGCCTCCTCCCGCTGTCCCTCCCGCTGTCCCTGCCAGCCTCCCTCCCGCTGTCCCTGCCGGCCTCCCTCCCGCTGTCCCTGCCGGCCTCCTCCCGCTGTCCCTGCCGCTGTCCCTGCCGGCCTCCTCCTGCTGTCCCTGCCGGCCTCCTCCCGCTGTCCCTACCGGCCTCCTCCCGCTGTCCCTGCCGCTGTCCCTGCCGCTGTCCCTGCCGGCCTCCTCCCGCTGTCCCTGCCGGCCTCCTCCCGCTGTCCCTGCCGCTGTCCCTCCCGCTGTCCCTGCCGGCCTCCTCCCGCTGTCCCTGCCGGCCTCCTCCCGCTGTCCCTGCCGGCCTCCTCCCGCTGTCCCTCCCGCTGTCCCTCCCGCTGTCCCTGCCGGCCTCCTCCCGCTGTCCCTGCCGGCCTCCTCCCGCTGTCCCTGCCGCTGTCCCTGCCGGCCTCCTCCCGCTGTCCCTGCCGGCCTCCTCCCGCTGTCCCTGCCGCTGTCCCTGCCGCTGTCCCTGCCGGCCTCCTCCTGCTGTCCCTACCCTGTCCCTGCAGCCTCTGGCTGCCTGCGTGCTGTGGGTTGAGTCCAGGAGGAAGCTGGGGCATGAGTTTAACTTAACTCAGACTCTCTTCAGGGAGCACACACTGAGGGCGGGGAAGACTCGGAGAAGCTGGGTGTGCCCGGTCAGAGGAGGGTGTCCCTGTGTCACTGAGGAGAGTGGCCTGGCTCTCCCTGGGGGCCGGGCGGGGTGGCGGCTGGAGCGGTGCAGGGTCAGCGGGCCTCACGGCGGGCCCTGCCTGTGCCCGGGGAGGAGGGGAGGAGGAGGGGAGGCCGCCCAAGGCCTGGGGCTGCAGGGGACAGAGCAGAGGACGAGGCCGGGCAGGCACGTTGGGACCATCTTGCAAAGATGCTGCCATGACTGGGTCTGTCAGCCTGAAGGCCCAATGGGATGTGGACTTACAGCATCGTGTTAACTCTGCTCATGTGTAAAATAAGAATAAACCTTACCTCATAGGGCATTGTGTGGCTCAGAATAGGTAAGAAGGAATTAAGGAAACGGGTTTCAGATTTAAAGGGGCTGAGGACACTAGCGGCTCTGTGCAGAAGGAGCGGCCATGGAGGGTGAGGGAGGAACCACTAGCTCAGGCCCAGCATCCTGTGCTTGCCAGCCGCTCCTGGTGGAAGCGTGCTCAGCATTCCGGCGACCGGAACAAAAGCCAGTCCCGACATTAATTGAGCAACTACAGCAAAGCAAGTTAAACGTGCTGGGTGTGTCTGCTTTCCCTCAGAACTTGTGTGTGAAAGTGCTTTACATGCAGTAACTCATGAACTCTTTCATCTCACAGCCAGTGGTAGCTGCTGCTGCTGCTTCTCCCCAGGGGAGAGATCTGAGGCAGGGAGAGGTGAGAGCCTGCGTGCCATGGTCACGTGTGTGTTGGACAGGATTTGGATCCAGAGCCTGGAGTCCAAGCACAGGGGGAATACGTCAGGCGCCCGCCCAGCGTCCGGGGGCGCTGGCTGCAGCACCTGCCGCTTGCAGCAGCCTCAGCTGCCCCCGGCCAGGAGGCTGACCGCTGGCTGCGGCTGCAGTCAGGAGGGCGGGTGTATCCCCAGAGGACCACCGCCAGCGGAGACTCGTTAAAGACACTGCTATTTATGGCGTCCCAGGGGACAGGACTGGTCAGAGCTCAATGCTTACCTTCAAGGAAAATATCTTGTCAGGTGTGAAAATTAGCAATTCCTTGAACGAACCATTAGGATCCCTTTTGTGTTAAAGCAGGAAGACGTGTGTGTGTGTGTGTGTGTGTGTGTGTGTGTGAGAGAGAGAGAGAGAGAGAGAGAGAGAGAGAGAGAGAGAGGCTGAGAGGAATTGTGCTGTCTCGCCCTTCGGGTTACCTGGCACCAGGACTCCTCCCGGGGTCCTGGGAAGCTGCTGCCGGGCGGCCGGTCCCCGGCGGTGCTCACGGGCATTCAGTGCTGATGCAGTTTAACCCCCTGAATTAAAACACTGTGTGGAGATCACCGCCACAGGTGGCTTTAGTCTGTTCCAACTTCTGGGGAACACGCACACAGCGGTGTTTCCGCAAAAGAGGACTGTTTGTGCTGGTTCGGGTCCGAGCGGAGCCGGTGTCTGGGTCTCGGTCCAAGCGGAGCTGGTGTCTCAGTCTCGGTCCGAGCGAAGCCGGTGTTTGGGTCCTGGGTCCGAGCGGAGCCGGTGTCTGGGTCTCGGTCCGAGCGGAGCCGGTGTCTGGGTCTCGGGTCCGAGCGGAGCCGGTGTCTCGGTCTCGGTCCGAGCGGAGCCGGTGTCTCGGTCTCGGTCCGAGCGGAGCCGGTGTCTGGGTCTCGGTCCGAGCGGAGCCGGTGTCTGGGTCTCGGTCCGAGCGGAGCCGGTGTCTGGGTCTCGGTCCGAGCGGAGCCGGTGTTCGGTCTCGGTCCGAGCGGAGCCGGTGTCTCGGTCTCGGTCCGAGCGGAGCCGGTGTCTCGGTCTCGGTCCGAGCGGAGCCGGTGTTTGGGTCCCGGGTCCGAGCGGAGCCGGTGTCTGGGTCTCGGTCCGAGCGGAGCCGGTGTTTGGTCTCGGTCCGAGCGGAGCCGGTGTTTGGTCTCGGTCCGAGTGGAGCCGGTGTTTGGTCTCGGTCCGAGTGCAGCCGGTGTTTTGGTCCCGGGTCCGAGCGGAGCCGGTGTTTGGGTCTCGGTCCGAGCGGAGCGGTGTTTCGGTCTAACAAGGCCAGGACGTGCTTTCACCCCTGCGCTCGGCCCTGCCCCAGCTCCCACCGGGGTTGGCTCCAGAGACGTGGTGGGGATGCGCTGGGCGGTGGTGTGAGCAGCTGCGTCGGGCACTGAGCTGGGAGCAACCCGGAGCCCTCGCTGTGGCCTCCGGTTCTGTTCCTGCTTCTTTAGTAAGTGGACGGCGGTTCCGGGCCAGAGCTGGGAAATCCAGGAACGATAGAAAGTATCCCGCTTAGGGTAGAGCTGCATGTAAACAGGTCACTTTAAGGTTGAACTGGTCCTTCCAAAGCCCTCTGAACAGCACAGGTGTGAGGAGGCCAGACCCAGGCCGCCGAGAGCCCGCAGCTCCCGGTCTCTCGGTCCCTCTTCCTGGAATGCAGGCGCCGTCTCCTCAGCACCTGGCCCATCGGTTCCTCATTCACCCTTTCCACGGCCAGACCCCCAGCCCTCCGTCTCCGCTGGACCTTCTGCACATTCCCACCTCCGCGGCCCTCTCCCCGCCTGTCCTCCTCCACCTGCACACACACACATCCCCTGCACAGCCCTCAGGACGAACCTACAGGTGCAGGCCTTACTGGGCACCTGACCTCCCTGACTCCCGCCCCCCCCCCCCCCGCCCCGCTCCCCCTCGCCCATGCGCATGCCGCCGCTCTCTGCCCGGAATGCCCGTCCCCCCCTCCCCGCTCCCCGCCCTCGCGGGTGTCCAGCTCAGCTGGTGGCACCAGCACATGGCGTCTCCTGACAGTTTCCGCCGGGTCCCGCAGGGCCTGTGCCTGGGCTCCTTCCCTGACTCGCCCTCCACCGGGCTCCCCTCCTGCCGCCAGCACGGTGATCCGCTGTCAGGGGGCTGCCCGCCTCCCTCGGGGCCGGGCTCCTGCAGCTCCAGAGGCCGTTGGAGAGAAGCCTGGACTTCCATGTTTTCTGTCTCTTCCTCAGAGATGACACCTAAGGGGATCCATTCGCTCTCCATCCTCTCCCCTCTCTGTCTCACACACACCCTGTCTACACAGCGTGCCAGATGCAGTCAGGACAGCAGCCCGGCCTCACTCATCTGAGCAGTAGGTGGAGGGCATGGCCCTTGGCTCCCTCCGCCTGGCAGGCTGGCGCAGGCCCTCCGCAGCAGCCCCTCTGACTGTGTGTCTGGCCTGCAGGACTTGTCCTACAAGGACCGGCACTGGCACGAGGCCTGCTTCCACTGCTCCCGCTGCGAGAGCTCGCTGGTGGACAAGCCCTTCGCCGCCAAGGAGGACCAGCTGCTCTGCACCGACTGCTACTCCCACGAGTACTCGTCCCGGTGCCAGGAGTGTAAGAAGACCATCATGCCAGGTCAGGCCGCGCACGCCTCTTCCCTCCCTCCCTCCCTCGCACATCTGCGTCGGGGTCCTGCCAGCAAGCATGCCTGCCCCCGGTGCCCGGGCAGCAGCGGGGTGTCCGAGACCAGTGGGTGGAGAGGTGACCGGACTCCATCCGGGAGCTCGCACTCTGCAGACGGACCCACCTTCCGAGCAGCTCCGACTGACTGCGGCGGGACTTGCCTGTGGGTTTGGGGGCTGTGTCCCTGGTTGTTTAGGAGGAAAGTAGTTTGTTTTGTTTGGGGTTTTGCAGGAGAGGGAAATGTTTCCTTTTTAAAACTAGAGCAAACAAATCCTGTGAGACACACAGAAATGGACCTGCCGCTGGCACAGGTGCGGACTTGGCTGTGGCCAGTTTGCCGGCGGCACAGGAGGGCCGGCCTCACCCGCCCCCGGTGGGCCCGGAAGACAGACCTGGCGGGTTAGCAAATAGGAGCACAGAGCTCCCAGTTAGGTCTGAGTTTCAGCTCATTTTCTAGTGTCTCTCCCATTCGGGACCTCTCATCTGGCATCCCTCCCGGAGAGCTACATCGGCCAGAGACAGTCCGTGGAGCCGAGACTAAGCCCCCAGAGCCTGTCCCATGGCCAGCGGGCCAGCGGGCACAGATGGCCTGCAGGAGGTGCCACAGGGAGGGAGGACTTGGGGCCTGAGGACTCTGAGGCGGTCGGGAGGGTCCGGGAGCCACCACGGAGCCAGGCTTAGGCGCAGTGGCCCTTGGAGCACAGGCTGGAGACATCCCCCCTATGCAGCCCCCTCACCACACACACACACACACACACACACACATACACACACACACACTCACACACACACACACACACACACACCACACTCACACACACACTCCATACACACACACTCACACACATCACATACACACTAACACACACATACACACACACTCACACTCACACACACACACTCACACACACATCACACACATCACATACACACTAACACACACACACTCACACTCACACACACACACATACACACACACACACTCACACACACACTCACACACACACTCACACACACACATACACACACACACACACACACCACACTCACACACACACACACACCACACTCACACACACACACTCCATACACACACACTCACACACACACACTCACACTCACACACACACACATACACACACTCACACTCACACACACACACATCACACACATCACATACACACTAACACACACACATACACACACTCACACTCACACACACACACATACACACACTCACACTCACACACACTCACACACACACACACACTCACACACTCACACACACACTCACACACACACATACACACACATACACTCACACACACACACACACACACCACACTCACACACACACACTCCATACACACACACTCACACACACTCACACACATCACACACTCACACTCACACACACACACACATACACACACTCACACTCACACACACATATCACACACATCACATACACACTAACTAACACACACACATACACACACTCACACTCACACACACACATACACACACACTCGCACACACACTCATACATACACACATACACACACTCGCACACACACTCGCATACACACACACACACTCGCATACACACACACTCACACACACACTCACACATGAGACTGCTGTGTTAGGGGAGCTCGGTCCTACGGGCAGGTTTAGAACTAAAGGCAGGCACAGGAAGAGAATTGCACCCACAGAAGTGATGGATGAAGTAGTCGGATAAAGTGTGTGTGGGGTTTTAAAAAGTTGGTCTGAAGAGTGAATTAAGCTAGCGATTCTGACTTACAGTATGTGGATTTAGACTTGTGATTTTGAATTGAAAATGTCTTCATTGATAAACTGTTTTGACATTTAAGGGGTCTTATGATTCCCCATGGTTAGAAGTTTAATTCATTTCAATAACAATTACTTTAGAACTTGAGGTTCACTTTGTTAGTTGAGGAGCTTTAAAGGGATATCAGATATACTTCACTTTCTAAAGGAGTTCAGGTCACCACATTAACAACAGAACCAAACAAAGGCCCCTGGAAGGTGATGTTTAAAATTCACTCTGTCCATGAGTGCAGTGATAGATGTGCCGTGTGAACTTGAGGGCTGTGAGTTTGTTGCCTCGGTAGATTGAATGCAGCTGGTCCCAGTGACCGGAAGGAAATGAAGGCGGCAGAGTCATGCAGGTCAGACTCTCCACTCTGCCGGGGACTGATTGTCGAGCTCCGAGTTTGTTTTACTTTTGGTGTGCTCTGTCTTTGGAAATGGAGATGCTAAAGAGTTCTGAGCAGGAGACCAGCATGTGGGAGGTGTTATTTTAGGAAGATCTATTGCTGTAAGAAATCATAACCATATAAAAGGCAAGGGCGTGATTAGGTCTTCAGTCAGTGGGGGCGTGCAGGAGGCAGCCGGTCAGTGATTCTCTCATCACTGATGTTTCTATCTCTCTCTCCCTCTCCCTTCCTCTCTGAAATCAATAAAAATATTAAAAAATAAAAATAAAAAAAATCTCCATCTGGAGAATCCTTCTGCCACGCAGGTTCTGTTAGACGAGGTTTGCTGCCACCTGCTGGCCATGTTTTGCAGACCTTCTGCAGGTCTGTGCCCACAGGACGCCCTGCGGGACCGGGTGGGTTCCTGAGCCCTGGTGAGGAATAGACTTGCTTCAGAAGACACCAAGGACGCCTTGCACAGCATTGCTTGGGGTCTTATGTTCACTGACAACGTCCTTGGCTGCTTGGCCAGAGGGAAGCTCAGAGATAAGAATATTTTCCATGTCATGTGCATACACACACACTGAGTGTGTCCAGATGGTCTAGCAGCTGGATGTACAGCAGTGAGCCCCTCTCTACAACCCACAAAGCCTCCCACTTGGAGGCGAGCTTTTGCGAGCAAAGCCCTCGCTGTGGGCAGATGGAGCGGGTGGCGGGTCCCAGGGCAGACTGCGCCCAGCATCGGTCACAGCGCCGCTCTGTTCCTGCCTGTCACCAGGCACCCGCAAGATGGAGTACAAGGGCAGCAGCTGGCACGAGACCTGCTTCACCTGCCATCGCTGTCAGCAGCCCATCGGGACCAAGAGCTTCATCCCCAAGGACGAGCAGAACTTCTGCGTGCCCTGCTACGAGAAGCAGCATGCCCTGCACTGTGTTCAGTGCAAAAAGGTACGGAGCCACTGGGCCTCGCCCACCACTCACCCTTCCCGAAAGGTGACGGCTGTGACAAAGAACGGCACAAAGTCACACCTGTGGCCCTCCGTCCATAATTCTCCTGTGCTCCGACCTGGCCCGAGGGGCCTGTGTTCCAGGCTTTTCAGGCATGAGCACTGTGGTCTGAGAGAAAACCCTCCCTCCATTCCTCCCTCTCTCCCTCCCTCCATTCCTCCCTCTCTCCCACCCTCCTTTTCTCCCTTCCTTCTCCTTTCCCAGATGTGTGACTCGATGTGAGAACTTAGACCCCAGAGTGGTCTCTGTTATCTTGCTCTGGAAGCTAACCGCTGTGAAAGGAAGAGAGGTGGTGGGAGTGGGGAGTCAGGGGATGGCCAACCGGGGAGGGCAGACCATCAGCTACCCGTCCCCAGGAGCCCGGGCCATGGCTGTGTGGCCATTAGGTTAGAGAGGCGAGCCCTGCACCCCGAGGAGCCGTCTCCCTCCCGCCTGTCCTGTCCCCCCTCATCTGTGCCCTTCGGGCGTAGCTTCCTTTCCCAGTGTCCGCTCACACACACACACACACACACACACACACACACAGGTCCTGACACAGCGAAGCCTGTGTCCGCTCACACATCACACACAGGTCCTGACAGGTGAGGCCTGTGTCCGCTCACACACACACAGGCCCTGACACGCGAGGACTGTGTCCGCTCACACACACACACACACACACACACACAGGCCCTGACACGTGAGGACTGTGTCCGTTCACACACACACACAGGCCCTGACACGCGAGGACTGTGTCCGCTCACACACACACACAGGCCCTGACACGCGAGGACTGTCACTCACACACACACACACACACACACACACAGGCCCTGACACGCGAGGACTGTGTCCGCTCACACACACACACACACACACAGGCCCTGACACGCGAGGACTGTGTCCGCTCACACACACACACACAGGCCCTGACACGCGAGGACTGTGTCCGCTCACACACACACAGGCCCTGACACGCGAGGACTGTGTCCGTTCACACACACACACACACACACAGGCCCTGACACGTGAGGACTGTGTCCGCTCACACACACACACAGGCCCTGACACGCGAGGACTGTGTCCGCTCACACACACACACAGGCCCTGACACGCGAGGACTGTGTCGCTCACACACACACACACACACACACACAGGCCCTGACACGTGAGGACTGTGTCCGCTCACACACACACACACAGGCCCTGACACGTGAGGACTGTGTCCGCTCACACACACACACAGGCCCTGACACGCGAGGACTGTGTCGCTCATACA
>CM072932.1:7884699-8192199 GCA_036971965.1 Nyctalus aviator
GGACTGTGTCCGCTCACACACACACACACACACACACAGGCCCTGACACGCGAGGACTGTGTCCGCTCACACACACACACACACACACACAGGCCCTGACACGCGAGGACTGTGTCTGCTCACACACACACACACACAGGCCCTGACAAGCGAGGACTGTGTCCGCTCACACACACACACACAGGCCCTGACACGCGAGGACTGTGTCCGCTCACACACACACACACACACACAGGCCCTGACACGTGAGGACTGTGTCCGCTCACACACACACAGGCCCTGACACGTGAGGACTGTGTCCGCTCACACACACACACAGGCCCTGACACGCGAGGACTGTGTCCGCTCACACACACACACAGGCCCTGACACGGGAGGACTGTGTCCGCTCACACACACACACACACAAACACAGGCCCTGACACGCGAGGACTGTGTCCGCTCACACACACACACACACACACACACAGGCCCTGACACGTGAGGACTGTGTCCGCTCACACGCACAGGCCCTGACACGCGAGGACTGTGTCCGCTCACACACACACACACACACACACAGGCCCTGACACGCGAGGACTGTGTCCGCTCACACACACACAGGCCCTGACACGCGAGGACTGTGTCCGCTCACACACACACACACACACACAGGCCCTGACACGCGAGGACTGTGTCCGCTCACACACACACACACAGGCCCTGACACGTGAGGCCTGTGTCCGCTCACACACACACACAGGCCCTGACACGGGAGGACTGTGTCCGCTCACACACACACACAGGCCCTGACACGGGAGGCCTGTGTCCGCTCACACACACACACAGGCCCTGACACGCGAGGACTGTGTCCGCTCACACACACACACACACACACAGGCCCTGACACGTGAGGACTGTGTCCGCTCACACACACACACACACACACACACAGGCCCTGACACGCGAGGACTGTGTCCGCTCACACACACACACACAGGCCCTGACACGTGAGGCCTGTGTCCGCTCACACACACACACAGGCCCTGACACGGGAGGACTGTGTCCGCTCACACACACACACAGGCCCTGACACGGGAGGCCTGTGTCCGCTCACACACACACACAGGCCCTGACACGCGAGGACTGTGTCCGCTCACACACACACACACACACACAGGCCCTGACACGCGAGGACTGTGTCCGCTCACACACACACACACACACACACACACAGGCCCTGACACGCGAGGACTGTGTCCGCTCACACACACACACACACACACACAGGCCCTGACACGCGAGGACTGTGTCCGCTCACACACACACACACACACACACAGGCCCTGACACGTGAGGACTGTGTCCGCTCACACACACACACACACACACACACAGGCCCTGACACGCGAGGACTGTGTCCGCTCACAGACACACACACACACACACACACAGGCCCTGACACGCGAGGACTGTGTCCGCTCACACACACACACACACACAGGCCCTGACACGCGAGGACTGTGCACCTGCACCGCCACCAGCGCCCTGGCTGCAGTCCCGGGACTAAGTCACACGGCCCCGCCCGCTCTCTGTCTGTGCCACGTGCCCATCCCCTCCAGCCACCTGCCTGCACCGTTGCAGAGGGCAGAGCATTGGGCTTTTGTTCCGTCTCCGCCTCCTTTCCTTCTCTCGGTTCCGTCTTTCTTTGCCATTTTGACTTCCATGTCCCCCGTACCCCTTCACACCGTGCGTCCGTGCTGTCTATCCTCCGCCCCTCATGGGCCCCTCTTCCCTGCGCACGCCCTTTTGGTGCTGTTCCTCAGTGAGAGCCCGGAACTGCCCTTTAGCGGGTCCTCTGGCTCGGCTTTCCCCCCTCACTGCCGGTTCCCATGGGGAGATGCTGGCCGCGTGTGGGCTGCCCGTGTGTGTGTTTATAGCACACGTGTCAGCGTTCATGCCGAAGACTCCTTCCTGCCTCTGAGCGGGGAGTGGGGTCTGAATGGCAGAGCGAAGGGGGGCTCCAGATGGAGCATCTGCCACAGACACGCCTGTGGCCTCAGAGACACTTTGCCACCAACATAGTTTGCGTAAATTTGGATAATGATTCATTAATGAAGAGAATACGGGATGGAAGGAAGTCCTGAACTCTGTACATACTTTGCGTTTACTAGTGTTGAATTCTCAGGCAACTCACTTACCGTCTCGGGGTCCCAGCTGTCCATCTGCCAGACAGAGTCCTGTCCGTCCGTATGAGGAGGGAGCAGACACAGCGTGGGCAGGGCGTTCAGGACGCACTGTGAGTGCCATGAGCGTCCTCCTGCACGACGGCCCGCGGCCAGCTGAGACGGGACTCAGCTCTGTCCTCATCTGTTGGTTAACTCAATGGTCAGCAAACCTCGGCTATCGAGCCACATGTGGCTCTTTGACCCCTTGAGTGTGGCTCGTCCACAAATACCATGTGCGGGTGCGCACCAACAGTGCGATTGAAACTTCGTGGCTCGTGTGCATATGTCTGTTTTCGGTCTGGGCGAGTCTATTTTGAAGAAGTGGCCTTAGAACACTCAAGGGGCCAAAGAGCCGCATGTGGCTCGTGAGCCGCGGTTTGCCAACCACGGGGTTAACTAAACAGGGAAAGCAGCAGTGCAGACAGGAAGTAGCAGATCAGGCGGAGGTGTACCTGGCTGACCAGGGTGTGCCTGGCTCCCACGCAGTCCTGGAACTGCGACGGGCAAGGAGGGGGCCTGGGGCCCTCCCAGCGGCTCTGCGGCCCGCAGACCCGCCCCACGTGGCCTGAGCCTCTTCCGCAGCAGTGACTGGACCAGGGAGACCCGGTCATTACAGACAAGGCCCCGGGCCCAGGCCTTCAAGGTCAGGGTTAGGTTAGGGTCGCCCTCCTCACCGCAGGCTCCGCCTTCACCCCGGCACTGCCTCCTGCCCCTGACGCCTGCGCCCAGTGCAGCACCCTGAGGACGGAGGGCAGGCACCCTGTACCCACGTCACTAGCAGGAAGCCAGGTCTGCAGCAGGGACTGAGGGCCGGGAAGCAGTTTCTCAGTGATCTTGAACCAGAACTGACGTTCCCTGGAGGCCGCTCTGCCTCAGGACCTGACCCCTGACCCCTGCCCTCTTGCCTCCCAGCCCATCACCGCCGGAGGGGTCACCTACCGGGAGCAGCCCTGGCACAAGGAGTGCTTCGTGTGCACCGCCTGCAAGAAGCCGCTGTCCGGGCAGCGCTTCACATCCCGGGACGAGTTTGCCTACTGCCTGGACTGCTTCTGCGACCTGTATGCCAAGAAGTGTGCCGGCTGCACCAACCCCATCAGCGGTGAGTGTCTGGGGCCAGCAGGCCGCGGCCCTGCCCCTCCTCGCGAGCCGAGGCTGACGGGGAGAGGCCGACACAGGCTTGTTGCACGGAAGACCTTGCAGAGGCTAGGCCGGTGCGGGCCCTGCAGGAAAGAGCCGTGCGTGGTGCTGGCAGAGGTCTGGCCTTCGGTTTGTAAGGACCTGGCCTCTGCGACGCACAGCAGCGCCCCTGGCAGTGGGGGAGGCGGCCCGCGCTCTAGGCCTCGGCCTGAGCTGACCTTCCTGCCCGTCTCCGGCCTGGCACCCTGGACACTTCACCGGGGCACTGACGCCACGAGGATGGCCTGTTCCCAGGCCCTCTGTTTCTGCTGTGGCCGGTTCTCTCAGAACCACAGGCTGTGTCTGTGGCAGCCGTCTGTGCGGTGGCGGGGAGCTCCCCTCGCAGCAGCTGCCTCCCCGCATGCACCACCCTGGCTGTCAAGGGCAGAGGGTGGCCCTCCAGGTAGTTCTTTCCTCTCCCCAACGGTGGGGCAAAGCGGCTGGCAGACAGGCACCGGCCTAACCTGTGAAACACAGGAACTCAGTGCGGGGACCAGGCGGCAGGTCAGCCTGCAGTCTCCGGAGGGCTCCCCACAAGTGGCCACACAAATCGGGGCGCGGCTGGGAGGGCGAGTGGGAGACTACGCCAGCACAGAAGCTTGCGGGTTCCATCCCCAATCGGGTGCTTACAGGAGGCAAGCGATCCATGTTTCTCTCTCACACCCATGTTTCGCTGTCTCCCTCTCCCTCGTCCTCCCTCTCTGTAACAAAAAGAAAACAAGGCATAGCTGGGAGCCACTGTGGGTTCAGTCTGGAGTCAGACCACCACAGTGCACCAGTGTCACGACAGAGTGAGTGACAGCTTCCTGCCGGTGCGGGTTCGGCCTCAGAGTGTACAGAACACCGCGTGTGGGCGCAGCGAGGCCCGGTGAGCGAGGTCGCCTCCCCCACCCTCACCGTCCCGCTGGGGGTGAGCGCCAAGGCCGCTCCCCACGTTAGCGATTTAACGCTTTTCTCAGCCTCGCCTGCTGAGTTACAAAAGCAACTGCCTTTCCACGAATTACAGGCTTCTCCTCCTGGTCTGAGACGTCAGCCTGTGCCGAGGGGGAAGTCAGTGCGGCTGTCTCGTGTTTAATGTGGTAGATCGGAAAGAACTCTAATTGCAATTCACGATCTAAATCCCACCAGAATCGATCCCAACTCCCAGGCGGCAGGACCCTGATCTACCTCAGTCCCAAGGGCTCTGAGGCCGCACCCTCACTGGTGGCAGCCGCAGTGCCCTCAGGCGTGTGACAGCGGTCAGTCATCCATCCGGGCCAGGCGCCAAACTGAAAAGCGTTCCCACCGTTTTGTACAGAGCCTGGCAGTTTCCACAGCCCTGAGCTGCCGCCTCGCCCTCTCCCACCACCTCCTGGCAGGCTTCTGGGGCTTGTCTCATGGCTGCCCTCTGAAGGAAGCGCACCCTCCTCCACACCAGCCATCGCACCCTCCTCCACACCAGCCATCGCACCCTCCTCCACATGAGCCATCGCACCCTCCTCCACACCAGCCATCACACCCTCCTCCACACCAGCCATCGCACCCTCCTCCACACCAGCCATCGCACCCTCCTCCACACCAGCCATCGCACCCTCCTCCACACCAGCCATCGCACCCTCCTCCACACCAGCCATCGCACCCTCCTCCACACCAGCCATCGCACCCTCCTCCACACCAGCCATCCTGTCTCTGGTGCGGTCCTTCCCGCATTCCAGGGAGGAGCCTCTCCCCTCACCCTCCTGGGAGCGAGCACTAAGTCGGTGCTGGCCACGCCTGGTGAGGGCGCTCAGCTGTCAGTGCTTCTGGGGGGCACACGGGCTCTGGAACGGACCGGGTGCGTCCCACACGCTGCTCTCTAGCTGTTTCTCTTGGAGTCCTGGCCCCTCGGGCTGCGCCTGGACCCACTCCTGGGAACAGAATCCCCCGTGCAGCCCGGGCGCCAGCCGGCTGTGCTCACCGCGTCCCTCCCCTCCGCCCACAGGCCTCGGCGGCACCAAGTACATCTCCTTCGAGGAGCGGCAGTGGCACAACGACTGCTTCAACTGCAAGAAGTGCTCCCTGTCGCTGGTGGGCCGCGGCTTCCTCACCGAGCGGGACGACATCCTGTGCCCCGACTGCGGGAAGGACATCTGAGCGCGGCTCCGCGCCCGCATCCCCATCCCCACGTCCGTCCCCGCGGGGCAGCAGGGAGCGCCCCCTCCAGCCCCACCAGGCTTTCCTCTGCTTCTCAGCGATAGTCACTAGTCATGCTGTGTAAACCCTCCCCCCTCCTACCAGCCCAGTCCCGGGAGGAGAAACCCTATGGAGACCTGAGGTGGGAAGTTGGTTGTCAATTGTTATGTCCAAGCAAGGCAAATCCAAGTGCAAACTTCCTGCTGAATATCTTTATAAATGTATCTTCCTTTCACTGCATATTTAATTTTAAGTGCAATTAAGATGTCAGGAACTTGAAAGTAATGACAAGCTGGTCCCTACAGCTGTCACTTCCTGACGTGTGAGGCCCGCAGCGCGATTGTATGACTTGCAATAAAGCTTCCCAGCACCGAGTGGGAGTGAGCGCACAGTCAGGCTACGCCGTCCCTGCACTGTCCGGGGCGGGCCCTGGTGGGCAGGCATGCTGACTGAAACTGGATCACACCTTTCACTGACGAGCTTCCATCAGCACACGCTGCCTTCTCCGACCCCTCCCCAAACTCCTGGACTTCATGCTCTGACTCGATGCAGTGACATGAGTTCTGAGGGAGCCTGTGACAGTGAAGGCAGCTTGGGGCCCTGAGAGCTCAGAGCTTTCCTGTCGGGGAGCTTGCACTGACCTGCCTTCTCTCCGTAAGGTGCAGGACTGCAAAGGGCACCACACTGCGAGGCCGGAGATGGCAGCTCGCTCTGTGTATTCGCGGCGCCTGAGCATCGAGGGCATCTGGAGCTGCAGGAAGTGCAGGTTCACTGCTGTAAACACGCCACCCGGAGCTCCTGGCTGGGCAGCAGTCTGTCAGTCACCTGGAGAGCAGGCCACAACCCTGAAAGCACTGAGCAGTTTGTGAGCTCAAGCCTTGCATATTCAAAAGAGTAGCAATGCTGACCTTTGGTCCTCCGTTTTCTGAGACAATGCCTCATGGTAAAATGATAGGGTGTCCAATCAGGAAGAATATATGCACCCCTATGTTCATAGCAGTGCAGCTTACAATAGTTAAGATCTGGAACAGCCCAAGTGCCAATCAGTAGAAAAAAAGTGGATAAAAAAGCTGAGGTTTCCCCGGCTGGTGGCTCAGTGGCTAGAGCACCAGCCAAGAACCAAAGAGTCCCGGATTCGATTCTGGTCAAGGGCACATACCTAGTCTGCAGGCTCCCCACTCCATTTGGGGTGCATATGGGAGGCAACTGGTTGATGTGGCTCTCCCATGTCAGTGTTTATCTCTTCCCTCCTTCACCCCCCTCCCTTCTACTCTCTCTAAAACCAATGGAAGAAATGGCCTCCAGTAAGAATTAACAACAAAAAAGCTGTGGTACGTTTACACCATGAAATACTATGCAGCAATAAAAATAATTATCTTTACCCTTAGAGACAGCATGGAGGGACCTGGAGAGTATCATGCTAAGTGAAATAAGCCAGAGAAAGAGAAGTATCACATGATGTCACTCATATGTGGAAGCTAATGAACAAAATAAACTCACAGCTGAAACCGGTTTGGCTCAGTGGATAGAGCGTCAGCCTGCGGACTGAAGAGTCCCGGGTTCGATTCCAGTCAAGGGCATGTACCTTGGTTGTGGGCACATCCTCAGTAGGGGGCATGCAAGAGGCAGCTATCGATGACTCTCGTCGATGTTTCTAACTCTATCTCTCTCCCTTCCTCTCTGTAAAAAATATATTTTAAATAATAATAAAAAATAAATAAATAAACTCACAAACAAAATAGATCCAGAGACATGGAAGCAGGGAACAGACTGAAGATTCCCAGAGGAAAGAGATTACCCAAAGAACTTGTATGCATATACTAATAGTCCATGGACACACACCATAGAGTGGGGAAGGCTGGGGCAGCGGATGGGGTAGGTTAGAAAGGGTCACTGGAGGAAAGGGGACTTCTGTTAATAGTTCCATCAAAAAGATAAGTTGTTATAAAATGGAACGGTGCCAGGGAAAGCAGGTGGGAGCCCCGCCCGTCAGTCAGGCCGCCACCAGAGGGTGTCTGACCCTGTGAGCCAGGCTGCAAGAGTGACAGTGAGCTGGAAGCTCCGCTCAGAAAGAATAAACCACCCTTGTTAGTTGTTTTGCCACCTTCTACTTTATAACGTTAACGTGAAAACATTCAGACCTATAAAGAACTTCTGTGTGCTTATTGGAGCCAAACTGTCGACAATGGATTGAGATAATGCTCCGGAGAATGGCGGGTTACATCTGTATTTATACATTGCCATCAAAGGAGGGACATAGGTGGGTTACATGAAATCCATTGGTGATAGACTTGGAGAGGCAGGAGAAAGCAAAGCGGGAACCCTGGGATTGGATAAAAAGTAAAATGATGGACACATACTTAGGTGGGTGCAGGAACAATTAACATGATAATGAAGGAATCTGTGGTATCTGTCCTGGCACCCAGCGCATTAAGTTGTGCCCCAAGGGGTCCAGAAAAAGGGAAGTTACAAGTTACCCTGACATTTCAAGGATATGTTATCATAAATGCAAAAGGACAATAGGCTCATTTGAGGTAAAGGTTGGCCTTGTCAGTGAAGATACTGGCCCAGGAGGTGACTGCCACTATTACTGCTTTTAGCTAAAGTCTAATTTCAGACCATCCTCTGTGGTTATTTTAGGTCTCTGAGTTTGCAAGACCGCCACGCAGGCCTCCCCTGAGCTTGTCAGGTCAGCATGTGGTCCCTTTCCTCCACAATAACATAGAAGTAAAAGCATTCTGGCAAATGTGCTTTTGAAAATAAAAATAGCAGTATTCCAAAAAAATAAAAGTAAAAGCTTTCCAAATTTCATTATGGAACATCTTACTTGTTCCTGATTAAAAACACAGCTACACTAAAAGTATCCAACCTTAAATTACCCAGCTTGTCAAAAACACAGATCTTAGTGGCAAGCAACTACCAGGGAGCTAGTAGCTCCATGAGATTAGTAGCAAAAAGCAAAATGGCAGACTGGCCAGTTTACCCAAAACCCAGGGAAGAAGCGCCCTCGGGAGATCCCACTTGCCGCTGGGGATCCAGGAGACAAGTGAGGAGCAGTCGAGGACGGGCAGAGGACGTGAGAGCGTTCGCCAAGCCACACACAGAGCAGCCACACTCTTAGAAGCCTTGTCTGCTCAGAGGGCTGAGCAGAGCTCTGACCTGGCTGAGCATTACTGTGAACATGTTCAAAGACCTAGAGGAAACCATGCTTAGAGAATGAAAGGAACGTTTATAATAACCATTGCTCATCAGAGTGAGAATACCAATAACGCGGTGAACCTTTTTAAAAAGAGCCAAATGGAAATTCTGGAGTCTGAAAGTGCAATAACCAACATGAGAAACCACTAGAGAAGCTTGAGCTGGGAGGAGAGGGAATCAGGGGATGTGAAGACAGATCAATAAAGATCATGTAATCTGAAAAACGGGGAAAAGAAAACAATGAATAGAGCCTCAGAGAAACGCAAACCACCATTAAGTGCACCAACACATGCAAAACGGGGTTACTGAGAGAGGAGAGGGAAAAGGGACAGAGAAAAATGCTTTAAGAATTTATGGCTGGCCCTAGCTGGTTTGGCTCAGTAGATAGAGCATTGGCTTGCAGACTCAAGGGTCCTGGGTTCGATTCCGGTAAAGGGCACATGCCTGGGTTGTGTGCTCCATCCCTCGTAGGGGGCATGCAGGAGGCAGCTGATCTATGATTCCCCCTCACCATTGATATTCCTATCTCTCCTTCTCCCTCTCTGAAGTCAATAAAAATATTTTTAAAGAAGAATTAATGGTTGAAAACTTCCCAAATTTGATGAAAAACATTAATCCAAAAATTATCCAGGAAGCCTGACACACAGTAGGAAAAAATGCAAAGAGATCCGTACCCAGACATATCAGTCAAAATGCTGACATGTTGAAAGACTCAGACAAAGGGAAGACTCCTGGAAGTTGAGGACTGCAATCGGAGCCGCACGCACTCGGGGTCTGTGGAGCCCCAGGGGCCTCCACCCAGCGGGGGATCACGACACTGAACACTTCCGACTGGCTCAAACAAACCACTTTGTGAACAAGACTTTTTATTAAAAGGAAATAAAACATACAGAAAAGTGCATAAAACAAACGTTAGCAGGTAAAACTCAACGATGCAGACGGAACAGTGGTTCATTCTTCTGGGGAAAGGGTAGAAGAGAACTTCAGGAATGCTGAGAAGGTTCTGTGTTTCCATTGGAAACGGCTCTGGCTAAGTCCTGCACACGGCCCTGCGTCCTCTTAAAAAGGTGTCTGGGAATATAGCCATGCCCACTCTGCCACACGGCCTGTCCAGAGGCCTAAAATGTATACTGTTTGACTCTTTCTGGGAAGTTTGTTCTCTATCTTGATTTGGGGAGTGGTATCTCTCTCTCTCTATCTCTCTCTATCTCTCTGTTACACACACACGCACACATAAATTCACTGAGCTGTAGATTTTAAACTTTACAATGTTATGACATTTCAGAAAAATGTATGTTATACTTTTTTAGTTTCCTATACTGACAGTTAATATAAAGCAAATTTGCTTGATGTGCAGCAAATTGCTCCAATGCCTGAAGCTCTCCCACCTGATGTTTCGGCAGCACCTGGCACTGTGCGCGTTTCCTCGTGTGCCTGGGTGAGCGACCCGTGTGGTCACCGCCCGCAGCGTTTCCATGCCCAGCAGACAGGGCTCCCCGGCCTCGGTGGACTACTTCCCAGGAAGCCTCCCGGGCGTGCTCTGGCTGCAAACACCCTTCCTATCTCCCTGCTCTCTCTCCTTTCGCCTTCCCCCTCCCTCAGCAGACAGACTGACTTCTAGTTCCCCTCTATCACCTGGGACAGGTGCTCTTTGGAGTCCTGGCCCCCAGGTTTCCCATCCTGCGGGGCTCGGGGCTGTCTCTTCACCCTAACACGTTGGTCGATGGCGCATCAAATGGCCTACTCCAGTCGTCAGCAAACTCGTTAGTCAACAGAGCCAAATACCAACAGGACAACGATTGAAATTTCTTTTGAGAGCCAAATTTTTTTAACTTAAACTTCTTCTAAAGCCACTTCTTCAAAATAGACTTGCCCAGGCCGTGGTATTTTGTGGAGGAGCCACACTCAAGGGGCCAAAGAGCCGCATGTGGCTCTCGAGCCGCAGTTTGCCGACCACGGGCCTACTCTGCTGGGTTCTCGTGGTCTCTTATGTTTTTGTGACAATTCTTCGGGCCTTTGGACTTTTTTCAACAGAGGGATGTGTTCTGCTGAGATGGTGTAAGAGCAGAGGAAGGGTGTCCATGGCAGGGAACACTCCGGGAAAGGGTGACTGACAGTGTCCATGGAGACCCCACACTAACAGCGATGCCCGCCCCCACCCCAGAGCCCTGAGCCTTGACACAGAGCAGACACACTTACAGGAGGCATGACAGAATGCCGACAGCAAGGAGGCCAGGAGCAGGAGCCCCTCCTCTGGAGAGACCCCAGGCTGAGGCACCAGGCACACGAAGTAGAGCTAGAAATGAGCAAAAAGCCTTACAATGCTCCCCGTGTGTTTAAATGCTCATCTGACAGGGGCTGTCTGGCCTTAGAGGCAGCCTGAGGGGCTCAGGGTGAGTAGGAGGTGGAAATAGAGAACTAAGATCCAGGAGACCCCGGCTCCGAGTGAACATGGGAGCCCGGAAGGAGTGATGCTCACACAAGGCCAGCACAGGGGCAGGCTCCTGACGCAGCCCCGTCCTTCCCGGGGAAACTGCCGGCCTCACACCTGCTGCGGTGACGTCTGTTGTCCGTTATGTCCCTCCCCTCTCCGCTCGCTAGTGGGCCGCCGTGTGAAAGCTGGGCCAGTGCACTTCACTCCAGGGGTGGGTGGGCGTGGAGGGGCCCAGGAAGGGCCCGTCTCTGGTTTAAGAAAAGGGCAGGGTCCCGGTGTGGGCCGCTGCTGTCACCAGCCAGCGGCAGCCTTCAGAGTCACTCCCTCCGCACGCCTCCTCTTCCACAGTCAGTGCTGCATCCCATTGCTTCCCGTCTGAAACAGTGCGAAAAAGCCATGGCTGGACCACGTTTAGGGAGGGCGTTATTCCTAACATACAGCACAATTTGTTTTCTCACATTGGCGATGACTGTGGGGATGCAATCTCTGAACACGAGTTTTCCTGAAACACTGAGAAGGAAAGGTCCCGCCATCGCATGTGCCAAATGCACATCAACTAAGAAGCTGACTTCTCAGCACGCCGAAGGAATGAGAGAGAACAGAAACCGGCACAGAAATCAGAGCAGGCGACTCCGTCAGACACCATCAGCAGCCATCCCACTAGCAGCACGTGGACAAAAGCCCTCCCAGGTTCAGAAGCAGCGTCTAAGAGAAAATCCACTGTTTTTGGTTGGTTTCCTTAGGCTTCAAGGAATTAAAAACATAACTAGCAAACCATCTGGTACACAGAACATTTTGACTTTAATTATTAAATGTTCTTCAGATTTTTTCTCAAACTATTTGAATGCTTAGACTGAATCAACGGAGATTAATAAAAGGGTAAAGCCCCTTGGTGCAGACATGTCTTATTCCAACTCCTTACATAGAGTGTGAGAGCACAGTAAGTCCCTACTGCGTGAATGATATGTCTGTCCAGGGCATTCACGTCAGCCAGAGCATCGTCCCCAGTCGGGGCACATACAAGAATCAACCAATGAATGCACAAATAAGTGGAACAACAAATCGTTGTCTCTCTCTCTCTAATCAATCAAATAGAGAAAAGTTAACTTGACATCCTCCTGTTCATTAAAATATAAAACTCCCATTGTATTTTTAAGCGGCATGACTTAAAGTAACACTGGAAAGGAGTGGCCTCTGAAGGCCAGAGGCAGAGGGAGGGTATAAATCACTGCCCTCTATCCAGTTGATATGTTGTTTCCCACATGGCACAGGTGGGCCGTGGCCACTGCTGCACTGGGTTCCAGAAGCGAACAGGTGAGTACACGGACAGCGGGTGATGGGAGCCTGGCTTCTCACTTCCAGGCTGGCACTTAGAAACAAGCACAGGTCTACAGTGGTCCACACAGCATGAACTCACGTTTAGCTCACAGTAGAGATGCTTACATATAAAACCATGCACAGGCGTGTGCATATACCAGGGTCCGCATAAACACATAGGTATTTCCTTGCTGTCACCCCGGTATCAAAGAGCAGCCTAGATCTTGCTTTCTAATACCATCATCCTTCAATGAAAGGAACCAAGACTCCTTGGAGAAATGGCTAAGTCTAGGATTAGAGCAGGAAATATACAAGAGGAACCTGGACTCCTTTGTACCACCAGAAAGTAAGGAAGTGCTCCAGAGGAACCATGAGGATGCAAGGCAGAGGGACACAGCAGCCAACGGAATCCGATTTCAGTGGCCAAAGCTAAGCAATCTGAGCAAAACCAACAAGAAAGCATTACACCATTACCCAAAGTGCAAGCAGCTGAGCCCACAGACATAATTATTAAATTCTGCAGGGAATTCCAAATGGGTTATGTGGCCACTTGGCCGCTAGGTGAAGGTAACTCCACACTCCTCCCATAAAACCCTTCCCGAGCACAGCATGAGAGGAGGACAGAAAGTAACCCCCTATAACCTGACAGTGCCTGAGCCAGGTGGCAAGGGTCCCCTCGAAAGTGTTAAAGTCTCCATCAGGAGAGAATTTGGGGATCAATTGAGGTGGGGCACAGACCCTCATCCCCAAAACTTTGCAGGGGCCTGAAACCTCACCCCTGCTGAGGGAGTCTCCTGCCCCCATGCTGCTTAACGTCCCATGTCCAGCTCAAATTGGGACCCGGGTAAAAGAGACTTGGCTGACAGCAGCTGACCTCTTGTAAGACTAGTTTGAGTTGTCTTGTACCCATGGTGTGGGGAAGAGGGTTTGTTTTTTTTTGTTGTTTTTTTTATTTTACATATTTTATTGATTTTTTTTGCCCCCCTCGCTCCCTCCCACACATCCCCTCCCTCCCCAGAGTTTTATGCCCATTGGTTGTACTTATATGCATGTATACAAGTCCTTCGGTTGATCTATTATCTCCCCCAGATCCTCCTCCCTTCCCGGCTGAAATTTGACAATCTGCTTGTTGCTTTACTGTCTTTGTAACTATCTTTTGGTTCATCAGTTTATAATGATCTTTATTATCCACAAATGAGTGAGGTCATGTGGTGTTTCTCTTTCGTTGATTGGCTTATTTCACTCAGCATGATGTTCTCCAATTCCATCCAGGTTGCTGCAAAAGATGAGAATTCCTTCTTTTTTATGGCAGCATAGTATTCCATTGTGTAGATGTACCATGGTTTTTGGATCCAATCATCTGCTGATGGGCACCTAGGCTGTTTCCAAATTCTGGCTATTGTAGATTGTGCTGCTATGAACATAGGGGTGCATATATCCTTTCTGATTGGTGTTTCTAGCTTCTTGGGATATATTCGTAGGAATGGGATTGCTGGGTCAAATGGGAGTTCCATTTTCAGTTTTTTGAGGAAACTCCACACCGTTTTCCCCAGTGGTTGCACCAGTCTGCATTCCCACCAGCAGTGCACGAGGGTTCCTTTTTCTCCGCAACCTCGCCAACACTTGTCGTTTGTTGATTTGTTGATGTTGGCCATTCTGACAGGTGTGAGATGGTACTGCATTGTTGTTTTGATTTGCATCTCTCGGATAATTAGTGACTTTGAGCATGTTTTCATGTGCCTTTTGGCCTTCCTTCTGTCTTCTTTTCAAAATATTCTATTTAGGTCTATTGGCCATTTCTTAATTGGATCATTCATCTTCCTTTTATTTAGTTGTATCAGCTGTCTGTAGATGTTGGAGATTAAACCTTTATCAGTGGTGTTATATGCAAATATGTTCTCCCACACCGTGGGCTTTCTTGTTGTTTTGTTGATGGTTTCTTTTGCTGTAAAAAAGCTTTTTATTTTGATGTAGTCCCATTTGTTTATTTTCTCTTTAGCTTCCATTGCCCTAGGGGCAGTATCAGTGAAGAAGTTCTTTTGGCATACGTCTGAGATTTTGCTGCCTGTGGATGCTTCTAGTATTTTTATGGTTTCCCGTCTGATGTTTAAGTCCTGTATCCATTTTGAGTTTATTTTTGTGTATGGTGTAAGTTGGTGATCTAGTTTCATTCTTTTGCATGTGTCTGCCCAATTTTCCCAACACCATTTATTGAAGAAACTGTCTTGACTCCATTGTATATTCGTGCCTCCTTTGTCAAATATTAATTGAGCATAGTGATTTGGGTTGATATCTGGGTTCTCGATTCTATTCCATTGATCTATATGTCTGTTCTTGTGCCAGTACCAGGCTGTTTTGAGAACAGTGGCTTTGTAATACAGTTTGAAGTCTGGTATTGAGATCCCTCCTACTTTACCCTTCTTTCTCAGGATTGCTGTGGCTATTCGGGGTCTTTTATTGTTCCAAATGAACTTTTGGAGAGTTCTTTCTAGGTCAGTGAAATATGCCTTTGGTATTTTAATAGGGAGTGCATTGAACCTATAGATTGCTTTAGGAAATATGGACATTTTGATGATGTTGATTCTACCAATCCATGAACATGGTATGTTCTTACATCTCCTTACATCTTCCTCTATCTCTTTTTTCAGTGTCGTGTAGTTTTCTGTATATAGGCCCTTTACTTCCTTAGTTAAATTTATTCCTAGGTATCTTAATTTTTTTGGTGCGATGGTAAATGGCATTGCTTTTTTATTCTGTGTTTCTGTAGTTTCACTGTTGGTGTATAGAAATGCCATGGATTTCTTGGCATTAATTTTGTATCCTGCTACATTGCCAAATTCATTTATTAAGTCAATTAGTTTTCTAATGGAGTCTTTTGGGTTTTTTATGTACAATATCATGTCATCTGCAAATAAGGATAACTTTACTTCTTCTTTTCCAATTTGGGTGCCTTTTATTTCCTCCTCTTGTCTAATTGCAATGGCTAGTACTTCCAGTACTATGTCAAACAGGAGTGGTGAGAGTGAGCATCCCTGTCTTGTTCCTGTTCTTAGAAGGAATGGTTTTAGTTTTTGCCCATTGAGTATAATGTTGGCTGTGGGTTTATCATATATAGCTTTTATTATGTTGAGGTATGATCCTTGTACTCCCACCTTGTTAAGAGTTTTTATCAGGAAAGGGTGTTGGATTTTATCAAATGCTTTTTCTGCATCAATTGATATGACGATATGATTTTTATCTTTCAATTTGTTTATGTGATGTATCACATTTATTGATTTGCGGATATTGTACCATCCTTGCATTCCTGGAATAAATCCTACTTGGTCATGGTGATGTTCTTCTGGAGTCGATTTGCTAGAATTTTGTTGAGGATTTTGGCATCTATGTTCATGAGGGATATTGGCCTGCAATTCTCTTTCATTGAGTTGTCTTTATCTGGTTTTGGTATTAGGGTGATGCTGGCTTCATAGAAGGAGTTTGGAAGTGTTCCTTCCTCTTGGATTTTTTGGAATAGTCTGAGGAGGATATGTTTTAGTTCTTCCTTGAATGTTTGGTAAAACTCTCCTGTGAAGCCATCTGGCCCTGGGCTTTTGATTGCTGGAAGCTTTTTGATGACTGTTTCAATTTCTTCCCAAGTCACTTGTCTATTGAGATTTTTAGATTCTTCCTGATTGAGTTTTGGAAGTTTGTATTTTTCTAGGAATATGTCCATTTCCTCCAGGTTGTTCAGTTTGTTGGAATAGAGTTGTTCGTAGTATTTTGTAACAATCCGTTGTATTTTGGTGGGGTCTGTTGTTATTTCACCTCTTTCATTTCTGATTTTGTTTATTTGGGTCCTCTCTCTTTGTTTCTTGGTTAGCCTGGCTAGAGGTTCATCTATCTTGTTTATTCTTTCAAAGAACCAGCTCTTGGTTTGGTTGATCTTATGTATTGTTTTATTGGTCTCTATGTCGTTTATCTCCGCTCTGATTTTTGTTATTTCCTTCCTTCTGCTTATACTAGGCTTTTCTTGTTGCTCCTTTTCTAACTCTTTGAATTGTAGAGTTAGATAATCTGTTAACATTTTTTCTAGTTTTTTGCAATAGGCTTGTAAAGATATGAACTTCCCTCTCAAAACTGCTTTTGCTGTGTCCCATAGATTTTGGATTGTTGTGTTTTCATTGTCATTTGTTTCCAGGATGTTTTTAATTTCTTCCTTGATTTCTCTGGTATCCCAGTCCTTGTTTAATAGCATGCTGTTTAGTCTTCATGTGTTTGATTTCTTTGGAATATTTTTATTGTAGTTAATTTCCAGTTTTATGCCATTATGGTCTGAGAAGATACTTGATATGATTTATATCTTCTTGAATTTGAAGAGACTTTGTCTATGTCCCAAAATGTGGTCTATCTTTGAGAATGTCCCATGTGCACTTGAGAAGAATGTGTATTCTGTGGCTTTGGGGTGGAGTGTTCTGAAGATGTCAATTAATTCCATCTGGTCTAGTGAGTCATTTAGGATTGATATTTCTTTGCTGATTTTTTGTTTAGATGATTTGTCAAAGGGTGACAGTGGGGTATTAAAATCTCCTACTATGATTGTATTGCTATTAATCTCTCTCTTAATGTCCTCCAGCAGTTTTTTTTATGTATTTGGTTGCTCCTGTATTGGTTGCATATATATTTACCAGGGTTATTTCTTCTTGTTGGATTGTTCCCTTTAGTATTATGAAGTGGCCTTCATTATCTCTTATTATGTCCTTCACTCTGAGATCTAATTTGTTGAATATAAGTATTGCTACCCCAGCTTTTTCTTCATTTCCATTTGCCTGGAAAACTTTTTTCCATCCCTTCACCCTCAATCTGTGTGCATCTTTTTTTCTGAGGTGAGTTTCTTGTAGACAACAGATGAATGGGTCTTGTTTTCTTATCCAGTCAGTTACCTTATGTCTTTTGATTGGAGCATTTAATCCATTTACATTTAAGGTTATTATTGATAGGTAATACTCATTTGATTATTGATAGGTAAACTCATTTGATTATTGATAGGTAAACTCATTTGACGCCATTTTTATTCTATACCCGTGTTCCTTCTTTACTTCATATTTCTTTATTTTTACAGTAGACCCTTTAGCATTTCTTGCATTGCTGGTTTGGTGGAGATAAATTCCTTCAGTCTTTTTTTGTCTGTGAAGCTCATGATTTCCCCTTCAATTTTGATTGATAGCCTTGCTGGGTACAGTATTCTTGGATTAAGACCCTTCCTTTGCATGACTTTGTATATTTCATCCCATTCCCTTCTGGCCTGATAAGTTTCTGTGGAGAAATAGTTGCTAGTTTGATGGGGGTTCCTTTGTATGTAACTTTTTGTCTCTCTCTGGCTGTTTTTAAGATTCTTATTTTGTCGTTGTTGTTTGCCAATTTAATTATAATGTGCCTTGGAGTCTGTCTTCTGGGATTCATTTTGCTTGGGACTCTGCGAGCATCTTGGATTTGTGTGGGTTTTTTCTTCTCTATTTCATGAAAGTTTTCTGTCATTATTTCTTGAAATACTTTTTCTATGTCTACCTCAGTTTCCTTTCCTTCTAGAACCCCTATTATTCGAATATTATTTTGTTTTATATTGTCCCAAAGCTCCCGTAGGCTCTCCTCCTGCTTTTTAATCTTTTTTTCTAGAAGCTGCTCTACTTGGGTATTTTTTTCCAACTTATCTTCTAGCTCACCGATGCGGTCCTCTGCTTCATTGAGTCTACTCTTGATGCTTTCTATTGAGTTCTTCATGGTAGCGATGTCATTTTTCATTTCTTCTTGGTTCTTCTTCAATTCCTCATGGCTCTTCTTCAATTCCTCATCGTTCTTCCTCATTTCTTCTTGGTTATTGTCAAATTTCTCTTCCATTCTTTTTAGCCATCCTATGATCATTACACTGAATTCTTGCTCTGGTAAGCTGCTTACCTCTGACTCGTTTACTTCCTTTTCTGGTGATGCCTGCTTTTCTTTCATGTGCGGAGTATGTTTTAGCCTTCCCATGGCCTCTCTTTTCCGGATGTCTGGTTATGTGGTGTTCCTTCTCCTGCGTTGATTTAAAGGTACAAAATACAACACTACCAGGTACAACACAAGAGGCACTTAACAGGAATGTATTTACAATATTAATAACCTCTAATAAAGGTGACCACTAGAGAAAGGCAACTTAGGGGATAGGAGAGAAGGAAGAAAGGTAAAAATAAAATAAAGAAAATTTTAAAAAATATTAAAATTTTAAAAAATTAAGTAAATAAAAAAAGAGGGATAAAGAGATAGAAAAAGAAGAAAAAAGTAATGACAAAATGAAGTTGGAAAACAGGGAAAAAAAGAAAAGAGAGAGAGAGAGAGAGAGAGAGAGAGAGAGAAGAAGAAGAAGAAGAAGAAGAAGAAGAAGAAGAAGAAGAAGAAAACTAAAAGAGAAATGGGAAACAAACTATATATATGTGGAGAAAATTGCCATAGAACAACCACTGAACCCAGCCAATGCCAGTAACAATACTTGGAGATTAATACAATCTATAATATCCACTATTATTAAGTAAGGCTATGATATACAGAAGTAAAAGAAACAAAGAAAAACAGAGGATTTAAAAAAAAATACAAAGCAACAATCACAACACAGGAATAAGCATCACGATTTCACTAAAAAGCATAAAAATTCACAATAATCAACCTTCACACAAACAATGCGAAAAGGATAGAAGGGAGAACAGTGTTTTTTTTTGTTTGTTTGTTTTTAACTAGTTAAAATAGTGCAGAGATTGGTATTTATACACTTGGATCAGGGGTTGGAACTAAGGTCTATAAGTATAGTGAGAGCTTTAGCAGGGGGTATACAGAAAGAATAGAGGAAAAACTACAGCCGGAAAGGGATAGGATAAACTGTACACTAAAAGGGTAAAGTTTAGTAAGAGAGTGATGGTGTAAAGGTCGAGTTGAGATAGGGTTGAATGATGCTATAGTAGAGATTAAAATAGAATGAAGGTTACTCCCAATGTAAAATAAAGAAAAAATAAAATGGTACTGGAGAGGGGGGAAAAAAATTGCAAAATAGCAGTAGTAATAGTGATGATAGAGATTGAAAAATGTAATAATTGAAAAGGTAAAATCAAGTAAGGAAAAAAGAAAAAAAATCGTTTCTTAAGTAAAAGATACAAAAAATGAAAATTAAATAAAAGATGTAAAAAATGAAAATAAAATAAAGAATAGTAAAATTAGCATAAAAATGTCCAGTAGTGGTCATTCACTTCCTCTGTTAATGTATTTGGCACTCCTGATTCTCGGACCAGACAGTCTTGTAGTTCCCAGCATTCCACTGTACCTCAGTTTTGTAAGGTAATCCTTAATTATAAGTAGGCTATATCTTAGTTATTTGTGTCCATTTATTTTTGATTAATTAAAAGAAAAAAGAAGAAGAAAAAAAAAGGCAGTTTGTAATTCAGCTCTTAGGTGTCAGTGTTTCCGGTTTGACCTCCCAGTCTTTTTGGTTGCTCTGGCCTTCTTTCTCTATGGCTCTAGCTCGCAGGGTGCCAGCTGGCTCCCAGACTACCTCTTCTGGCTCCGATCCCTTGTTTTCAGGAAGGCAAATTCCCCCTGCAATTTCCCCGGATATGCCCAACTAGGCAGACCTTCCCTAGTATTCCGAAGCTAGGGGGTGAAGGGAATTAAGCGCCAAGGTGTCCAAATATTCCGTCCTTGGAGGGACAGCCGCGATTCTTAACACTCTGTCCTGTGTCCCCTGGCGTTTTAAAAAAGTCCCGCTTCTGGGGAAGCTTACGTCAAACCAGCACTGGGTGTCGCTGCAGCCTTCTTTGGGCTCAGCTTGGCGGGCGGTAGTGCAGCGCTCCCGGCTACAGTGGAGGCGGGGCCTCGCCGGAGCCCCGGCTACCGCTGCCTGCGCCGCGGGACCCGGAACCCTCAGGCTATCCCCGCAAACTCTGACCTTTCCGTGGGTGACTGAAGAACTCCCTTGAATCCATGTTTTTGCACCGATTCGGGCATCTCAGCTGCTCAATGGACTTCTCCGCTGTGTGTTTTCCAGGCCTCAGAGAAGCTCCTCCTTTCCTGGTAAGATGGCGCAGCCTTCCCTCTGAGCCCGGACCCCGGAGCTCGCCACCGCCGCCGCGGCAGTGCTGGCTGCTTGGTCAGGAAATCCCGTCCAGCGGACCTTTCCTTACCTTCCTTAAAAATTCCGCTGCCCCTTAGCTGCCAATCAAGATTCCCTGAGCAACTCAGACACTACTTTTATCTGTTCTGGGACCAGAGTCAGAACAAGTCTGACTGTTCGGTCGCCATCTTCCTAGATGCAAACCGGGAAGAGGGTTTTTGATATCTAAATCCAGCCTACCACCAGGAATGCTCAGGGCCTACTCAAGAAGGCAAATAATCCTTTCCCCTAATATTTACATGGTAAAATAAGATTGTTTTAGAGTAATAAATTTGACAGTAAAATAGTAGACAAGTTTTCTTTAAATTGGCTAATTGAAATAAGTAAACATCCTAGAAAAAACTAATCGCACTGGACAAAAAGCTGTTCTAAAATGTTAACTAAAATTTTTATTGGTAGTTCATCTCAGGATAAAATCTCACAATAGGAAAGAACCTAAGGCAGTCATGTTATAGTGCAAAAAATTAAAATTTAAAAGCTATCAAGACTACATTATAAAATTTTCAAAGGCCTCCTAATATTTAATCAAAAATGGGGGAAAGTAGAAGAATATCATGTAAGGAAAAATATCCTGTAAGTAAATTACATCTAGAAAATTTGTACTTTAGAAAATTAATTGTAATGCTATCAGCAAGACACCCATAAAAAACACACATGGAGAGAAGATCCAAGATGGCTGCTTGGGTAGACACCTAACCGCAGCAGCACACAACAATCTCAATGGAATACAACTAAAATGTAGAGTGGACATTGCCCAGAGCTACAGGTAGTCGACTGACTGAAAATTCTACAACAAGAAGGAAAGAGAAAACCAGAAGGAAAATCAGAGGAGCTGAAAAAAAGCCTAAGGTACAGAGACATGCTGGGCGCCCACATGCGCGTGCGGAGAGGTCGCAGCCAGAGAGGAGGAGAAGGCTGGGGGCCTGCCTGGGGTTTCCTAGCAGAAAGGAAATAAAACCCCCGGCCTGGGATGAACCCCCAAACCAGCAGCGCTGAGCCCCAGTTATGGGCTAGACCCTGGGGTCCCAGGCTCGGACAGGGGGAAACGGGGCTGTGAGGCGGATTCCCGGGGGAGCGGTGAAAGGCAGGGCCCCCGGAGTCGCGCGCGCGCACTGCGCGCAGAGGACTGGGTATTGACTCTGATGCTGGATTGCCCTAGCGGGAAGAAACAAAGCCTCCAGTGGCGGTGGCGCTGAGCCCTACTCTGGACTTTCACCATTCTGGGCCGGTCCCTGGGGACCCAGGCTTAGGCAGGGGGAGATGGAACTGTGAGGTGGAGTCCTGGGGGAGCGGCGAAAAGCAAGGCCCCCAGAGTCGCGAGCGCACTGCGCGCAGAGGACTGAATGTTGACTCTGATGCTGGATTGCCCTAGCGGGAAGAAACAAAGCCTCCGGCGGCTCTGAGCCCCAGTCCGGACTTTCACCATTCTAGGCCAATCCCTGGGGACCCAGGCTTAAGCAGAGGGAGATGGGGCTGAGAGGTGGAGTCCTGGGGGAGCGGCGAAAAGCAAGGCCCCTGGAGTCGCGCGCACAGTGCGCGCAGAGGACAGTCTGTTGACTCTGATGCTAGACTCCCCTAGCGGGAAGGAGAAAAAAAGCTCCAGACTGTAGGAATGCAACAAGGAGCAGGAGCCCCAGCCGGACACCGGCCAGCTGGGCACCAGCAAGGAGCTGGGCGACGGGGACCCCAGGGGTGGGGGGTGCCCCTGAGCCTTCAACCGCTGAGTGCAGGCAATGGAGCCGAGGCTGAGGGCTGCCTCCTGGGCGGCGCCGACCCCAGCAACAGGCTGAAGAAGCGCAGGAGCCCGCGGAGAACAAAGGGGTGCCACAGGCCAACCTGCTGAGCTTCCAGGACAAGGAGGAAGAAACCAAAGAAGTTCTCAATGTGAAGAAATCAAGTGAGAGCAAAAGACAATAAAATTACTTAAGAAAGAATACAAAGAAGATCTTGAAAAATCAAAGACTAAGTCAGAACTCAACTCACCAGCCAACATTGCAACATAAATGCTTTTTTTTTTTTTAAAAAAAAAAAAAAAAAAAGGATAGAATGTTGGAACAGCGGCAGCCAGGCCTAGAGTGGCCAGGCACAAGGCGGTGGCAGCCAGGCCTGGAGCAGCAACAGCCAGGCCTGAGAGCAGCAGCAGCCAGAACCAGAGCAGCAACAGCCAGCACTGGAGCAGCCAGACCTAGGGCAGTGGCAGCCAGGCCTGAGGCGGAGGCGGCCAAGCCCAGGGTGGCCAGTCCAGGAACACCAAGACCCGGAGTGGCCGGGCCTGGAGAAGCTGGGCCCAGAGCAGCCGGGTCGGGAGCAGCCAGACCCAGAACAGCAGTAGCCAAGATCGGAGCATCCAGGCCGGGAGCAGCCAGACTCAGAGCGGCCTGGCCCAGAGCAACTGGGCCCAGAGCAGACGGGTCAGGTGCTGCCAGGCCCGGAGCAGCGGCTGCCCGGCTGGGAGCGGCCAGGCCCGGAGCAGCCGGGTCGGGTGCGGCCAGGCCCGGAGCAGCAGCTGCCAGGCTGGGAGCGGCCAGGCCCGGAGCAGCCGGGTCGGGTGCGGCCAGGCCCGGAGCAGTGGCTGCCAGGCTGGGAGCGGCCAGGCTCGTAGCAGCAGCTACCAGGCTGGGAGCGGCCAGGCCCGGAGTGGCCGGGCCCGGAACCGCCGGGCCCAGAGCAGCCGGGTCGGGTGCAGCCAGGCCCGGAGCAGCAGCAGCCAAGTCCAGAGCAACTAGGTCGAAAGCGGCAGTGGCCAGACCCGGAGCAGCTGGTTGTGGTATGAACGAGAGCAACAGAGGCCAGGCCCGGTGCAGCCAGGCCTGAAACAGCTCGCTCCTCGCCTGCCCCCGCCCCAAGGCTGCCTCTCAGACATGGCTGGAAACTTTTACGGGAACTTGAGGGTCTGCTGAATCAAGGGATGAAGGCTTAGATCTGGATGTGTTGAGTTAGTATAGCGCTGGGGTGTTGATCTATGAGTGCCTTGGGTGGGGCCTGGATGAGGTTGGTTGACCTATTTGGAAATGTCTTTTGTCTGAAGTGTATCATTGGGCATGTGGAGATATTATTGATATGAGAAAATGCTAAGTATCTGATTTACTATCTGAAAAGGGATTTACTATCGAGGAAAGGGAGGGAGGAAGAGACTGAACATAAACTGTGCACCTATGGATGAGGACAATGGGGGATGGGGAGGGGGTGGAGGGTGGGGTGGGAACCTGGTGGAGGGGGGAAGAAATGAGGAACCTTTGTAATATTATGAACAATAAAGATTGATTTAAAAAAATATAAAAAATAATAATAATAATAATAATAAAATAAATAAAGTTAAAAAAAAAAACAAAAAAAACCCACACATGGTGTCAAAACAAGCCAGAGGAAAACCATTTGGGCAAAAAATAAAAAAGGATCCCAAGTCAAATTTATAGAAAATATCCCTTTATAAACTTTTGGTCGGGAATATGTTTGTATATTTTCAGAAAACAACTCAGAGACCATGTGGATTCTGGCAACAGAGAGGGATTGACAGGACTACTCCAACCATGAAGACAGAAGAGAAGCAGTCCAAAGATGGAAGACACTGATGACACCTTGCCATACTAGCAGTCAGCAACTGTGTATCAATGCAGGTTGCCCAGGACCAAACCAGAGAGGGTTGGACCTGCATTACCACCACTTGTCCACCATCCAGAACTGAAATAGCATTGTTGACATGTACACATAAGGAACTGTTTGACATTGAAATTGGGTCTCAAAAGAACTGGTGGCCCAAAAACTCTCTACAGACTGATTCATATGCCTTTCAGCATAATAATTATTGCTTGTCTCGTTTTCGATTCTTATATTTCCAGTAGGACATGATCTCACTCATCTGGGGGAAACGGTGAACAACACAGACTGATGAACAAGAACAGACCCAGAGATAAGAAGCCATGGAGGGTGGGGCCGAAAGTGGTTTGGCTCAGTGGTAGAGTGTCGATCTACAGACTGAAAGGTCCCAGGTTCGATTCTGGTCAAGGGCATGTACCTTGGTTGCAGGCACATCCCCGGTAGGGGGTGTGCAAGAGGCAGCTGGTCGGTGTTTCTGTCTCTTCACATTTCTAGCTCTCTTTCTCCCTTCCTCTCTGTAAAACATCAATAAAATATATTAAAAAACAAACAAAAGGGAGGGTGGGGATAAAATGGAAAGATCAACCAATGGACTTATGTGCATATATATATGAGCCTAACCAATGATCGAGGACAATAGGGGGTGGGGGCATGAGTGGAGGGTGGGGGATTAAAATGGAGGGTTGAGTACAAATATGTGATATCTTAACCAATAAAGAAATTTTTTACAAAAGAAAGTGTTAAAATCGTTAGAGAATGCACCCTAATATGATGTGATGGAAGGGCTCTTTCCTCCGATCTTCCTGAAACTCGTAACGTGGCCAATCATGAGGGGCCTTCTGCAAAACAACTAACCAATATGCTCCCAGGTGTCAAGGCTGAGAAACCTAAGGAGAGTCTGAGAAACTGGCACAGCCCAGCTGAGTCTAAGGTGTTATTGTGAAAACAAAGGTAAGATGGTATCCTGGACAGGGAAAGGACATTTGGTAAAAACTAATAAAATCGGAATAAAGTTATGGACTTTACCTAACAATGTGTTGACACTGACTAGTCTCAAGGAAGGCACCCGACTACCAGCTATCAGTGGCAGGAAGCTGCCGGGAGAGGGAAACTGAATACCGCTGCAGTAACATTTCTATACACCGAAAACTCTACAAGGTTTATGTAGAATTTCCAGTCAGTCAACTTTCCTGTAGTTCTGGATAATGTCCATTTTGTATTTTAGTTGTATTTTTTTTTTAATTTGTTTTGTGAGGCTGCAGTTAGGTGTTTACCTATGCCGCCATCTTGGTTTCTCCCCCACTTTTTTTTTTTAAGAAAGTTTACAAGGGATGAGGTTTGGGAACTTGCCTCCTTCCCCCTAAGCACAGTGGGGTCAGTGTCAGCCTGTCGCACCGGGGAGTCCGGAATGCCAGGGCGCTGCAGCCACGCTCCTTTTGCTCCTTTTCAGCAGCGCCCGAGGTGGGGGCATATTGGAATCATGCTGGAGCTCAATCAGTCCAGAAACAGACTTTTTACTATAAAACTGACACCATTCAATAACACTTACTCAAATAAAAAGAGATCAAGTCATTACAGAGTTATTTTTTTTCATTTTATTTTTTTACAAATGACAGGCCTACTCAGTAATTTTATTAGTTTATTTAAATAAGGATAAGGCTACTTAAAAGACTTTTTACATACAAAAAAATGTACATTACAAGGTTAAACTTTCTGTACTCAATTACAAAACCTGTACGAGCATTTAATAAAAGAGCACACTTAAAAACATGTGAAGTCCCACAGTAGAGAACAGAGGAGGCTCTGACATATATGTGATTTAAGCTACTGGCAGTTTTACTTAATGTAAGTTTTAAAAAGGTCACTGCTATTGAATGAGTCTCTAGATCAGTTTAGAATTGTTTCTGAAAACTTAAACAACCAAAATATTACTTCAAAAAAATAATCACAATTCTGAGGAACTTGAATATAGCAAAAACAGCAGCCTGACAGCAGAAGCTGAACCAGCTTCCCACAGGCCTGGCTGCGGCACGTGGCACACCGCAGCCAGCAGCCCCGAGGCCGTGCGCCCGGCACCGGGCTGCACTCAGAGCTCTCGCGCAGCCCGATCTCCTGGCCCAGGGCAGGCCGGGCGGGCTCCGCCGCAGCGAATAAGCAGGCCCCGCTGTGTGACCAAGCCTGAAGCGTAGGCTGTACAGAAAGGAGGAAGGAGATGAAGGCAAAGAACATGAAAATGTGGGAGAGGAGACATGAGCAAGGAAAACGGGGAACAAAGAGGGGGAGGAAGAAAAGAACGAGACCACCGGGCAAGGGCAGGCAGCGGTCGAGTGCCTGTACCTCCACCTCAGAGCCACCCTTGGACACCAATGCTTTCGGCCTTCCTGCCCCCACAAGAATCACTGGCGCTCCTGGGCTACAGAATCGAGAGCAGCAACAGTAACCTGTGTCAGGGAGTACAGAGGATTCCGAAGTTGTCAGCCATTCAAGGCCTTCTCAGCTCCAAAGCTCACCAAAGCAACACCCCTCCCCGATTCCTGTCCGCCCCGCAGGCCCGGGCAGGCTCGGCGGGCTGCTCTGCACACGGAGACGCGGAGGGCAGCTCGCTGCACCGACAGCACTGCTCTCTGGGCCACACAGACCCAGCTTAGCTCCTCCACACTTCAAACTCAAAGTAGGTCAAGAACATGCTGCTATATGAGCGCTGACTCTGAATGTTCATAATATAAACTTCAATTTGAAGCAACAATGTTACACAGTTCAGCTGTTAATACCAACCTACTTTGTAAGTTAAATATACAAATTAAAAATTAATTTTTTGAATAACTAAAAATAAGTTTCCACTGACTTAAAACTGTCAAATGGCTAATTCTCTCTTAACTAAGAGAGAAATGCAGATGAAAGCAGAAGGAACAACTAAATAAATGTCATTCTACCCTAAAATCTGCACTTTTCAAAATGTCCCTTAACATAGTTATACATCAGCCCTGCAGACAACTGCGTATTTAATGATTTACCATAACATTAACAATTTATGCAACACTCAGATGCATCCACTTTGTCTTATGTGAACAGATGCAGGCTGGAGAGGACAGGACTGAAATCATAGTTAAAGTTTCAGTACAGCCTTCACCTGCACGGTGGAATTATTTCTTCCTAAGGCTATTCAATAGCTCAATTAAAATGCTTGTTTTAACAAATCGAAAGAGGAATGAGACTGCTCTAAAAAGTACTGAAAAGACAAACCCCAATTTGAAGATCAATCGTACAAGGGAGAAAGTATAAGGGACAAAGTATCAAGCACCTGGCTAAAAACACATGGTAGAAAAGTGAACACTGGAAGTCACGAATGTGAGGAATAACCTTGCTCACTGACTCAATTATGCAGCTGGAACAAGACCACTCAGCACACACCTCAAAGATGCCGCGGGACAGCCCTGTGGACAGCGCCCCGTGCTGCACCAGCAGGGACCCGGCCAACTGGCCCCTCCGTGCTGTCACTGGGTCCTGACTTCCGACCTGCCCCTCCTGTGTCGGCCGATCGGGGTCACACCGAGGTTCCCCCTTACCACCATGCTATACTCCCGGACTCTCCTAACTCCTACAATTCTTCTTCCTCGTCCTGTTCACTACTTCCTAACAACAGGCACCACCCAACACGATTCCTTCACCTGGAGACTCTCAGTCCGCCTCAGTAAGCTCCTGGACGGAGAGCCTGAGCGGGTGAGCTCAGACTGCTCCTGAGAAGAGTAGGAAGGACACTGTGCGACACGAACATCCTGAAGGGTGGGCCTGGGCAACCCTGACCAGTCCACTCACGAGAAACCAATTCTGTTCTGACTTCAAGGGAAGGAGCAATAGCAAGCACTTAGGGAACAGCAAGTTTATTTGAATAGTCTGAGGAGCTTATTGGCAGCGCTGCAAATATGCTTTTTTCGGTGAACTTCAAGGATGAATGGGCAGTATTTACTAAAATACTGTGATGAACTGTTATATTCTTTTGCTTGGGAAAAGAAAAACTTCTAAAATATTTAAGTTTTTTTTTAAAAAAAAATCTCAAAATTCTCTAAAGACTGAAACAGATAATGAAAATAATTCCTAAAATTCATCAGATGCTTTATGATACAACAGACTTGTAGCTTCCTGATTTGACTAGGGTCAACATAAACGACTTATAGTAAGCCATTCATTTAAAAAGAAATTCCTTCCACGCTGGCTAGTGTGGCTGGGCGTCGGCCGGGCAAAGAAAGGTTGCTGGTTCAGTTCCAGGTCAAGGCATGTGCCCCAGCTGTGGGCTTGATTCCCAGTAGGGGGCGTGCAGAGGAGGCAGCCGATTAACATTTCTCTTACATGGGTTTTTTTTCTCTCTCTCCCTCTCTCTCTAAAATCAATAAAAACATTAAAAAAAAAAAAAAAAGATAAATTCTTACCCAATCAGGGAATAAAAGGCAATTTTTTTCCTTTCAAATGGAGGGAGGAAGGCAGGGAGAGAGGGAAAGACTTTATTCTTTGAACCTAATTTTAAACCTTTAGAAAATTTTCAAAATAATCAAGCTCTCTATAAATACTGTCAATATATGTGAACTGTTTGAAAACTACAGTTATATTTACATTTTTGGAACCTTTCCTTCATGGCCATGTAACGTGTTGTATCTTCCTCTTTGCTTCTGGGGGTTTCAGGTTATCCTAAAATAAGATAAACAGAAATCAGTTTATATTTACAAAAGTGTCAGAGAACTGAAGGACTATTTTTAAACCACCAAGGTTTACTACCAACATACACATGGGAGATCCCTGCTGCCATCTAGTGGAGAGAACTTAGATTAGGAAAAAGAGCAAGCCTCCTTGGCTCCCACTTTTCTAGCTGTGGTTCTCAAAAGTGTGCACCTTAGAATCCCCCGGGGCACTCACAAGCATGTCCGGACCTGGCCTATCCCAGGACCAATCACATGCGAGGAGGCTCTGACCCTGACTTTCTGAAGCTCCTGTAGGTGGCCCTAGGGTACTCAGGGTTGGGACCACTTACTGCTCCTGGGCTGCTTCCCCCTGCAGAGTCCATGTCCTCCCTCAATCTCACACTCCAAGATCTTAAGAGAACGGATTTCTTTTTTTTCTTTTTCTTTTTGTATCATACCTTTGAGCCTAGTGGGTAGCTCAGGTGCGTGGAGCATCTATCTACCCACACACCAAAGGGTGGCAGGTTCAATTCCTGGTCAGGGCATATATGGGAGGCAACTCATCAATGTTTCTCTCTCCCTCTGACTCTAAAATTAACAGAAAACATATTTTTGGGTGAGGATTAAAAATAATTAAAACCACACCTCTGAAAGAAAAATTTTGAGAAAACATTTCTAAAAAAAAAAAAATCCTTGAAGCTCACTCCTCTGTAGTATTTGAGGGTGGATTCCTCTTCCCATTCCTATCTCCCCATTTCCTGCTAAAGTGACCGAGTTAAGTGTGGGGGAACATGTGCCATAAGGGCATGTCCTGGGGCCAGGTGTGAATTCTAACTGCAATCCGGCTGCTTATTAACCTGCAACCCTGGACACAAGTTTATTTAAATTATCCAGCCTTCTTCTCCTCTGTGAAATGGAAATAACTGTTGTGTCTACATCGCAGGATTACTAAAAGGATTCAAGGAACTAATATAAGAATTTAAGGTTGGTTGGATACACAATAGCTTTCTTTTTCTAGGGTCTACTATTTTAGATTGAACTACTCTGAATTTTGATCCCTGACACACAATTTGAAGATAATAAAGCCCAAGTATATACTACAAAAATGTGCTATAGACTGAATGTCTGTGTCCCCTCTCAAAAGTCGTATTAAAACCGAGCCCCCAATGTGGTATTTGGAGGCGGGGCCTCTGGGGTGATAGTTAATGGCGGTGGAGCCCTCATGAATGGGACTGATGCTTTTATACAAGAGACCCCAGAGGTGCCTGTCCCTCCTGCCACGTGAGGTCCCGGACAAGCACCTATGAACCAGGAAGAGGGCTCGCACCAAATCTGCCAGGGTGTGATTTTGGACTTCCCAGCCTCCAGGGCTGTGAGAAATAACCGCTTGTTGCTTGAGTCATCCAGTCAATGGTACTTTTTGATATACAAAAGTTATAAAAGATAAACAAAAGTTATAAAACTGCTGGATCTTTACATAATCTCATAAATTGAACTCTAAATAAACTGTGTAACTGTATCATATTTGCCAGCATCTAAAATGCTTAAGTACAGCAGAACACAACATAGATTCCTCCAAGTGCCCTCTACCCTCCAAGGAAGGGACATTTAAGGGGCAGGGGAGGCAAGTGGTAAATCCTACACTCTAGAGCGGCTTCAGCTAAGTGCAAAACAATGTGAGCCTGCACCAATTACTTAACATGCTGAGCCTTGCTAACAAGAGTATTTCTTTCTGCTCTAGCCGGTTTGGCTCAGTGGATAGAGCGTCGGCATGAGTCTAGCATGGGTTCGATTCCAGTCAAGGACACATACCTGGATTGCAGGCTTGATCCCCCATGAGGGGTGTGCAGGAGGCAGCCAATCAATTATTCTCTCTCATCACTGATGTTTCTATCTCTCTCCCTCTCCTTTACTCTCTCGACACATTTTAAGCAGGAAAAAAAAAAACAAAAAAACTGTGTGTACTTTTAAGAAAGCATCAGTTTACCAACATGGATTTATGAGAAATGAGATGTAAACATCGGACAGATCACGTGAGGGCTAACGACAGGCCTGCAGCAGTGACTACTGAGAGCCCTCGCTCCCTTCCCATGAGCGTGGGACCCGCCCACTCACCGTGGCCTCGGCTTCTTCTTTCAGAGCAGCTCGCTTTAGCTTCACCGGCGTCGCTCCCACGGGGGACAAAGGACTTTTCCCATGCGCTAAGTCATGGTTCTGTTTAGTGTCATTGGTACTGTGTTCCATCTTATTGTTCACGGGCAAATTGGAAGACAGAATTAGGGGTGACACACTCGAAGAGGAACTGGATAACTTTCGAAAGGCATTACTGGTAACGCCTGCCTGAGGCGGAGGCTTGAGTCGATCATTGTCCCCATTCTCCGTCTTTCTCACTTTTATGCTTGTACTTGTTGAACTTCCGTCAAACACAATGAGAGGTCTTTTCTTTGACACATCTCCACTGCTGCTCCTGAAATCAGAGACACACCTTCATGAAAGATGCCATCTGGAATGGATGGCAAAGCAGTTACTAGGATGTAAAGTTAAAACAAACAATGACCCCAAAAAATTTACTGATAAGATGAATCTATTGTAGGTAGGGCCAGGGGGAAAGAAATTTTCTTTTACTCTCTAAATGAAATAACTTTCTGGTGCTTTAAAGTTTAAATATTTGTTGACATGAAATTTAAAGAGAGCGTTGTTGTACACACAAGAACATCAATTGACCAAATAACCCTAGAAGGTAGAACAGGATTTCCTAGTAATTAAAAATTCTTTTAATTTTTAAAAATCACCATCTTAGCTGAAACCGGTTTGGCTCAGTGGATAGAGCGTAGGCCTGCAGACTGAAAGGTTCCGGGTTCGATTCCGGTCAAGGGCATGTACCTTGGTTGCGGGCATATCCCCAGTGGGGGGTGTGCACGAGGCAGCGATCGATGTTTCTCTCTCATCGATGTTTCTAACTATCTCTATCTCCTCCTCTCTGTAAAAAATTAATGAAATATATATTTTTTTAAATCACCATTTATTGATAGGGTTATTTTGACCATGCACTACTACTTAGAAAGGATAATAAACTACAAAACTATACCAAGATGACCATAGCAGCAGTCTATATACAACGATATGGAGCCTTCTGCTCCATTCATGAAGGTCGCTTAAGCCAAGGCATTTTCTATAATAACTGGAACTGTAACATCTATTTGATTCGAATTTTAAAATTCAAACAACAGATTTATGATAAAAAAAAACACAACAACTTATAATTAAACAAGCTTAGCAGGAAGAACTCTCCAGCCTTGCTACTCAAAGTGTGGTCCAGGGACTAGCAGCATCTGTGGTATCTAGAGAGCTTGTAAAAAATTCAGAATCTGCCTTTTAACCAGATCCCAGGTGATTAGCAAAATTCACCAACAACCATTTGACAGATGAAAAATAAACCCAATGGAATCCACTGCCACTGCAGGAGGGGAACAGAGGGACTGTGAGCAGGTGCATCAGCCGTGCAAGTTCAACCTCAGAGCAAGGGGCGCCTCAGGTCTGAGCAGCACTGCAGTGAAGACTGCCCAGCTCGGTAGGACCAGGCACATCACAGCACTTTTCCAGACTCAGTTCCTCCAGAGATGAGACAGCAGGCGACTCAGTAATGCTTGGTGATCTTACATCCTTCCAGCTTTAGTGCTCTGATTCTGGAGTCAAATTGTGATTTTTAAAAACAGAGCCAAAGATCCTTTCAAAGTGACTGTGAGGGCCTAAAAGAAGCCATCACATGAAATAAAGTATGTCAGGATTGAAAGCTTTGCCTAAGACAGTGGTTGGCAAACTGCGGCTCGTGAGCCACATGCGGCTCTTTGGCAACTTGAGTTTTTAGAAAAGGCCAACTTAGGAGTACCCTAATTAAGTCAATAACAATGTACCTACCTATATAGTTTAGGTTTAAAAATTTTGGCTTTCAAAAGAAATTTCAATCATTGTACTGTTGATATTTGACCGAGTTTGCTGACCAATGGCCTAGGACAATGTGCCCGAATGTGCAGATAAAGAATACTTTCCCAGTAAGAGTCCCAAGGAAGTAAATTAAAGATATGCACAGCATAATCCAAATTTATGAAAGTTGACACTAATACACAGCCTGTACCAATAAGCAACCAGCGAGCTAAATGATGCTCAATCTGAACCACAAGTGTTCCTGATCAAAAGTGGGACTGCACGCTTATTTACTTTCCAAAAGACTCTGAGCACGCATGCCCATTATTCCTCAACTATTCTACTCCTTGGAGAATAACCTCCCTATTGGTCATGAGTTTTTCTTTATTCTTCACAACTAGAGAGTAAAACCAGGAATCAGAGTGAGCATCCTGCCCTCTCCATCGCTACTGCACTGCCCGTGACAGTTCCTTACCAACAGAAGGCCTCGAAGAAGATTCAGTAATCAATAACACCCACTTGCCCCGTAAGTGACATAGGAAAAGAAACTAGCTCACTTAGGGATCTCTGGGTACTTTGTCCTCATTAACTAACCAACCGTACTGATTAATCACATGTACCTTTAAATGGGAAATTCATCTGCTGTGGTTCTATAAACACTTTTCTGGAATTTAAAAATTTGAAATAGTGTCCCTGAAGCTGTATGAGTCTCTCCATTTCTGTATTATTCAAACACCTTAGAGTCTTGATTCTATTTTTTTTTCACAATTCAGTACATGTTGTTGGCTCTGGCTCTGCCTCTAAAATACATCCAGAGCCAACCACTTATCAAGTCCAGTGCCACCTCAGCCAGTCACCACCAGCTGTTGTCTGGATCACTGCAGTCTGCTAAGTGGTTTCCCCGTCCCTCCCCCACCTTCAATCACTTCTCAGCATGGCAGCCAGCATGACCCTGTTAAAATGCACTTCTGCTCGGAACCCTCCATTGCCTTCTCAACAGTCCAGACATAGTTCTCACAATGCCTCGCAAAGCTTTCTGTGATCTGACAATCTCCGCTCACACCAGTCAACCTCACCCCCCACCCTCTGAATCTCCCCACCCAGCCTGGTGGTCTCCTGGTGTTTGTGGCACACTCCTGACCCGTTACTGCATTCTGCCTGGAATGCTAGCTTGCTCACTACTCGCTACGTCTCTCTACTGAACTGGCATTTCTCAATGAAGTTGTTCCCGGCACGTTAACTAAAACTGTAAATCCTCTCACTGTTTTTTTCTTCTGTCATGATGTAACATACAATATATTTTACTCAATTTTTTATTATGTTCCTTCATATTAAAATATGAGCAAGAAATTTTGTCAGTTTTATTCATGGTCTATGGACAGTGCCTGGTGCTCAATGAATAGTTTAGTAAATGAAATCCTTTTTACCTAAATTTACCTAGGGAGGGGGAAAAAAGGCAAAATTTTTTGTCTTAGCCGGAACCGGTTTGGCTCAGTGGGTAGAGCGATGGCTTGCAGACTGAAAGGTCCTGGGTTCGATTCTGGTCAAGGGCACATACCTTGATTGTGGGCACATCTCCAATGGAGGGTGTGCAGGAGGCAGCTGATTGATGTCTCTCTCATCAATGTTTCTAACTCTCTTTCCCTCTCAATTCCTCTCCATAAAAATCAATAAAATATATTTTTTTAAAATTGTTTAATCCTCTAAGATGAAAACCAGAAGCATTAAAAAGTACCTTTTAGTCTCGTTTTTTAGTTCATGTTGCTCTCTTTTCTTTTCCATCATTTTCCCCCATCTGTTCTTTGGCAAATCTCTCTGAGGCAATGGTATTGCATGTTGGACATACAGATCAGTAAGATTGTCTTTGTTTATTCTTATATCATTTTCAACAGCTATGTTCTTCTGTGGGAAAGAAAACAAAAAATAATTTCAAAACAACATCCTACTTTTAACAACTAACCAACTACCTACCTAACAGGGCAGAACATTACTGCTTAAATAAAAAACTATAAAATCATTGACACATGCTTGAGGGTCCTTTATTATACTGGAAAAAAAAAGCAGTATTATAAAGAGGTCAAGCTCTGAAAATATTAGGTTCAGCCTCATCTTAAAGGCAAAAGGCACATGTCCTCGGGGTGACCAGCATGCTGTCCACACGTGTGTAGCCACCATCCCAGGCAGTAGGAGCATGTCCACTGACATCCCTAATTTATGAAGAGAACGAAGGAAAATGAGAATAGAAATGTGGTCATAGAAAGGCTTGGAAACGCTTGTGTTTAGTAGAACCAACTAAACAAATCCAATCCTTGTCCTCTGTTAAACTTTTCCCAATCCCTTTTTCCTTAAAAACTTAAAAGCACGATTTTACTCCTTTTCTGTCTTATAGTAGATGGGCCTTTATTATCAATTTTCACCCTGTACTCAAGAACTCAGAGATGTGTGGAAACCCTGAGGGTCCTCTGAGACGGCATTCCCGTAGAATGCACTGGCCGGTTAGATGGCAGAGGTGCTCCAACTGTGGTCCCTGAACTAGAAGCAAGAACTTGCTAAAAATGCAGATGTTCAGGCCACGCTTCAGAACTACTGACTCTGACACAAAGGGGATGAATCCCGCAAAATATGTGTTTTAACAAGTCCTGTGGCGACTCTGCTGTGCCTGTTTGATAAACACAGGCCAAAGGTAACTGGCATCACTAAAGCATAGGGCTTGGTGAGATTAGACAGAGATACAGTACCGAAGGTTCAAAAATACAAGCAAAACAAAGTATTACACATAGGACCCCAAGGAAACGTTCAATAGTTCTCTACCACTTTGCACAAAACTTATCACTTTTTGTCTTCTTTTTCGTCTACTATCAGCGGCCACAGTAGCTGAAAAAGAGCGAACACTGAGCCCCGAACTCTCCTCCTGGCTGATCCCTCACTGCAATCACGGTGGGTGAGCCGGAAGCCAGGCCGTGCACCTGCTGCCCTCCCTCCTCTGTGGCCGCGGGGAACGAGCGGAGCGCGGGCCGTTCTCCGGTGCTGCCCGGTCCCCGACCCCGTCCCCATCTCCGCCCCCAGCGACCCTCCCGTCCCCTCTTCCTGCTCATCACAGGCCGCGAGGGCGCCTAGGACTCCTCTTTGCGAGCCATCAGGAACCCCAAGAGGTAAGTCCGAACCCCCGGGAATTCCTGATGTGCCGGGACGGCTCCTTCGGGTGGGGGCGCGGGGACCGGCTCGGCCGGCCGGCGGAGTGTTCCCGCCAGAGCTCCCGCCCCGGGCCCGGCGCCGACCTGCTCCAGCGTGAGCAGCAGGAACTCCCGGGACAGCAGCTCCGGGTGCAGCAGCAGCTCCGAGTCCGGGCAGCGGCGCCCGCCCGCGTCCCCCGCCATCACCGACGCCCCGACCCGCCGGCTACCCACAAGGCCCCGCGCAGGAAGCGTCCCGGAAGTGACTTGTTGGCGGGGCCGAGCGTGTCATCTCCGGGCGCCGCGCGTGCGCTCCGGCGCGGGGAGGGGCGGGCGGGGCCGGCGGGCGGGCTCCGGGGGTCCGCCCGGCGGGGGTTGCGGGGGGCGGACGGAGGAGAGCGCGGGAGCGGGGCCGCCCTCCGCCGCGGTGGCGGCTCGCTGTCCCGTGGTCTGCGGTTTGTGTGCTAACCCGCTCACTGTGCTGAGGCCCGGGACTTGGTGCGGGCGCCGCACACAGCAGGCGGAAGGTGAACACGGTGCAGGGCGCGGGCAGGACAAACAAAGGGTGCCCGGAGGAGAATTTATGGTTTTGGGGGCGGGAGGGCTGCACAGCACCGCCCCGGGGGCACGGGGTGGTCGGCGGCAGCACCCAGCGCTGGAGTTCCATCTGTGCAGTCACCGCGGGGACTGTCAGCCGGGCTGGGCGGGGCTGGGCGGGGCTGGAAAGGAGGCGTGCGATCTGGTGCCCTCTGGACGGTGTCCAGAAAGCTTTCTTCCTGGTCTTGGTCTCCTGTGGCCGAAAGCTTACTAATGGCCCTTAAGGATCACATTGCCCTACGGTCCTAACATTTCCCCCCCTTCCTATTTGTTAATAATTATTCTTAATGGGATGGGGCAAAGGTCTCTTCTGTCCGTGGGCCCAAGGGACTAGGCCCACTTTTGCTGTGGACAGGGTTGTCTGAATAAAAGTTACTCCACACATCAGAAACCAACCAGTTAGCATTATTGTATTTAAAATAGCTTTTCTTGAGATATTAATGTTTATTGCATATAACATTATATTTAAAATCGTTTTTCTTGAATTTAAAAACAAACAAAAAAAACAGATGGCAGCTTAGTATGTCCATTACTATAAGGGAGAGTGAAATTATAATCATATTGTAGTGGTTAGTACTGAAAGACAGTAACTAGGTCACCTGGGAAGTCAGCCGTTAGCCACAGGGAGCTACTGCAGCACCTTTAGAGAAAACATCCTGCATCTTGTTAGCATAAAACATTCAAACCTGTAAGGAATTTCTGTGAGTTTATTTGGGCCAAACTGGCCACAATTGCCGGGAACTAGTCTCAACATACAACATACTGGGATAAAGCTCCAGAGAAGGGCGGTTTTTCATCTATTTTTATACATCACAACCAAAGGAGGGGACATAGGTGGGTTACATGAAATCCATTGGTGATAGATCAGGGAGGCGGGAGAAAGCAAAGGGGTGGGGTGGGGGCTTCTGGGATTGGATAAAGAGTAAGAGGATAGACACAAGGTTCTTTGCTCAGGTGGGTGCAGGAGAGTAACAGTCAGCAGTTAACAGGATGACAACAGTGAAGGAAGTGGTAGTTTCGGTCCTGGTGCCCAACACATTTGGTTATGCCCTGAAGAGTCCAGGAAAAGGGAAGTTACCAGTTACCCCGACATTTCAAAAGGATGTTATCTTAGATGCAAAAAGACAGATAGGCTCAATTAAGATAAAGATTGACCTTTATTAGGGAAGATATTGGTCCAGGACATGTCTACCCATTATAAACTGCATGTAGTTTCCATTTTAGACCATCCTTTATGGTTACTTTAGGTGTTTGAGTTTGCAAAACCGCCATGCAGGCCTTCCCCGAGTTTGTTAGGTCAGCATGTGGCCTTGTTTTTCATCCACAGTCCTTTTCCCGGACAGTGGGTTCCAACACATAAAGGCCCTATATGGGACTTTATTCCCAAAATGAGTAGAATAATTCTGTATGTTAGCAATAGGTGTCCCAACTCCCCACTAGGCAGGATGGAAAGGTCTGTTCTCCATAGGTTTCTCCTTGAGGTGTTTCTTGAGTTCAGTCCCTCATTCTTCCCTTTCCGGCCCCCTCTTCACTCTGATGTGAAGGATCCAGGGCTTCGGAGCATTTGGAGTGTGAGAAGCACGTCCCAGGGTCCCGGCCATGTTGATTGTCTTGTGGTCTGGCTTTCCATGTTTTGAGTAGAATTCTGTCTCCTGCTAAGAAGGGATGTGGAGAGAAAAAAAATCTGTAGCACATGCCAAATCATTGCCCAAGGCTGAGGACACATTGTGGAGTGACTTGGGAGGTGAAAGCTGGTCCTGAGGCAGCCATAGTGTCCCTCGCCTGGTTTTGCTGCTTTTCTTGGCTTGGAGCTGAAATACAACTGAGGCCTAGAGAGGAAAAGGTCTCAGGGGTTTTGTTTTATTTATTGATTTATTAAAATATATTTTATTGATTTTTTACAGAGAGGAAGAGAGAGTGATAAAAAGTCAGAAACATCGACCAGCTGCCTCCTGCACACCACCCACTGGGGATGTGCCCACAACCAAGGCACGTGCCCTCAACCGGAATCAAACCCGGGACCTTTCAGTCTGTAGGCCGACGCTCTATCCACTGAGCCAAACCAGTTTCAGCAGGTCTCAGGGGTTTTAAAAGAGCTGGGGTACAAACCACAGGATAGGTTACCTTGGGTCGAGGTTCTTGTTATCTCAGCTTTGCCCCTTGCTGGGCATCGGGCATCCAGGGCTTTTGGCCTTAGTAAGTTGCCATACCTAGCCCATCGTCCTTGCTCTGGGGGTCTAACAGTAGGCACATAAGTACTTGTTCCCTGAAATAATTCTCCAGTTAACCTGCTCATGTATAAAAACTGTGAGCGCTGATGACAATGTCCAAATATTAGTTAGATATTGGCTGTGCCAGGTACTGCATTTATATAGATTGCTGGTTCCTCAGAACAGCCTTCTGAGGTGCATAGTACTAGGATGCTTATTTTTTTTCAAATGGGAAATCGGGCATTTGAAATGAGGTAATTTGCTCAAGATCAGAAAATGAGGAAATAGCAAGACCAACATTCAAGTACATTTTGTTTGCACTTATAACTGAAAGGACAGGGTGGGGCTAACTCCTCAGAATGAAAGGGCAGGGCAGAACTCCTGGTAACTGGACCCTACCCCTCATCCAACCAATCAGGGTCAGCCAAAGCAGTGACATCACCACCCCTATAAAACCCCTTGATCTGTTGAAGCTCGGGCTCTTCCACCATGCCACTGTCGGTGTAAGTGGGACAGAGCCCATGCTAGCATAGAACGGGCTTTCTGCTATTGCATCGGACTCGGCTCCCTGGTGGTCCTTGGGGATCATGAAATCTGGGCATAACAATAACTACAGTGAAGTAACAGTTTTAGTTAAATGGAATCTAGTAGTGTTATGATCTAAACTCTAGTAGTTAATTTATTGAAAAATCTTTCCTACTTCTCTTTAATCTTTTGTGGAGGGGATATACATCCCAAAACATCTTGCACATTTAAAACTTAAACTTGCAGACAGTTCTCAAAGCTGTGGCTTGCATTCTCTATAATGTATCGTTTTATTGGAAGTGGTTACAGTGTCTAAAAAGATCTGAGGGTGCCAAAAGATAAACCTTGAAAAGGAATTGGAAAATTAGTGAGATGCTAAATCAAAAGTCAAGATAAAGTTGAGAGATGTCTTGCAATTTTTAATAATCCTTTATGTATATGATGCTTTATCTAGAACTTGAATTTCAGAGCAGGACAGAATTAAAAGGTCAGTCCTTCCCTTTCAGTCCTGAGGAAGTGGCTCTGAAGGAGATGAAATGGCGGGCCAAACTGCACAGTTTCAGAGCTGAGCTGAGCAGGTGTCTGGGTGTCCTTATGGGAGCTGTGTGTATTAACTTCATGGTATGAGCATCCTGGCATGCCGTGTCCAACACCTGATTTGATTGTCGTGATAATAGTGCAATTAGTGAGGCTGGCACTATCCCCATTTCCTCCTCCAAAAGGCACATACATCGTGTTAGTGGCAAAAGCAACTGCCTTGAAGGGAGCCTTGGAGACCGGACTTCAGTTCAGATTTTGTTCTGCTGCACCAAGGCCTTGGGTGAGTCACTCAAGTTTCTGACCTGTCTTATCAGAAAAATGCTTTGCCAACACCTTCCACAAAGAATCTCTAAGGAGCAGAGATTCTGTAACACACGTGGGCCTTAGGAGGTAGCTCAGTTGATTAGAGCAGCGAGGAAAAACGCCAAGGTTGAGGTTTGATCCCCCATCAGGGCACATACAAGAATCAACCAATGAATGCATACATAAGTGGAACAACAAATCGATACTTCCCACTTCTCCTGTCTTTCAAATCAATAAGTAAAACAACGAGCACACTTGACACAGTGTAGGTGCTTAATAAATGGTAGCTGGTTTTGAGAAATACGTCATGTCTCCCCACTTAGCCTCCTCACCTGTGGAATGGAAATAACACACCTCATAGTGTTAAGAAATTGGAACTGCCGGTTTGGCTCAGTGGTAGAGCGTTGGTCTGCGGACTGAAAGGTCCCAGGTTCGATTCCTGTCAAGGGCATGTACATTGGTTGCAGGCACATCCCCGGTAGGAGGTGTGCAGGAGGCAGCTGGTTGATGTTTCTCTCTCATCAACATTCCTAGCTCTCTATCTCTCTCCCTTCCTCTCTGTAAAAAATCAATAATATATATATATATATATATATATATATATATGAAATTGGAACTGACATATGAGCACTTGCCTCCCCCTGGAGGTCTGTTGTAGCCCCTGACTGTCATCAGAGGAGAGAGGGGGCAGCGTGGAGGGGGAGCCGGGGAGAAGGAGCTTCAGTCCTGGAGATGGGAGAGGTCCTTGCTGTGCGCTCTCTCCCAGTGGTGCTCCGGACGGTCCCCTGCCCTGTGTACATCCCACTTTAAAATGAAAAGTACTTCCCGGTTTCAAATCCAATCCATTAAGGTCATTCTAGGTGTCTCTGAGCTAAAATCTCAGGGCACAGGGAGTGTCTGCTGAGGCAGGACAATACCCAGGTTCAGAGAGGAGGAAGTAGAATGAGATTCGGACCCCTCTTGGGGAGGAGAGCCTGGGAATGCGCCCTCTCCATCCGGCAGAGCCCGGAGAGTGGAACCTTAGTGTATTTGCAACCTGCTGTCTGGGTTTCAGCCAGTGTTTCTGCGGTAGGAATCTGGGAAGGGGAGGATTTTCCTTCCCAAGAAGTTCTGATGTTTCAAATATGCTGGCAGCGGGGCCGCCTCCCAGCGGTTTCTGCCACTGCAGGCCAGGCCGTTGCCATGACTGGAGGGCCAGACTGAAAACCAGCGCCAGAGACCAAGAACATCCAAAGTCCGGTGGTGGGTCAGTAATGTCAAAGTCTGGTGTCTCTGCTTCCCATCGTGGCACTTCAGAGATCCCCTGATCTGGCACAGCCCTGAGGAGGGGGCAGGCCTCTGTGGATAAGATCATTGTTACGGCAGCCAAACGGGGGCTTAAAATAGAAATAAAGCTCAGCTACAGAAAAGTAATTCTATTTGTTACCCATTTGAATATGTAGACTGAAGTTGACTACTACAAAGTGTGTGAGTATCATACATAACTACATTTTTAAGTTCAGAATTGTGAGAGTTTCTGCGTCGCCTGGATCTCGGGGTTGCATTCATTAACATTTTTGGGGCCTGTGGTTGGCAGACCGAAGCTGAGGGCAACAGCCAGCACTGCCTCACCTGGCACCCTCTCTCGGCCCCCCCACCCCGCACCACCCTGTCCCCCCCCCCTCCCCCCCCCCCGCCTGCCGAGCTACCCCAGGACAGGGCCACACATGTCAGTGAGTCTCCAGCCTGGTCACCAGCATGCAGCGAGTGGTTAGTAGGTGCTCAGCAGGTATTGAATGCACCATAAGTGAAATACATACTGAGCACTTCGGGAGCTGATTCCTCTTGTCCATCATGTAATATTTAAGATGTTTATGTTACAAATATTTTACCATTAGTTGTCAAAAATATATCTGAGCATAAATCAAATTAAGAGCTTCAAAGTGAATGTAAAAATTTAAAAAACACTTTCCACTTGGGACCTGTATTTTTAGCTATTTAAAACAACAGTTCTGCTTTGAGTTTTAAATAATTACCTTTAGTACCATAATGATTATTAATGATCATATTTTTTTACTATTGTCAATTCTCATCCCTTTTACAATCTGATTACCATAAAGATGCGTTAATGTACTTAAACTATCTACTGGCTTTCTTGTAAACCCATCAAGACACCTGTGTGGTGAGATCCCTCCTCTTATTCCTGTCTCGCACCCAGCACAGTGCCGTGCACACCGTGAGAATAACGTGTGACAATGAATGTCAGGAAATCTCCCCAGCTCCTTAGGCCCTTCCTGACTGACCTCCCAGTCACCACACCTCGAGCACTTTATGTTTTACTTTAGGATATGATCAGGAGGATATTCCACAGGTCCCACGAAAACCACGGTGCTCAAAACTGAGCGTTAGAGTCACCTGGAGAGCTAGTCACCCCGTTTCTGACTTAGGAGGTTTGATTAGGGCCGGGAATTTGCACTTACAACAGCTCACTAGGTGATGTTGGTATTGCTGACCCCCGATCATGCTTTAGAAACCACTGAACTAAATTAAGCTCCCTGAGATCGGGCTGTGTCCTATTTCAGTGCCCCAGCAGCCTCTGCCATAGTACCTGGCACAGAGGGGCTGCTAAGGAAAGAGTTGAATGGAATAACAGTTCAAAGTTTATTTTATTGGATCTAGTTTACAAGTAAATGAGCATGTGTATATATCTTTAAATCAACTAATACACATAAAAGCTCTTAAAACATGTTTGCTAAAGAAAAAGTTATAGCCCTGGCTGGTGTGGCTCAGCTGGTTAGGTGTCTGCCTGTGTACCAAATGGTTGCTGGTTCGATTCCCAGTCAGAGCATATGCCCAGGTTTCCAGCTCAGTCCCAGTGGGGGATGTGCAGGAGGCAGCTGATCCATGTTTCACTCTAACATCGATGTTTATCTCTCTCTAAAAGTTAATAAAAATATTTTTTAAAATAATAAATATAACCTTTCTTTGCTTAACCTCACATTCTTAACTGACATCCAAACTAGATGTGTACTTGTAATGAGAGCTTATAAATTAGAGTAACAAAATCTTAGCATGAAAAGCCTCTTTTAATAATAGCCTAATTTATCTCTATCAGGAATTTTATTTACTTTTATACATTTGTGTTTTTTTTTAAAATACACATTTATTTCAGAGAGGAAGAGGGAGAGAGAGATAGAAACATCCAGGATGAGATAGAATCATGGATTGGCTGTCTCCTGCACACCCCGCACTAAGGATTGAGCCCACAACCTGGGCATGTGCCCTTGACCAGTATCGAACCTGGGGACCTTTCAGTTTGCAGGCTGATACTCTCTTCACTGAGCCAAACCGGCTAGGGCAGGAATTTTAAATGTTGGTTGAGTGCTTCCTACATGCAGATAGACACAGCAAAAACTTGATAGACACACCTGACTGTAAGAGCTTACAGCCAGTGGGGAAACTTAAGTGTACTTGTGAGTGGGAGGATGTTACGTTTTGAGAGTAAAGGGCAATTATTAAAAGCATTCACTTGTAGCTATTTAACTCTTAATCTTCATTAATCTATTAGAACATAACTTCACTTCACATGCTATACTCATAACATGTTTCGGATGAATCCAAAGGATATTGAATAAATATTAATGAAGTTAATTAACAATTCATTTGAGAAACATGACTGATATTTCTTCTTAAATGTAATCAAGCTAATTTAGAATTAGTCCTGATGCAGCTATTTCCATGGTTATGGAATAATTACATAGAAGCTCCTATCATATGTGAAATAAATTCCTCAGAGTTCCAAATGTTTCGAGATGGAATATTGTGCATATGTGGAGTTTGACATTGTAAGAATCCTATGGTGAATCCTTTCATAAAGGAAATAATTATTTCTGAATTATTTTTTTAAAATATATTTTATTGATTTGTTTTTACAGAGAGGAAGGGAGAGAGAGAGCCAGAACCATCAACTAGCTGCCTCCTGCACACTCCCTACCGGGATGTGCCCACAACCAATGTACATACCCTTGACCGGAATCGAACCGGGGACCCGTCAGTCCGCAGACCGACGACGCTCTATCCACTGAGCCAAACCGGTTTCGGCTATTTCTGAATTATTTTTCTCTTTTTTGTTAATATACACTTTCGCTCCTATATTGTTTAAAGCAGAACACTAAGTGTTATTCCGCAAACTATTCAATCAATAGAACTTAATTTTATGCATATAAAAATTCACTGGTTTTGAATTCTGGGTTTGTATCTTGTTCTGTCCTTACTACCATGGAATTTGGGATAAGCGATTCACTTATTTTTGCCTCAGTCAACTCATCTGTAAAATGGAGAGATTAATAGCGCTTTACTTCATAGGGACATGGGAGGCTTTAATGAGATAACCTCCGCAAGGCCCTTAGGCCAGCGCCCTGCCCTCAGTGGGTGTCCCCTGTGCGACTGGGTGCGTGCAGCTCTGCTCGTGCAAATGTGAAGACCTAGCCCCTGTCTGTGATTGGCTGCTCAGCACAGCCAGGTGGCCCGGTGGTTAGCTTTCCCCAGGATTGGCAGGTAGGTAGGTTCGTTCGTTCATGCATTCATTCATTCATGCATCATGCATTCATTCAGCCAGTGCTTCCCGGGCCTCCCCGGTCCAGCCGGTTTGGTGTGAGAAAAGAGCGGCGAGCGAAGCAGACCAGGCCGGCGTCCCGGAGCCGCGGCCGCGGGCGGAGCAGGTGCGGGAGGACCGCCCTCGCCGCTCCGCACGGGCTGCCGGGCTGTGCTTCCAGGGGCTCCGCACCGGCCGCCCTCAGGACGCCCGCGGGCGGAGGGGAAGCCGCGGCCCGGGCCCGGCCGCCGCCCGGGGGTCTCTGGGCCGCGCGCGCCGGGGGCGGGCGGCGGGCGGCGGCGGCGCAGGGCCGGGCTCCCGCCCGCGCAGGGCGCCGCCCCACGTGACGGGAAGCGGCGGCGCGGCCGGCCCAGCCCAGAGCCGCGGCCGGAGCGGCGGGCCCAGGCCCAGTGCCGGCGGGACGGGCCGGCGCCGCCGGGGAGTGCGGGCCGGTGAGTGCGGGCCCGGGGCGCGGGGCGCGGACGGGGGCGCGCGGGGCGCCTGGGAGGTGGCGGAGCGGGCGGGCGTGTGCGCCGCAGCCGTGCGCGGGCATGTGCCTGTCAGATCCGGACGGGGTGCCGGAGGGGTGCCGGTGGGGGTACCGGAGGGGTGCCGGTAGGGGTGCCGGTGGGGGTACCGGAGGGGTGCCGGTAGGGGTGTCGGTGGGGTGCCGGTGGGGGTGCCGGTGGGGTGCCGGTGGGGGGCCGGTGGGGGTACCGGTGGGGTGGGGGGTACCGGTGGGGTGCCGGTGGGGGCACCGGAGGGGTGCCGGTAGGGGTGCCGGTGGGGGTGCCGGTGGGGTGCCGGTGGGGTGCCGGTGGGGGTGCCGGTGGGGTGCCGGTGGGGGTGCAGGAGCGGGTGCCGGTGGGGTGCCAGTGGAGTGCCGGTGGGGGTGCCGGTGGGGTGCCGGTGGGGGTGCCGGTGGGGTGCCGGGGTGGGTGCGCCCGTGCACACGCGGGGCAGTGGCCGGGCGGGGTCCCGGTGCGGGTGCGGTGGCGGGAGGAGGGGGTGTGTGCCCGGGAAGGTGTGAGACAGCCCTTGGTTTGGGGTGGCTGCTGGTCCGGAGCGAGGACTGGAGGAGCGTGCCCCTGTGGACCGGTCTGTGGCTGTAATGAAGCTCCTGGGATCTCAGTTCCGGGTCACACTGGCCGGACTTGTTGCCGGAGCGGAGGCCGGCGGGGTGCGGGGAGGAGGCCGAGACCTCGCCGCTCCGCCCGGCTGGGAGCGGCCACCCGCGGTGTGCCTGTCCCGGCGCCGGTCCGGCTGCCTCCTGGGTGTCCAGTGGGGGTGGCTCTGGAGGCAGAAGCTGCCCTCCGTGGCCAGTTGTCTGCCTGCCCTGTCATTGTTTCTGCTCAGGGGCTGTTGGGGACCCTCACCACGTCCCCAGCCGCTCTGGGGCCCTGCCTGGCTGTGGAAATGGGGTTCACACAGTGCCTAGTGTAAATGACTGTACGGGTGCTGGGTTTACCCCGATGAATGCCCCAGTGGTTACAGCGATGGGGCAGGCACAGGGAAGGGGAGGAGGCTCCTGCAGGGAGCTGGCCGCCCGGCCGGCACTGGGCACAGGGGCCTGTGGATGCCGGCGTGCCCTCTTCCTAGACTTGCTTCTCTCTGTCAGCCAGAAGCTTCCAGCACTAGCTCACATAGGAAGGAACATCTGGCCAGCTGCTTCCTTTTTCCTTCCACTTCTGCCAGCCCAGCAGCCTCAGCAGTCACAGGAGCGGCCTTTCTGTGGTGCGGCCCTAGAGGCAGTCCTGCCGGCACCCAGTGGGCCCTTCCGGGGCCCAGTGTGTCTGCTCCCCGTGGGCTCCCGCCTGGCTCTGCCAGTCAGCCCCGCACGGGCAAAATCTGTGTACTAGCAAAAACTTTGCTAGTACAATTGTCCTCGCAGATTCCAAGTCCTCAGATTCTCAAGTCCCTTATATAAAACTAGGGGCCCAGTGCACGAATTCGTGCACCTTGAAAGGAACTGTGGGCTGCGGTGGGCACAGGGGCGGGTCTCGGCCCATCCTCTGTGCCCCTGCCCAGCCCCTCCCACCACAGCCCTGGTCCCCGCTTCCACCACCATTGCTGACTGTGCAGAGCTATTGGGGCTGGTGCCAGCAGCAGGTGCAAGCAGGCTGGGTGCTGTCAGTGGGTGCGAGTGCTTGGTGGGACCTCAGCGTGTGGAGCAAATTCATATACTAGTGGACCCATGAAGGATCCGGATCGCCCCTCAGGAGCAGGGGGAGGTGGAGAAGCCCTCAGGGGCCTTTGGGACGGACACAGGTAGCAGGTGCAAGCGGTGGCTCCGGCACTGGCTGCGGTTTGAGGGGGTTAGTGCCAGCAGCGGTGTGAATGCCGGGTGGGACCGCGGCATGCGGGAGCAAAGAATTTTTAGTAACGATCAGAGGCTTGCCCCAATGACAGCACACCCCCACCTTGGTCTGGCGCTCACACTCACCTGCTCCACCATCCTGCCGCAGCTGACACTCACCATGTCCACACTCTGCCACCTGCGGCCGATGCCCACCAGGTTCTGCGTGCACCCTCTGGTGGTCAGCACACGTCATAGCCACCGGTTGTTCCGACGTTCGATCTAGTTGCATATTAGGGTTTATATATAGCGATGACATAGAATGATGCATATAGTTGGTCCTCCACATATGTGGATTCTTAAATGCAGATTACAAATATTTTTTTCAGCCCTAGCTGGTTTGGCTCAGTGGATAGAGTGTCAGCCCACAAACTGAAGGGTCCCAAGTTCGATTCTGATACCTCAGTTACAGGCTCAGTCTGGGGCAGGCTTGATCCAGGGCATGTATGGGAGGCAACCAATTGATGTGTGTCTCTCTCACATAGAAGTTTCTCTCTATCTCCCCCTCTCTTCTACTCTCTCTAAAACTCAGTGGAAAAATATCCTTGGGTGAGGATTAACAAAAAAATAAATAAAATGTTGTTTTCAACTGTATATTTGTTTTTGAAAAATTCATGTATTAGTGGACCCATGCATTTCTAACCCTTGTTGTTTAAGAGTCAGCTGTCATGGTCAGTACAGGGAGTGCTTTCCTCTGGAGTTAGCCTCCTGGTGGGCTCTGCCGATTCCTGTGCATGTCACAGTGTGTGCACTGTTCAAAGCCAGGTGGCACGCCTTTCCTCCTCCGTGCCCGCCTCCAGCGGCACCCTCCGGCCTCGCACAGGAGGAGTTGGGGCACCTGCAGGCCCCAGGATGCTGCGGCTCTGCCTGACCCTCGGCACGGGGCTTGTAAGGGCCAGTCTCCCATCGAACAGCTCCAGCGGACACGTTCTAAAAACACAGAGCGTGCTGTTTAAAAAGTGCTCAGTATTCTAGGCCTGGTTTGCAGCTAGCTTTTCTTTTCAAGAAAACCAAGTTGTTATTATGGCTTATTCCTTCATGCCAATATTAAACATCTGTGATTCTTTAGCAAAGCTTGAGGAAGGTTTCCTTAATGTGTTACCTATCTTCATCTTGGGCTGAATCCAGTGCTCATTAGTAATACATTAATCATTTGTAATATATATATATATATATATATATATATATATATATATCTCCAGGTGTTTGGATACTGACTGCCGAGTCATTTGGCCCACACTTTACAGCTCCTCTCTTCTGTGCCCGTTTCTCTTTATTAGCAAATGCTAACTTACGAAATCTGCGTGTGGAAGTAGCAAGCTAATGGGAGGCCCCGTGAGCCTGGGTGCACTGCGCAGACTGGGAGCAGTCACTGGGCATGTTGTGAAGTCTTGCAGGTGATTTGAGACCAAGATCTTTTCTTGGTAGTCAAGTAGCTGCCGTCAAGTAAAGTAAAGATTCAAGAAAAACAATATATATATATAAGAGAAAAATTGCCCAATGTCCAGGAAGCACTGGGTGATTCTTTGTAGCTGTGTGAGGTCCGGCATTGAGGAAGATGTGAGGAGAAAATGCCCTGGAGACCCATCTCCCCATCTGTGCCTCTTCCCTCCTCTCCCTCCCCCAAGTCCCTTCTTCAGGTATGACTGTTGACATTTATATTATAGGGAGTATATGATATATACATAGGCAACACACATGCGTATATAAGGTGTGTGTATGCGTATGTAAGGTGTATTTAAATGATTTGTATGCATGTACATATTCGCTGTTATGTATATTTACACATGTAGTTGAATAAGTTTGATTAGTGTTGCCCAGGAAAAGGGTACTGTCTGTGAGAGTCACACATCGGCCCGGGCCAGAATCACATCAAGGTGGCCAGTTAGATGTCAGGCTTGAGCTGTATTTTTTAAGAAATATTCTTTCAGGTCATTGGAACGGTTTATTGTGCCATAACTAGTCTTCTGTGGTCTCTGGTGCGTGAGCACAAGAGAACGTGAACTGGTTGTCCGGAGGGTCTTGGTTTTCCAAAGAGGAGCACGCTGTGTTTGGCACAGGCCAGTGAATTTGTTGTGGATTCCTGGCAGATCTCAAGCTGGAGCAGGTGTCTGTGAGTACTTGGGGAAGACCTGGGCCTAGCATGGGTGTGGCTCTGTAAGGACAACTTACATCACATAAAACCTGTCCTGCGTTGATAAGATTACCAGGTTGGTGGTGAAACATGTAAGGGGATCATTCTGTACCTGAAATTTAGCAAGGCAGTGCTGACACTGAGGCCCACTGGCTTGTGACAGGAGGGGTCAGAGAGTAGGAAGCCACTCTGGTGCAGAGGAACGGAAGGGGCAGGTGAGGGGGTGACAGGGTGCCTGCTCCAGCTCAGGGTGAGAAGGCCGGCCGTGCTGAGCGAGGGCCCAGAGGAGGTACTGCGGCCGGACAGTCATCACAGGCCTCACACCGCGGTGGCCTGGCGGGCAGAGTTGTTGATTTCTTCAGCAGGACGGAATGCTAAGAGCATCTGAAATCACACTTGCCCCCTTCGGTCAACAGAGTGGAGAGAATATGTCTTTGGAGACAGAAAGTGAAACGGTTTGAAGTCCTGTTTTATCACCTGGTAGCTGTGTAATCTGGAGCAAGCCACCAGAAATCTGTCTGTCCGTAATAATCCCACCTCTTACCGTGATGTGAGTGTGAAAGGACATCACTTCTGTCCAGTACTCAGCGTCCTCCCAAACCCAGTGACTGGGGGCTTTCGGGAGGCAGCCATCAAGGTGTCTCCAGGGCCGCAGTTGGAGGTTCCCATCCTTTGTCTGGACTTTGGAGCGACAGGAGCAGCTGTACCCTGGGCAGCCGGGTGGCTCAGTGGGTAAGGCGTGTGCTCTTGAGGCTGCCTGGGTTGGAATCCCCGCTCTCCGTGGTCATTCAGCTTTTCGAACCTCTCCGTGCGGGTGACAGTCATAGTACTCGCCTCTAGGCTGGTTGTGAGCATGAAGAGAGCATGTAACAGGGAGCCTTCCAAACGTCTTAGCTCCCGACAACAGTGCACCACCTTGTGCTTCAGAGGAGCGAGATAACGTGCACGGGAAGCATGCCAACCAGTCCCATTCCTGCTTTACCAGGAGGGTGACAGGCCCTGAGGTGACTGAGCAACTTGTCTGAGATCAAAAGAGCTGGCCAAGGTTAATATGGAGAATGTCTGCTTTGCACCAGGCCCACTTGACCACCCTCACTGCGTGGCCCACGTTAGCTCCAGGGCCAGGAACCCCATGCAGAGGGGCGCTAGGAGGCCTCCTCTCTGCTCCTCCCAGCTCGCACACCTGAAGCCCTCCTGCTCACCACAGGGCCTCCCACCCGCCGCTTCTCCAGAAGCTCAGAGGATACCAGATTTCGGACCCAGAGGAGTCAGCTGACATTTCCCCCAATCCAGTCTGAATTCGTCTATGAGAAATATTTCAAATGAGCAAAGGTCCCAAAGCCTCCCTTTTGAAATACACTCTCAGGAGAAAAAAAAGTAATAGGTAGATATGATTCATCTCTGTGATTTTAAGTTAGGACACTAAATTTAGAAAATTCACCCCCAAAAGTTACTGAATAAAAAAAGATCATAGGGCCTGGCCTGTGTTGCTCAGTGGTTGAGTATCGACCTATGAACCAGGAGGTCATAGTTTGATTTTCTTTCTTTCTTCTTCTTTTTTTTTTTTTTTTAATATATTTTATTGATTTTTTACAGAGAGGAAGAGAGAGGATAGAGTTAGAAACATCAATGAGAGAGAATCATCGATCAGCTGCCTCTTGCACACCCCCTACTGGGGATGTGCCCGCAACCAAGTCACATGCCCTTAATCAGAATCGAACCCGGGACCTTTCAGTCCGAAGGCCAATGCTCTATCCATTGAGCCAAACCGGTCTGGGCGATAGTTTGATTTTCGATCAGGGCACAAACTCAGGTTGCGGGCTCCATCTCCAGTTGGAGGTGTGCAGGAGGCAGCTGATCAGTCATTCTCTTTCATCATTGATGTGTCTATCCCTCTTTCCCTCTCTCTGAAATCAATAAAAAACATTTTTTTTTTTAAAAAAAAGATAATGGAATCGCTTCCATGGCCTGAGTTCCCTCGGGAGTCCGCTGGGCTGCTGGCCATGGGGTCCGTTTCCTCCTTTCTGGTTACGGACACAGCTCGTTCTGAGCATCTCTTTCCTGCTAGAAAAGGAGATTCTCACCTCTCTTTTTTGAATAGTCCCAGGTAAGATGATAAAAAACTGTGATTACATTTGCCTTTTTATGTTCACTTTCTGTTTAGAAATACCTGGCTTACCAAGGTAACAAACAGGACGCGCTCCCCTACGCCCTGGCCCCCGCCCGCCGAGCCCCCGCCTCACTGCTCTGGCCAGCCCATCCAAGCACCAGGCAGCCTCCACTGCCAGACCGAGGAACTGGGCACAGGCCGGGAAACAGCGGGTTCCTGTTGTGTGTGTGTGTGTGTGTGTGTGTGTGTGTGTGTGGCAATTTTAGTAAGGCTGCTCTGCATATTCTTCTGTGAGTCTTTGTGGAAATTGGTATATACTCGAGACAAATGGAAACATTAAACATGAAATTGTGGGGTGACAGGATAAATGCATGTTTAACTTTATAAAAAATCAACAGCTTTCCGAAGTGATGGTACCATTTTGTACTCCTTCCAACAAAGTATAAGACTTCTAGTTATTCTGCATCCTCATTAACATCTAGTGTAGTGTGTGTGTTTTTCTTCAGTTTTATCAACTTTTAGAAAAGTATATATTTTATTGATTTTTTTACAGAGAGGAAGAGAGAGGGATAGAGAATTAGAAACATCAATGAGAGAGAATCATTGATCAGCTGCCTCTTGCACACCCCCTACTGGAGATGTGCCCACAACCAAGGTACATGCCCTTGACCGGAATCGAACCTGGGACCTTTCAGTCTGCAAGACAATGCTCTATCCACTGAGCCAAACCGGTTTTGGCAGTCTTGTCATCTTTTTAATTGTAGTGATTCTAATAGTTTTGAGATGGCTTTTTGTTTATAGGAGTTTTTGTATATTCTGGTTATGTGTGAGCCCTTTGCCGCATATCTTATTGCAATTTTTTTCTCCCAGTCTGGGGATTGCCTATTCGTTTCCATAATAGTGTCTTTCAATGGATGCAAGTTTTATTTTAGGTTTTGTAAAATCCAGTTTATTGACTTTTTCTTTTATGGTTAGTGCTGTTTGTATTCTAAGAAATCTTTATGTACTCCAAGTTCCCGAAGACATTCTTCTATGTTTGAGATTTTACTTTTAAAATAATTTGATGTATCTCAAATTAATTAGTCTATCCGGCGTGAGGTAGGAATAATTAAAATTAAATTTTTCCTCATAAGGTTATCCATTTGTTCCAGCACGATTTATTGAAATGACTTTCCTTTCTCCATTGAATCGCATTGGTGCCTTTGTCAAGAATCAATTGAATGTATATGTGGGTCTAATTTTGAACCTTTTCTTCTGTTCTATTGATCTGTCTTTCTGGACATCTTAATTACTGCAATTTTATAGCATTTTTTAAATCAGTTAATGTAGGTCTTCAACTTTGTTCTTCATTTTCAAGGTTGTTTTGATTATTCAAGGGAGTCATGTGCTGCCTAATGACTCGGATACATTTTCGTTGTGCGAACATCACAGGGTGTGCTCACACAAACCTGGATGACATAGATAGCCTACTTTACACCTAGGCTAGCATATCGCTCCTGGGGTATAAGCCTGTGCAGCAGTTACTGCACAAAGCAACCCAAGCACAAGATAAAATGATGCAATCAGGAGATGAGGAAAATGTGAACTGTGTGAGGCTGCTGCCCGTGTAACATGGCATTCTGTTTTACAGCACACTTTTTTTTAATAAGTAGAAAGAGCACGTTCGAAGATAATGATTAAAAGTGTAAATATATAAACCGGTAACATGGTTGTTTATTATTGTCAATAATTATGTATTATACATAATTGGATGTGCTATACTTTTATATGACTAGCAACACAGTAGGGTTGTTTGCACCAGCATCACCACAAACAAGAAAATAGTGCATTGTGCTGTGATGTCACCACAAGTACAATGTCAACAGGCAATAGGACATTTCCAGTTCTGTTGTAATCTTATTGGACCAGCCTTGTATACACTATTTGCTGTTGACCAAACATTATGTGACACATGGTAGTATTTTGATTTCCATTTAAATTTTACAACCAGCTTGTCAATTTCTACAGAAGAGTTTGCTGGGGTTATAATTTCGGTCTTCTTTAGGTATTACAAGATTTTGTGATTTTCTTCATAAAGATCTTATACATCTTTGTTAGATAAAATTGCCTCATGTCTAATTTTTTATGCCATTGTAAATGTCTTTGTTAAGGTTAATGTTTTTAATTGTTGTTCTATGTAGGAATGCAGATTAATTTTATCAACTGATTCAACACCAACAGAAGTGCCCAGTTTGGGGGCGGTGAAGAAGGAAAGTTTACTCAGTGCAAACCGCTCAGTCGTGATACAGCACGACTGTGGGAACGCTTAATAGTGTTACAGCTCAATTATGAAGCAGCACAGCGTGGCTGCAGGACAGCCTGGGCCCGCAGGCCCCTCTCCCGCTAGGAGCTCTGCTCTGCCCGCTCTGCTCTGCTCCAGCGAGACAGTCTCATGGATTCAACTCCAGCCAGGGACAGTATTCAGTCTTCGGTGGGAAGGGAACGTGCCCTCCTGGAGCTAGAGGGGAGGTGGTTTATATGGACAGAAATCCTCACTGTGGTTCAGGGCCTCACTCCTGAACAGATTGGTCTGTCCTCATGCAAATGAGAACTCCAAATCATCATAGTTTGGTCCAAAAAGCACCGTCCAGATTGGTCAGAATGGAGCCTTTCTGCTTGGTTAGTGAAGATGGGGTGGAGGGAGAATATAGCTATATAGCTGCACAGCTCCGATTGGATGGGGATTGGTTGAAATGCTATTCCAGGAATTCCTTTTCAGGGCTGGCTCAGATGACACAAACTCAGTGCAGGCTCCTCCCTAAAGTATAGTTTGTGAGAGGTCCCTGTATGCAAATAGTTGTTAGGCTCCGCTTATTAATTTTTTTAATTTGAGCTCCATTAGCCACCAAGAGCCCTTTTTAGTAAGTATCTTCTTTCTCAGGGTCCACATATATTGATTTTTTTAATTAAACAATATTTCTAAACTTTAAAAAAATTGTAATAAATTGTGAGAGTCTGTGCAAACATTAAAGTCATCTGTAAATATAATTTTAAATTCTTTACAACTATCTCCTTTTTCAGCCTGGCAAAGTCTCCCAGGCCAGTGCTGGGTAGCGAGAGTGTTAGTTTGCTGGGGCTGCCATAACAGCCTACCAGGACCTGGGAGGCCTGTACAGCGTAGATGCATTGTCTCCCAGTCTGAGGGGAGAGGCTGAGGTCCTGGTGATGGCAGTGATGGTCCTTCTGGGGAAGAATCTGTTCCCGCCTCTCCCCTCGCTCTGGGGCCTCGGGCATTCTGTAGCTCTACTGTCCTTCCTCCTGTGTATCCATCTCTGTGCCTAAATCCCCCCTTTTTCTAAGGACACCAGTCCCATTGGATTAGAGCCCACCTAATGACCTCATCTTAATCTGACCATGCGCAGAGACCCTATTGCCACAAAGGGTCATCCTCACAGGACTGGGAGTCAGGACTTCATTTAGGGGAACATAATGTAATCCATAACAGATGGTGATAATCTTGTTCTTTGTTTTCTGTTTTTTCTCTTTTAATTTGTAAACATGGTGTGCTAATTAATATTTAATACTTTTGAATATGAGTAAGAATGATTGATCATTTTTCCTTTTCCTACATCCTTATCTGGTTTGGATATCAAAGTTATACTTTATGCTGGCTTTATAAAATGAAGTGGGATACGTTCCCTCATTTGAATTTGTTTTCTTAGACTTGGCAGCGTGCCGTGGAAGTAGCAGGGCCTCTGGAAGCCTCGCTGGCTGTAGTAAAGAACACAGAAAACGTTTTTTGGAGCTTATAAAATCTGCTGCCAGGCCATGTAGCCGGGAGGACAGCACTGTTGTAGAGCTGAGGCTTGGGAATCATGAAGAGCCGCAGGGAAGCTGCCCCAGTGACATGTTCTTTTATCAGTGGCGACGGGTGTGAATTAAGAGGAAATTTTCTGGCCCTGACCGGTTTGGCTCAGTGGACAGAGCCTCAGCCTGAGGACTGAAGGGTCCCAGGTTTGATTCCAGTCAACAGCACGTACCTTGGTTGCAGGCACATCCCTGGTATGCAGGGGGCAGCTGACCGATGTTTCTCTTTCATCTATGTTTCTAACTCTCTCTCTCCCTTCTCCTCTGTAAAAATAAATTTTAAAAAAATATATTTTTTTTAAAAGAAGAGAAAAGGTAAAATTTCTGTGTACAACTGTAGAAGAAAATTAGTATTTTTATATTAGCATTTTCAAAGACACTCTGATTCTCATTGTTGCCAGTGGCAATGTGCATACTTGTATTTGGAAGAAAATAATTACTAATATTTTCATTTTGGACCTTAGCACATGTTGCTTTATGTTGTTACTTGATTGTTTTTCTAGTCCTGTCTCCTTAATGGAATTGGGAGACTCTTGGGATATGGAAGTGTTTCCTGAAATTTTGTTTTACACACTTAGAGGAGCTTGTTGCATGTGTAGAACCTTTTTTTAAAAACTGTTGTCCATGAATGTACTATTTTTAAGTCTCTTTCCCTGACTAGGTATATACTTTGGAATTTTGAGAAAAATATTAAAATGTTGATCTTTTAAATATAACCTTGCTTTAAAGGTGACATTCTAACAAAAAGTTAGTTTAAACTTCAGGTCAGTTTGAGATCACACAATAAAATGTAAATTGTACACCTTAGAGAAATTTTTAATTTTATTACCATGTTAAAACCTCTCAATTCAGCTGAAACCGGTTTGGCTCAATGGATAGAGCGTCGGCTTGGGGACTGAAAGGTCCCGGGTTCGATTCCGGTCAAGGGCATGTACCTTGGTTGCGGGCATATCCCCAGGGGTAGGGGGTGTGCAAGAGGCAGCTGATCGATGACTCTCTCTCATCGATGTTTCTAACTCTCTATCTCTCTCCCTTCCTCTCTGTACAAAATCAATAAAATATATTTATAAATAAATAAATAAATAAATAAAATAAAACCTCTCAATTCAGCCCCTAGTAAGTTGGATTTAATAATAATACAGGTTTGACCAAAAGTCTATCTTTTATGATTCATATTTAATCTAAGTAAATTTATCACGTGAACTAGATCATGGAGAAAATTTCTCCACTGCCTAGAGGAATAAACCCTTTTTAAATACCAGATTGTTACCTTCCCCTTACCTCTGTGCAGTTCTGTTTTGGCAGCTGTGACGTTCATAACAGGATTGTAGGTAGTCATCGTGCTGTGCATTAGGTCTCTAGGAATTATTCATCTCCTCGTTCCAGGTTCCTGCCCTTAAATACCATCACACCACCCCCCCCCCCCCCCCCGCCACTCCTCAGCTCCTGGTAACCGCCGTATATGTGACAACATCTTTATCCAGTCATCTGCTGACGCTTTGAGATCTTATTGTAATGTTCTGTGGATATACACCAGAAACGGGAAACGGAACTGCTGGGTCACATGGCAGTTCTGTTTTTAACTTTCCGAGGAACTCCACACTGGGATCCAGGGTGGCTGCCCCAATTCACATCCCCACCAGCAGTGCCTACGGTTCCTTTGCCGCTACATCCTCGCTAGCCTTTGTTATCTCTGGTCTTCTCGATGATAGCCCTGTGACAGGGGTTTTGGTTTGCATTTCCCCGATAATTACTAATGTGTGTGTTTTCATGTGCCAGTTGGGCATTGAATGTCTTCTTTGGGAAATATCTTCTATTTATTTCTCTGGCCACTTCTATGGGCTGTTTTTTTAAAAAATTAGTAATTTTGAGAGAGAAAAGAAGGGAGAGGGGAAGAGAGAGAGAAACATCTATGAGAGAGAAACATCGACCAGCTGCCTCCTGCATACTCCTGACAGGGGATGTGCCAGCAACCAAGGTACATGCCCTTGATCAGAATCGAACCTGGGACCTTTCAGTCCACAGGCCGACGCTCTATCCACTGAGCCAAACTGGTTTCGGCTGATTTATGATGTTTTCTAACATTGTTATGTTTGTTTGTTTTTTAATAGATTTTATTTGATTTTTTACAGAGAGGAAGAGAGAGAGGGATAGAGAGTTAGAAACATTAATGAGAGAGAAACATCGATTAGCTGCCTCCTGCACACCCCCTACTAGGGATGTGCCCGCAACCAAGGTACATGCCCTTGACCAGAATCGAACCTGGGACCTTTCAGTCCGCAGACCAACACTCTATCCACTGAGCCATACCAGTTTCGGCACATTGTTATGTTTCTAATGTTATATCTCTAAAGTTAATATCTAATATTTGTGATCTTACTAATGCCGACTTACTATTTTCTGGTTGTTTTGTGTTTTATTGTTCCCTTTTCTTCAGTTTCTGCCTCCCTTTGTAAATTGGTGATTTTCCACGGTGATATGCTCTGCATCTCCATTATTTCCTGTGCATCTGCCCTACATTTTGGCTTTGTGGTATCACAAAGCTTACATAAGACATAATATAGTAACTGCCCATTCTAAGCTGCTAGCAATTCAACTTAGATCATCTACAAAAGCCCCACCCTTTCACTCCCCTGTTTATAGTTTTGATGTCATCACTCACCTCTTTCATTCGTTAACAGGTAATAGCTGTAGTTATTGTAATATTTCCTTCCTTTGACCTCTATGCTGTGTTATGTGGTTGGTCCATCACCCTGTTCGTGCTGAGTTCTCTAAGTCTGACTGTGCACCTCTACCGGTGCTTTGTGTCTTTATGTACATCCTCATGTTGCTGGTGAGCGTCTTTTCACTTCAGCTTAAAGGACTCCTTTCAGCATCTCTCTCTCTCTCTCTCTCTCTCTCTCTCTCTCTCTCTCTCGTGGGAGGGGGAAAGATATGAGAGAGATACATCGATTGGTTGCCTCCCACAGGAACCCTGGGCTGGGGAATCCAACCTGCCACCCAGTTGTGTGCCCTTGACTGGAATTAAACCCTAACCCATGGCCTAACCAGTTTGGCTCGAGAGAGAGCGTCAGCCTGCGGACTCAAGGGACCCAGGTTTGATTGTGGTCAAGGGTATGACCTTGGTTGTGGGCATATCCCCAATAGGGAGTGTACAGGAGGCAGCTGATTGATGTTTCTAACTCTCTATCCCTCTCCCTTCCTCTCTGTAAAAAAAATCAATAAAATATACTTTAAAAAAAATAAGCCCTAACCCTTCAGTACGTAGGCCAATGCTCTAACTACTGAGCAATGCTGGCCAGGGCTCTGTTCAGCATTTCTTGCAAGGCTGGTCCAGTGATGGTTTTGTTTGGGAAAGTCTTTACCTCTTCATGTCGGAAGGATAACTTTGCCAGGCAGAGTTTTCTTGGCTGGCAATTTTTATCCTTCCTCACTTCAAATATTCCTCCTCTCTCCTGGCTTGTAGGGTTTCTGCAGGGAAATCTGCTGATAACCTAATAGGGTTCTTTGTTTGTAGGTTATGGTGTCCCCTCCCCACCCAGCTACTTCTAGATTGGTTTTGTTTTTGACAGTTTCTTATGTGTCTTGGAAAAAATTTTTTTTAAATTGAGATAATAGGGTGATTTATTAGCTTTCTGAGCTTTGATACCTAGTTGTCTTCCTGGGTTTAAGAAATTATCAGCTGTAATTTCATATATATATTAGTGGTCCGGTGCACAAAGTTCGTGCACATTAAAAGGGGGCCCAGAGTCAAGTCCCCACCCACTCACATGTGCCTCAAAATCGTGTGAGACCCAGACTTGGCCAAAACCCCCACTTTGGGTTAGATCCAGCCCCGGTCAGTCGCACTGCTGGGAAGGGGCATAGCCTCAGCTCCCCTGGCCTAGCACTGGGACAGGGGGCGTGGCCTGAGGTCCCCCAGATGGGGCGGGGGCGTGCCTTGAGGATCCCCAGTCAAGCCCCACCAGGTGGGGGACACGGCCTGCGTTCCCCCAACCCAGCACTGGGGGTGCACCTTGAGGTCCCCTATCAAGCCCCACTGGGTGGGGGCATGGCCTGAGGTCCCCAGCCTGGCACTGGGCGGGGGAGCGGCCTGAGGTCCCCGGCCTGGCACTGGGCGGGGGGAGCGGCCTGAGGTCCCCGGCCTGGCACTGGGGGTGCACCTTGAGGTCCCCTGTCAAGCCCCACTGGGCGGGGGGAGCGGCCTGAGGTCCCCCGGCCTGGCACTGGGCGGGGGGAGCAGCTGAGGTCCCCGGCCTGGCACTGGGCGGGGGGGAGCGGCCTGAGGTCCCCGGCCTGGCACTGGGCGGGGGGAGCGGCCTGAGGTCCCCCGGCCTGGCACTGGGCGGGGGGAGCAGCCTGAGGTCCCCCGGCCTGGCACTGGGCGGGGGGAGCGGCCTGAGGTCCCCCGGCCTGGCACTGGGCGGGGGGAGCAGCCTGAGGTCCCCCGGCCTGGCACTGGGCGGGGGGAGCAGCTGAGGTCCCCGGCCTGGCACTGGGCGGGGGGAGCAGCTGAGGTCCCCGGCCTGGCACTGGGCGGGGGAGCAGCCTGAGGTCCCCTAGCCCAGCACCAGGATGGGAAGCGCACTTTGAGGTTCCCTGTCAAGGCGGGAAAGCGGAGCCTCAGGTCCCTGCTGATTGCCCTTTAATGGCCTCCGCTGTAGGTGCAGCCATTTTTGTGATGGAATGACGATCAACTAGCATATTCCTTCTTTATTAGATAGGATAATTTTTAAAAATTTATTTAAGAGAGGAAGAGAGAGAGAGAGAGATAGAAACATCAATGATGAGAGAGAATCATTGATCGGTTGCCTCCTGCACGCCCCCTACTGGGGATTGAGCACACAACCCGGGCATGTGCCCTGACCAGGAATTGAACCGTGCCATCCTAGTTCATAGGTCGATGCTCAACCACTGAGCCATGCCAACCCGGCTCAACTATTATTTCTTTTAATATATTGCCTGCTCCTTTCTAACGTCTTCTGGAATCCCATTGATCACATATGTTTTTTTCACTCTTCATTCTTCTTTCTTTGATCTCCCCTGACTGTTATTTCACAGTTCCTGTCCTCTAGCTCACTCACTCCACCTTCCATTTGCTCTGCAGATGCCTCTGTTGCACTTTTCATCTCACTCTGAGTTCTTGAGCTCCAGAATTTCTGTGATTTCTATATCTTTGGTTAAAATGCTCATTTTGATCCTGTATGTATTTTTTGACAATTTGGTGAATTGACTGAGTTTTCTTGTAGCTCATGAGCTTTGTCAGGACAGCAATTTTGAATACTTTTTCAGCTAGGTCACACATTCTGTGCCTTTGAACTCAGTGGAGAATTTTATTTTATTTTATTTTATTTTTTGCAATGACATGATGTCTTGATTTTTCATGTTCCTTGCAGGTTTTCATTGCTGTTTCCACATTTGAAGCAGCAGACCCCTCCTGCATCTGTGCTAGTTAGCTTCTATGGGGTATTCTGTTTGATGGTGCCATATCACCTGGGTTTTCTCCCTCTCTCTGGGTGCACCTCCTGCATTCTTCATTTCCCTCCTGTGATTGAATCTTTCAGCTTTATGGTGTCTCTGGTTTGTACAACTCGCTGGAAACCTCTCTCGTTTCCCAGAAGGTGGTGGTATAGCTCCAGTATGTGGTCGCTCCCCTGCCCGCTTTCTGAGTGGGCTCCTGTCTGCCGGAGTTTCTCTCTCTCTCTCTCTCTCTCTCTCTCTCTCTCTCTCTCTCTCTCTCTCTCTCTCTCTCTCCACCCACAGAGCACACAGGAGCTGGCACAGAGGGAGAGAGGGGGGCTCAGTGCTCAGGCGCCGGGAGTGCCTGCAGACCCAGGGGGAGATGCCTGGGTGTGACACACCCAGAGGCTGGTGGTGGGCTTCCTTCTGCATCTGATTCCTTTCATTCCCTTTGAAATTCCCATCTGCCTCTTTCCAGCCTTGGTCCTCCCCGTCGTCCTCCCAGTCATGGAGGTCCTGCTGGCATCTCCAGCCTCTTCCTGCACAGCGGGCAGCCGGCACTCACTCACCGCTGTCCTGTCCTTTCCTCCCGGCAGGGTGGCCACGGCGGGGAGGTCAGCCAGGCACCGTTTCCCCAGGTGGTGCTGGAAGTTTCCCTCCGCTGCCTCTGCTGTCACCAGCTCCGTTTGGTTGGTTTGTTTGTTTTGCTCTCCTGCAGTGGTTCCCACCCTGTGTTCGTCCACGTCCCACCCAAGCATCTCTGAAATCCTGATGCCTCCTCGCCCCCTGGTTTTCACTCCAGCCGTGGGGAGGGGTCAGGGCGGCCGTACTGCGCTTTGCCTGCCTGTCACTGCGGGTCTGGGTGGGTGACCGCCCCGTCCCCACCGCACCCACAGGGAGCGTTTGTTTGCGGACGGCTGTCTAATTTGTTGTTTAAAAAGGGCAAAAAGGAACGTCTCACTCTGCTGTGTTATTGGCAGCATTCTCCTGCGTTTTATAAGTTGCCATTTAATTATTAAAGCAGGCCCCTCACTTAAAGGCCTAGAGTGGGACACTTATTTTTAGCAAGACTTGAGTCACTGATTACCAGGTAATGAAACAATATTGCATGTCTTTTTAAACATTTTAGAAATACGACTTTTTAACAAACTGAACCTCCTTTTAACAACTCTCTCCTCTCCTCTCCTTCGCCGTCCACCCCGGTATTTAGGCTGAATACGAGGTTTGTGGTTGCTTTCCACATACACTTGGCCTCGGGTGAACTGTGTGGGCCCGCTTATCTTGGATTTTCCTCAGGGGACCCTCCGTTCAAACCAGTGTTGCTCAAGGACCCGCCGGCAGCTGGGAGTCCATGTGTGCCGAGGGCACTTTGATTTCTGTGGATTTTCAGCTGCGTGGGGGGCGGGCACCCCAAACCCCATGTTGTTCAAGGCCAAGCTGTATTCTTTACGGCAGACGTCTTTGTTTGCCTCTTTGCTGGGTAGAGGTAGAGATGAGAATATGGACAATAATCCTAGTTAAATGGCGGAGTGGGGGTCGGTGCCTGCAGCCTGCCTCTCGGTGCGGCTGCACAGCGGCCACAGGTTTCACTCCCAGAGGAGTGCCGCCCCTGTGCCCGCCCCTGGGGAAGGACCGCCGGTGTGACTGCACTGTCAGACTCCGGTGTTGCTGAGCTTGCGTTCCAGCGTTTGTCTGTCGTTCGTTAGGATTTCCGTGGAAGCAGCCGTGTCAGGGTGGGTTTGTGATGCTGCTTGTCACGGCACGTGGCGGTGAAGTGTAAGCTTGTCCCGCCAAAGCCTCTTCCCAGCCCCAGGCTTTCCCGGCCCGGGGTGTGACCCAGAGAGGTGGATGGAGGATCCCTCTCCGAGCCTCCGAGCGCCTTTCCCCGGCGCCCTGAGGACGGCCTGTGTACACAAAATGACTGCATTCCCGTCTGTCAGTCAGGGCCACAGGCCGCCAGCTCAGGGCTGCGGACAGAGTGCTCTCTTGGAGCCCGGCCTGGGAGTTAAAGGAGAGAGCATGGGGCTGGAGAGATCCACGGGGACTTTCTGTGAATGCCGACGTGGGCCAGCTTACTCCCCAGGAATCACATGAAGCAGGCGCCATCATTACTCTCCTTCAGGTGGTGGCCTGGCCCTTGATCGGTCCCCTCAGCGTGTGTGCAGGTGTGTGATGTACAGGTGTGGGTGGTGCATGTGTGTGCATGTGTGTGATGTGCAGGTGTGAGTGGTGCATGTGTGGGCAGGTGTGTGTTGTGCAGGTGTGTGGTGTGCAGGTGTGGGTGGTGCATGTGTGGGCAGGTGTGTGATGTGCAGGCGTGTGATGGTGCACGTGTGGGCAGGCGTGTGATGTTTCCCTCAGGTCATGTAGCTCCCCCAGGCCGAGTAGCTACGGTACTAAGTGACAGGCAGGGACAGGGAGAAGCTGAGGTACCAGTGGGATCCTTGCCCCAGCCCTGGGCCCTCTGACCACAGAGGGGAAGCCGAGGCTCCTGTGTGTAGTGTCGCCCCCCAGTGGACGGGGTAAGAAATTGGAGCAGTCTAAAATCTGAGTTGATTCCTACCCTCCCCCGATGCATAATCTCTCCTGAACATTTCCAAGGACTCGTCCAGCCTTTGCAAGGTGATTAAGGAAGTTGGTTTCTCAGGAGGCACTGGGTTCGGGGCAGCTAACCGCGGCAGACAGTTCTCGAAGCCTCCCGCCCAGTCCCCTGCAGCCCTCGGAGCGTGGCTCCCTCCCGTGTTGGGGGGCAGGGACAGAGGTCGGACAGGCCCATTGCCTCTGCCCTACTGCTGTGAAACCGGCCCTTTGGGGAGGTGGGAGCAGGCGAGCGCGGGCTTGTGCTCAGTGGGAGGAACCAGTACCTCACCAGCCCTCCCTGAGATGCGGGAGGTGCCCCGTCTTTCCTCCACGTGGAAACTCTCTCTCTGGGGACACACTCTCTGGGGATACACTCTCTCTGGGGACACACTCTCTCTGGGGGACACACTCTGGGGGGACAAACTCTCTCTGGGGAACACACTCTCTCTGAGGACACTCTCTCTCTGGGGGACACACTCTCTCTGGGGACACACTTTCTCTGAGGGACACTCTCTGGGGGGACACACTCTCTCTGGGGGACATACTATCTCTGGGGACACTCTCTCTCTGGGGGACACACTCTGGGGTGACACACTCTCTCTGGGGGACACACTCTCTCTGGGGACACTCTCTGGGGGACACACTCTCTCTGGGGAAACACTTTCTCTGGGGACACACTCTCTGGGGACACACTCTCTCTGGGGACACACTCTCTGGGGGACACACTCTCTCTGGGGGACACTCTCTCTGGGGACACACTCTCTCTGGGGACACACTCTCTCTGGGGGACACTCTATGGGGGACACACTCTGGGGGGACACTCTCTCTCTGGGGGACACACTCTCTCTGGGGACACTCTCTCTCTGGGGGACACACTCTCTCTGGGGACACACTTTGTCTGGGGGACACTCTCTGGGGGACAAACTCTCTCTGGGGACACTCTCTCTCTGGGGGACACACTCTGGGGGGAAACACTCTCTCTGGGGGACACTCTCTGGGGGACACACTCTCTCTGGGGACACACTTTCTCTGGGGGAAACTCTCTGAGGACACACTCTCTCTGGTGACACACTCTCTCTGGGGACACACTCTCTCTGGGGGACACACTCTCTCTAGGGGACACACTCTCTGGGGACACACTCTCTCTGGGGACACACTCTCTCTGGGGGACACACTCTCTCTGAGGGACACACTCTGGGGGACACTCTCTCTGGGGGACACACTCTCACTGGGGACACTCTCTCTCTGGGGGACACACTCTCTCTGGGGACACACTTTCTCTGGGGGACACTCTCTGGGGACACACTCTCTCTGGGGACACACTTTCTCTGGGGGACACTCTCTGAGGATACACTCTCTCTGGGGACACACTCTCTCTGGGGGACACACTCTGGGGGGACACACTCTCTCTGGGGGACACTCTCTGGGGACACTCTCTGGGGGACACACTCTCTCTGGGGACACACTTTCTCTGGGGGAAACTCTCTGAGGACACACTCTCTCTGGTGACACACTCTCTCTGGGGACACACTCTCTCTGGGGGACACACTCTCTCTAGGGGACACACTCTCTGGGGACACACTCTCTCTGGGGACACACTCTCTCTGGGGGACACACTCTCTCTGAGGGACACTCTCTGGGGGACACTCTCTCTGGGGGACACACTCTCACTGGGGACACTCTCTCTCTGGGGGACACACTCTCTCTGGGGACACACTTTCTCTGGGGGACACTCTCTGGGGACACACTCTCTCTGGGGACACACTCTCTCTGGGGGACACTCTCTGGGGGACACTCTCTGGGGGACACTCTCTCTGGGGGACACTCTCTGGGGACACTCTCTCTCTGGGGGACACACTCTCTCTGGGGACACACTCTCTCTGGGGGACACACTCTGGTGGGACACACTCTCTCTGGGGGACACACTCTCTCTGGGGACACTCTCTCTCTGGGGGACACACTCTCTCTGGGGACACACTTTCTCTGGGGGACACTCTCTGGGGACACACTCTCTCTGGGGGACACTCTCTGGGGGACACACTCTCTCTGGGGACACTCTCTCTCTGGGGGACACACTCTCTCTGGGGACACACTCTCTCTGGGGGACACTCTCTTTCTGGGGGACACACTCTCTCTGGGGGACACACTCTCTCTGGGGGACACTCTCTCTGGGGGACACTCTCTGGGGGACACTCTCTCTGGGGGACACACTCTCGCTGGGGACACTCTCTCTCTGGGGGACACTCTCTCTCTGGGGGACACACTCTCTCTGGGGGACACTCTCTCTCTGGGGGACTCACTCTCTCTGGGGGACACTCTCTCTCTGGGGGACACTCTCTGGGGGACATACTCTCACCGGGGGACACACTCTCTCTTGGGGACACTCTCTCTCTGGGGGACACTCTCTCTCTGGGGGACACACTCTCTCTGGGGGACACTCTCTCTCTGAGGGACACTCTCTGGGGGACACTCTCTCTCTGGGGGACACACTCTCTCTGGGGGACACTCTCTCTCTGGGGGAGTCACTCTCTCTGGGGGACACTCTCTCTCTGTGGGACACTCTCTCTCTGGGGGACACACTCTCTCTGGGGGACACACACTCTCTGGGGACACACTCTCTCTGGGGGACACTCTCTGGGGAATACACTCTCTCTGGAGCACACTCTCTCTCTGGGGGACACTCTCTGGGGGACACTCTCTCTGGTGGACACTCTCTCTGGTGGACACTCTCTCTGGGGGACACACTCTCTCTGGGGACACACTCTCTCTGGGGGACACTCTCTCTCTGGGGGACACTCTCTGGGGGACACTCTCTCTCTTGGGGACATACTCTCACCGGGGGACACACTCTCTCTGGGGGACACTCTCTCACCGGGGGACACACTCTCTCTGGGGACACTCTCTCTCTGGGGGACACTCTCTTTCTGGGGACACACTTTCTCTGGGGGACACTCTCTGGGGGCCACACTCTCTCCCGGGGTCCCTCTCTCACCGGGGGCCACACTCTGTCTGGGGAACCCTCTCTCTCTGGGGGACACTCTCTCTGGAGGACACTCTCTCTCTGGGGGACACACTCTCTCTGGGGGACACACTCTCTCTGGGGGACACTCTCTCTCTGGGGGACACTCTCTCTGTGGACACTATCTCTCTGGGGGACACTCTCTCTCTGGGGGACACTCTCTCTGGGGGGACACACTCTCTCTGGGGGACACTCTCTCTCTGGGGGACACTCTCTCTCTGGGGGACACACTCTCTGGGGGACACACTCTCTCTGGGGACACACTCTCTCTGGGGACACTCTCTGGGGGACACACTCTCTCTGGAGGACACTCTCTCTCTGGGGGACACTCTCTTTCTGGGGAATACTCTCTATCTGGGGGACACTCTCTGGGGGACACTCTCTCTCTGAGGGACACACTCTCTGGGGGACACTCTCTCTGGGGGACACTCTCTCTTGGGGACACTCTGTCTCTGTGGGACACTCTCTCTCTGGGGGACACTCTCTCTCTGGGGTACACTCTCTCTCTGGGGGACACTCTCTCTGGGGGGACACACTCTCTCTGGGGGACACTCTCTCTCTGGGGGACACTCTCTCTCTGGGGGACACACTCTCTCTGGGGGACACTCTCTCTCTGGGGGACACTCTCTCTCGGGGACACACTCTCTCTGGGGGACACACTCTCTCTGGGGGACACTCTATGGGGGACACTCTCTCTGGGGGGACACACTCTCTCTGGGGGACACTCTCTCTCTGGGGGACACACTCTCTGGGGGACACACTCTCTCTGGGGACACACTCTCTCTGGGGGACACTCTCTGGGGGACACACTCTCTCTGGAGCACACTCTCTCTCTGGGGGACACTCTCTGGGGGACACTCTCTCTGGTGGACACTCTGGGGGACACACTCTCTCTGGGGACACACTCTCTCTGGGGGACACTCTCTCTCTGGGGGACACTCTCTGGGGGACACTCTCTCTGGTGGACACTCTCTCTGGAGGACACTCTCTGGGGGACACTCTCTGGTGGACACTCTCTCTGGGGGACACTCTCTCTCTGGGGGACACACTCTCTCTGGGGGACACACTCTCTCTGGGGGACACTCTCTCTGGGGACACACTTTCTCTGGGGGACACTCTCTGGGGACACACTCTCTCTGGGGACACACTCTCTCTGGGGGACACTCTCTGGGGGACACTCTCTCTGGGGGACACTCTCTCTCTGGGAACACTCTCTCTCTGGGGGACACACTCTCTGGGGGACACGCTCTCTGTGGACACTATCTCTCTGGGGGACACTCTCTCTCTGGGGGACACACTCTCTCTGGGGGACACTCTCTCTGGTGGACACACTCTCTCTGGGTGACACTCTCTCTCTGGGGGACACACTCTCTCTGGGGGACACACTCTCTCTGGGGGACACTCTCTGGGGGACACTCTCTCTGGTGGACACTCTCTCTGGAGGACACTCTCTGGGGGACACTCTCTGGTGGACACTCTCTCTGGGGGACACTCTCTCTCTGGGGGACACATTCTCTCTGGGGGACACACTCTCTCTGGGGGACACTCTCTCTGGTGGACACACTCTCTCTGGGGGACACTCTCTCTGGGGGACACTCTCTCTCTGGGGGACACACTCTCTCTGGGGGACACTCTCTCTCTGGGGGACACACTCTCTCTGGGGGACACTCTCTCTCTGGGGGACACTCTCCGGGGGACACTCTCTCTGGGGGAAACACTCTCTCTGGGGACACTCTCTCTCTGGGTGACACTCTCTCTGGGGGACACTCTCTCTCTGGGGGACACACTCTCTGGGGGACACTCTCTCTCTGGGGGACACTCTCTCTCTGGGGGACACACTCTCTCTTGGGGACACTCTCTGGGGACACACTCTCTCTGGGGACACACTCTCTCTGGGGGACACTCTCTCTCTGGTGACACACTCTCTCTGGGGGACACTCTCTCTGGGGGTACACACTCTCTCTGGGGGACACACTCTCTCTGGGGGACAGACTCTCTCTGGGAGACACTCTCTCTGGAGACACACTCTCTCTGGAGGACACTCTCTCTGGGAGACACTCTCTCTGGGGGACACTCTCTCTGGGGGGACACACTCTCTCTGGGGGACACTCTCTCTCTGGGGGACACACTCTCTCTGGGGGAGACACTCTCTCTGGGGGACACTCTCTCTCTGGGGGACACACTCTCTCTGGGGAACACTCTCTCTCTGGGCGACACTCTCTCTGGGGTGACACACTCTCTCTGGGGGACACACTCTCTCTGGGGGACACTCTCTCTCTGAGGGACACTCTCCGGGGGACACTCTCTCTCTGGGGGACACACTCTCTCTGGGGGACACTCTCTCTCTGGGGGACACACTCTCTCTGGGGGACACTCTCTCTCTGGGGGACACTCTCTCTGGGGGGACACACTCTCTCTGGGGGGCACTCTCTCTCTGGGGGACACTCTCTCTCTGGGGGACACTCTCTCTCTGGGGGACACCTCTCTCTGGGGGACACACTCTCTCTGGGGGACACACTCTCTCTGGGGACACTCTCTCTGGGGGACACTCTCTCTGGGGACACACTCTCTCTGGGGGACACTCTCTGGGGGACACTCTCTCTGGTGGACACTCTCTCTGGGGGACACACTCTCTCTGGGGACACACTCTCTCTGGAGGACACTCTCTCTCTGGGGGACACTCTCTGGGGGACACTCTCTCTGGTGGACACTCTCTCTGGGGGACACACTCTCTCTGGGGGACACACTCTCTCTGGAGGACACTCTCTCTCTGGGGGACACTCTCTGGGGGACACTCTCTCTGGTGGACACTCTCTCTGGGGGACACACTCTCTCTGGGGACACACTCTCTCTGGAGGACACTCTCTCTCTGGGGGACACTCTCTGGGGGACAGTCTCTCTCTGGGGGACACTCTCTCTGGGGGGACACACTCTCTCTGGGGGACACTCTCTCTCTGAGGGACACACTCTCACCGGGGGACACTCTCTCTCTGGGGGACACACTCTCTCTAGGGGACACTCTCTCTGGGGGACACTCTCTGGGGGACACTCTCTCTGGGGGGACACACTCTCTCTGGGGGACACTCTCTCTTGGGGACACTCTGTCTCTGTGGGACACTCTCTCTCTGGGGGACACTCTCTCTCTGGGGGACACATTCTCTCTGGGGGACACACTCTCTCTGGGGGACACTCTCTCTGGTGGACACACTCTCTCTGGGGGACACTCTCTCTCTGGGGGACACTCTCTCTCTGGGGGACACACTTTCTCTGGGGGACACTCTCTCTCTGGGGGACACACTCTCTGGGGGACACTCTCTCTCTGGGGGACACTCTCTCTCTGGGGGACACACTTTCTCTGGGGGACACTCTCTCTCTGGGGGACACGCTCTCTGTGGACACTATCTCTCTGGGGGACACTCTCTCTCTGGGGGACACACTCTCTCTGGGGGACACTCTCTCTGGTGGACACACTCTCTCTGGGTGACACTCTCTCTCTGGGGGACACACTCTCTCTGGGGACACTCTCTCTCTGGGGGACACACTCTCTCTGGGGGACACACTCTCTCTGGGGGACACTCTCTTTCTGGGGGACACTCTCTCTGGGGGTACACACTCTCTCTGGGGGACACACTCTCTCTGGGGGACACACTCTCTCTGGGGGACACTCTCTCTGGGGACACACTCTCTCTGGAGGACACTCTCTCTGGGGGACACTCTCTGGGGGACACTCTCTCTGGGGGACACTCTCTCTGGGGGACACACTCTCTGGTGGACACTCTCTCTGGGGGACACTCTCTCTGGTGGACACTCTCTCTGGGGGACACTCTCTTTGGGACGCTCTCTCTGGTGGACACTCTCTCTGGGGGACACTCTCTCTGGTGGACACACTCTCTCTGGGGGACACTCTCTCTCTGTGGGACACACTCTCTCTCGGGGACACACTCTCTCTCGGGGACACACTCTCTCTCTGGGGGACACTCTCTCTCTGGGGACACACTCTCTGGGGGACGCTCTCTCTCGGGGACACACTCTCTCTGGGGGACACACTCTCTCTGGGGACACACTCTCTGGGGGACACTCTCTCTCTGGGGGACACTCTCTGGGGGACACACTCTCTGGGGGGACACACTCTCTCTGGGGGACACTCTCTCTGGGGGACACTCTCTCTTTGGGGGACACTCTCTGGGGGACACTCTCTCTCTGGGGGACACACTCTCGGGGCCGCGGTGGTGCTGGACACGGGCACCCTCATAGGGAAGAATCTGAGGAAGCGAGTGTGGTTCTGCCCAGTGTTCCTGCCAAGGCCCAGGGGGCAGGGCTTGGCAACACCATGTATGCGTCCCACCATTCACCACATGCCGAACTCAGGGCCGGACCTTGAGGGTCGTTCCTGCCTTTTCCACAGTTTCATGTTGTCTGTGGGGAGTACGTGTGCTTGCCTTCTGCCCACAGGCGTGTCTCCTATGAGCGCAAGGAAGCCCACATGGACCGCAGCACCCTCCCCTCTTGGATGGGTGAGCGCTGGCCCTCCTGCTGGCCTCTCCATTGGTCTGGGGCCGTGGTCGGCAAACTGCGGCTCGAGAGCCACATGTGGCTCTTTGGCCCCTTCAGTGTGGCTCTTCCACAAAATACCATGGCCTGGGCGAGTCTATTTTGTAGAAGTGGCATTAGAAGAAGTTTAAGTTTAAAACATTTGGCTCTCAAAAGAAATTTCAGTAATTGTACTGTTGATAGTTGGCTCTGTTGCCTCATGAGTTTGCCAACCACTGGGCTGGGGGGAGGAGGCACGTGGGAACCCTGTGCCTTCAGTGTTTCTAACAGAGTGAACGCTGTGCTTTCCTCTCCCTGACGTTGTGACTGAGGGGTCAGCGCGTGTTTGTTGGGACCAGAAGGCTCTGCTTGCTCCGGTCAGTAAGCACTGTCTCCCGTCCTCTCCCTGCAGACCAGCGGGCATGATGGGCACCAAGGCCTTCACGCTGGTGTCCGCTGTGGAGCGGGAGCTGCTGATGGGCGACAAGGAGCACGTCAGCATCGAGTGCGTGGAGTGCTGCGGCAAGAACCTGTACGTGGGCACCAACGACTGCTCCATCCACCACTTCCTGCTGGAGGAGCAGAGCCTGCCGGCCGGCACCGCCGCCTTCACGGCCACCAAGCAGCTGCACCGGCACCTGGGCCTGCGCAAGCCGGTGAGCGAGCTGCGCGCCGCCTCGGCCCTGCACAGGCTGCTGGTGCTGTGCGACTGCTCCATCTCCCTGGTGCACATGCTGAGCCTGGAGCCCGTGCCCTCGGGGGCGCGCATCAAGGGCGCCGTGGCCTTGGCCCTGAACGAGAACCCCGTGAGCGGGGACCCGTTCTGCGTGGAGGTCTGCACCATCTCCGTGAAGCGCCGGACCATCCAGGTGTTCCTGGTGTACGAGGACCGGGTCCAGATCGTCCGCGAGGTGTCCACGCCGGAGCAGCCCCTGGCCGTGGCGGTGGACGGCCACTTCCTGTGCCTGGCCCTGACCACGCAGTACATCATCCTCAACTACAGCACGGGCGCCGCCCAGGACCTGTTCCCCTACTGCAGCGAGGAGAAGCGCCCCATCGTCAAGCGGATCGGGCGGCAGGAGTTCCTGCTGGCGGGCCCCGGAGGACTGGGTGAGCTCCTGCTGGCGCCGCTGCCCTCGCCTCCCGTCTGCCCATTCTCTCCAGTTACCTCCACAACTAAACGCTGAGATCAGGGTGGTCACGTAACCAGTGTCTTTTAAATTATTTTCTAATTCCAGTTCACATTCCATATTACTTTGTCTTAGTGTCAGGTGTACAGCATCGCACGCGGTTAGACAGCCATGTACTTTACAAAGTAGACCCTGGTATCTCACATACCCACCTGGCACCGTACATAGTTATTATAATGCTAGAGACCCGGTGCACGAATTCCTGGCCTGCGGGATCAGGCCCAGACTGGCTCTCCAACATCCCCCGAGGGGTCCTGAATTGCAGGAGGGTGCAGGCCAGATAGAGGGACCCCATGATGCGTGATTGGGGCTGGGGAGGGACATAGAAGGTTGGCCAGCCAGGGAGGGGTCATGGGAGGGTCCCAGGCGTGTCTGACCCGACTTGCTCAGTCCCGATTGGCCGGATCCCAGCAGCAAGCTAATCCCCCCTCCCCTTCCAAGCTAACCTACTGGTTGGAGTGTCTGCCCCCTGGTGATCAGTGCATGTCATAACAATTGGCTGGCCAGGCACTTAATATATTAGGCTTTTATTATATAGGCTTATTGACTGTTTTCCTGTGCTGTGCCTTACATCCTGTGACTGTTTTCTAACTGCCAATCTGTACTTCTCAATCCCTTCACCTTTTTCATCAAGTTCCCCAGCCCCCCTCCCCTCTGACAACACGCAGTCTGTATCTGTGAGTCTGTGTCTGTTTTATTTGTTCTCTAGTTTTATTTTGTGTTGATATGGAGCCAGATTTGCTCTGGGGAGAAGATTCCTTTAAGTAAATAACTATAAAATAAAGGTCCACAGCCTTCAGGGTAAGATTTCCTCTGGTGCGTGGGGGTGTCATGGATTGTTTTTGCTCTTCAGTTTCTAAAGGATTTCAGTAGTTCACCGATAGGTCTTTTCAGATGCAGACTTCAGTGTAACTGACATAATTTTCTCTTAATTGTCTGAGATTTCATCCCAGCAAGAAGAATCTAGTAGCCAGCACCTTGAGAGGGCTGTGGGGGTTTTGTAAGATCTTCCTAACTCTCTGCCTTGCCACGCTGAAGCTAAAATTCAGAGCTACCGACTTCACTGGCAACCTGTGATGTTTACTTCCGCAGGGTGTCTCCCCCAGGGTGTGGGCAGGTGTGTGAGGTGCGGGTGTGGGCGGCTCCCTCAGGGTGTGCACAGTCTGTGGTGCTAGGGCTCTGTGATGTGCACGCACGTGTGTGGAAGTGTGTTCACTTTCCAGTTTGTGTGAGTCAGATTAATTCCAGGCCTAGACATTACAACTTCTGTTCAGTTTCTCTTATCTTTAGGTTCCCTCATCCTTCTCTTTTATTTTTCTAATTTTCTGTTGTAAAAGCTGGATCATTTCCATTGCATTTTGTTGAATATGTAAGGCTGACTTTTGTGTCTCCTGCAAACTGGGAACAGGAGAGGTTTGGTCAGATTCAGGTGTCGTTTTTGCTGGTTTCTGAGGAGAGGCAAGACTTGCCAAAACCGGTCTGGCTCAGTGGATAGAGCATCGGCTGCGGACTCAAAGGTCCGGGGTTCGATTCCAGTCAAGGGCATGTACCTTGGTTGCGGGTACATCCGCAGTAGGGGGTGTGCAAGAGGCAGCTGATCGATGATTCTCTCTCATCGATGTTTCTAACTCTCTATCCCTCTCACTTCTTCTCTGTGAAAAATCAATTAAAAAAATATATAAAAAAGACTTATTCATAGGCAGGGGACTTCTGTCAGGTTACACACTTTCTTATGATCGCGTCTGTGTTGTTAATAGTTATTGCTGAGTATTGCCTATGTATTTTTAAAAACAATATATTTCTTTATTGATTTCAGAGAGGAAGGGAGAGGGAGAGAAAGAGAATGGTGAGAGAGAATCACTGATTGGCTGCCTCCTGTACACCCCCCACTGGGGATCGAGCTTGCAGCCTGGGCATGTGCCCTTGGCTGGAATGAACCTGGGACCCTTATGTCCACAGGCTGACACTCTGTCCACTGAGCCACACTGGCTAGGGCCTGCCTACATTTTTAAATCTACAAACTAGTGGCAACATTCTCTGTCTGTCCCTCCTTCACATGTGAACTGTAGTTCCTTGAGGAAGAGAAATGGCTCTATTTGGGCAGGAGGAGGTTTTCAATAAGGTGATCCCTCTGTCTTCCAGAAGTGACTTTTAACATTATAATTAGGAGCCACGGATTTTAATATATACAGTGTACTTGCAGCCAAGCCATCGTCCTTGGTGGGCGTTTGTTAAGGTTGAAGGATAATCCCTCCCCATGGCCCTGCACTGTGGTGGCTTCCCTGCCTTTAGAATGGCAAGGTGCTCCGAGTTCACCTGGAACTTTCCTGCCCTAGACTGGTTCCCACGTCGCCAAGGAGCCCTGCTGTTTAGAGACCACAGTCTGGGTGCCAGAGGAGCTTCTGCCCGTTGTTCCTAGGCCTCTTCAGTGGACAGAGCTTAGAAGTTTGTTTTTAAATGTTATTTATTCCATTGTATTGCTTTGAGAGAGAGGAAGGGAGAGAGATAGACAGAAACATCAGTGTGAGAGGTAAACATCAACCGATTGCCTCCTATGTGTGCCTGAGTCAAACTCAACACCTTTGGCAGTCCGTGGACACGGACTGTTCTGCCTCTTGTTTACATCTTCCTCTCTCTCTCTTTTAGGTCTTGTAGTTTTCTGAGTACAGGTCTTTTACCTCCTTGGTTAAGTTTATTCCTAGTTGCATTGGATCATTTTTAATTAAATTCGAAATATCATGGCAGTTAACTAGTTAAAGTCCTCTAGAAAGTTTTAAAATATATTTAGGTGTTTCTATATTGGGCGCATATATGTTCACATGATCCCTTTAGTATTATGTAGTGACCATGTTGTCTCTTGTGATGGTTTCATTTTGAAGTCTATTTTGTCAGATATGAGTATTGCTACCCCAGCTTTTTTTTCTTTTCTATTTGTATGGAAAGTTCTTTTCCATTGCTTCACTCTCATCCTGTGTGAATCTTTTTTTCTGAGCTGCGTCTCTAGTTGACAACATATAGTTGAGTCTTGTTTTTGTATCCATCCAGCTATGCCTTTTGATTGGAGCATTTAATCCATTTACATTTAGGGTGATTATTGATAGCTACTTATTGATTGCCATTTTAATTTTGTATGATTAGGTTTCTCTTTCTTCTTCTCATGACAGCAGTCCTTTAGCGTTTCTTGCATTGCTGGTTTGGTGATAATGAAATCCTTTATCCTTTTTTTTTTTTTTTTTGTCTGGGAAGCTCTTTATTTGACCATCTATTTTGAATGATAGCCTTGTTGGATACAGTTGTCTTGGTTCCAGATCCTTGCTTTTCATTACTGTAACTACTTTATGCCTTTCTCTCCCGGCCTGGAGAATTTCTATTGAGATGTCAGGTGTCAGCCTTCTGGGAGCTTGTTTGTAGGTAGCAGTTTGCTTTTCTCTTGCTGTCTTTAAGGTTCTCTCTTTGTCTTATAGTTTTTGGCATCTTAATTATGATAGTCTGGGCATGGGCCTATTTGGGTTCTTCTTGCTTGGGACTCTCTGTGCCTCCTGAACTTGTATGATGTTTACCTTCACCAGGTTAGGAAAGTTTTCTGCCATTATTTCTTCAAACACATCCTCTATCCCTTGCTCCCTTTCTTACCCTTCTGGTTCACCTATTATGCGAATATTGTACATTTCATGTTGGCTCCCTTAAGCTGTCTTCCTGTTTTTTAATGTTTTTTTTCTTCTTGGTTCTGATTTTTATACCCTGTCTTCTAATTCACTGATCCGATCCCTCAGCCACTCCTAATCTGCTATGTATTCCTTCTAATGTGTTCTTTATTTGTGCTATGTCTTTCTTTATTTCTGGTTTCATAGTTACTATATCTTTTCTCTTGCTGATGAGCATCTTTATTACCATTTTTCTTTTTAAAAAAAATATATTTTATTGATTTTACACAGAGAGGAATTGAGAGGGACAGAGAGTTAGAAACGTCGATGAGAGAGAAACATCGACCAGCTGCCTCTTGCACACCCCCCACTGGGGATGTGCCCGCAACCAAGGTACATGCCCTTGACCGGAATCGAACCTGGGACCCTTCAGTTTGCAGGCCGACACTCTATCCACTGAGCCAAACCGGTCCCGGCTATTATCATTTTTCTTACTCTATATCAGATAAAGTTTTTATCTCCATTTTATTTTTCTCTTCTTCTGGAGAATTCTCTTATTCTTTCTTTTGGGGATTGTTACTTTGTCTCCTCATTTTGGCTGCCTGTTTGGCTGCCTATTTGGGTAAGATAGATAGATCTGTTACACCTCTCAATCTTTAGTGTAGGATAGTCAAACACTGTTTCTGACCTAATTAGATCAGGCAAAGACTCTGAGCCTCTGGAGACTGCTTCTGCTTGCAGACTGATTGGATTTAGTCTCAACTATCCCTACAGATATGACAAGAGTTTTCCCCAACAGGGTGGGGCAATTGCTTCTGCCGGGAGGCTAATTCTAATTCTCAGTCTCTTAATGGGCCTCAGTAACTCCACACTGTGGGACAAGGTACTTCCCCCCAGGCAAAGCTGCCTGTATAGCAAATTCTGTGTGAGAAAGATGACCTCCACAGCATGAGGGAATGACTGAGCACTGGATACTGGGGTGTCTACCTTTTGAAGTAAACCCCAGAGTCTCCAATCTTGACTTCTGCTCATACAGCTCCAATTCATTCTGCCCTCCTTCTGCTGGAGCACAAGGTGAGTGGCTACACAGGGAATTTTGTGTGTTGGCCCTTTAAGAGGGTGCCTGCATTTCCAGCCTCTCTCCCTGACAGACAGCAACCCTGCTGCTTTTCACAGCCAGATGTTATGTGATCACCTTTCTCAATGCTGGTGCTTTCAGCTTGGGGCTTAGATCCCAGAGTTCTCAATGGGAACCCCTTCCCCTTCACCCCCCTGGAGCTGAACTATCCTCTGGAACCTCAGCTGGTGTCTGTGGCAGCCGGCTAGACCTTTTGCGCCTCTGCACCTCCTACCAGCCTCTATATAGTCTTCACTTTCGGTCCTCATTTATCAGGGTCCTCTCCAGCGAGCGTTCAGTTGCTTATTCAGGAAGTTTCTCTGTTGTAATTCCAGTTAGGTCCTGGGAGCATGTCCATGCAGCATCCACTTACTCCGCCGCCATTTTTAATCCCCCAGTTTACCTTCATTGTTAGTTGGAAGTAAGTATAAGATATACACTCTGGGAAGCTAGTTCTCATGGAAATGAAGTCACATAGAGTTCTTCACACGTGCAGCAAATTATGTTATGTTTCCTATCTGAGATAAAAGGAAAGTGGGTGATATTTGATCCAGATGCAGGAGAATAAGTAGTTATTGAAGGCCTCCTAATCCCTGTTTTCCAGGCATGTTTGCCACCGTGGCTGGGATTTCTCGGCGGGCTCCTGTGCACTGGTCAGAGAACGTGATTGGCGCGGCCGTCTGCTTCCCCTACGTCCTGGCGCTCGACGACGCCTTCATCACGGTCCACAGCATGCTGGACCAGCAGCAGAAGCAGACCCTGCCCTTCAAGGAGGGCCACATCCTGCAGGACTTCGAAGGTACCCGCTTAGACAGAGATCTTAACGAAATTCAGTTATTACTTCTCTTATGACATTTCCTCTGTAAATACTGCCCCGGGCCTGTTAGGAACCAGGCTTTATACTGGGCATAGCAGATACACAGGTGATGGTAACACACATTCTGCACTGCGGGGGCCTTGGGGTCAGTGGGGAGGGAGACATTAAACAGTAGGTACAGCTGTTGAAGAGCCTGGTAGAATGAAGTAAGGGGAGAGCAGAGGAGGAAGTATTTCCTAGGAATATCAGGGAGGACTTCCTGAAGGAGGCGGTATTTGAGCCAAACCTTTAAGGGTGAGAAGGACTCAGCCAAGCACATGTGCTATGAAAGAACCTTCAGGGAGAGAGCAAGGTGCATGCAGACCTGCACTGCAGGCCCGGGAAGCAGGCCGGTGGCTGTGGTGCACGGTGTGGGAGGAGGATGGTGTTGGGTGAGGAGACCAGGGCAGTCAAGGAGGGACTGCCTCTTCTGTGCAGTGGGGAGCCAGGGGCAGATTCATTTTCCTTGTAAACTTTATTGAATGTTTGTAAATGTACCAAAGAGTTGAGAGAAGACGAAGTGAACCTCTGCACACCGCCCACCTAGATGCAGCACCTAGCGCTGAATGGAAGTGGAGGACCACACGGCGTTTAAGCCGTAATGCTCCAGCGTGCCTCCTCAGAATCAGTGCACTTTCCTCCGTAACCACAACGCCCTTCGCACCTTAGAGAGTGAGCTCCCGTGTCCTGCCAGTGGCCAGAGTCCCCAGGGTCCTAGAACTAGCGGCCCTGAGGAGCCTTCTGTGATCTCTCCTTCGAGCCAGGAACTAGTCTAGATTCATGCATTGCATGTATCGTTTAAGGTCTTAGCTGACCACATGCTGCCCTTCCTTTGTGAGATGCTGGGGATGTGAACTTACTCGGGCTCCTCCGGCATGTTAAGCCCCTCACATTCCAGCTGAAGGCCTGACACGAGCCTCGGAGGACACATTTCACAGCGGTGTTTGGTGCCGTTACCTCAGGTGCTGGAGGTGGGCAAGTCATGTACACCGAGAGGCTGATGAGGTGCCCATCCTAGGAGGGAGCAAGGGAGGCTTCCCGGGAACAGGCACTCCAGCACAGAGAGGGGACAGTCTCCTGAGTCTGTGCTAACAGAAGATAGATAATCTAGACGAGAGAGCAGAGCAGGAGGACCAGGGAGGGAGAGGCGGTGCGATCCAGGCCAGGAGAGGGCTGGCTGGGCTGCAGTGGGCAGGAGCGCAGGGGGAGGAGAGCTGACAGCAGCAAAGGTGAGGCTGACCGGAGCTCCCCTGGAGGCAGAGAGAAAAGCCTGCCATTGCTTCCTGCGAACGTGTAATAGTCTGCCTACCACGTCCCGGGGCGCAGCAGAGTGCACTTTAAAAGCTGTCCTGGCCCCTGGCTGGGTCACTCGGTTGGTTGTAGCATCATCCCATGCATCTGAAGGTTGTGGGTTCGATTCCAGGTCAGGGCACATACCTAGGTTGCGGGCTCGATCCCTGCCTGGGGCACATGCGGGAGGCAAGTGATTGATGTTTCTCTCTCTAGCTCGCTCTCTCTAAAATCAATAAACATTTCCTCAGGCGAGGATTAAAAAATAAAGCTTTGTACTAGGAGCTGGTCCTGGGCTGTAGTTGCACTCCGGGTGGATGCTATGCAAGGTCCCCCGGGTAACGAGGGTGACATTGGCTGCGGGCGGGGTGGCTCACAGCTGCTGGGGGAGTGAGGAAGGTGGTGCCGAGATGTGGAGGTGTCTGTAGGGCAGGTGAGTGTGAAATACTGTCTCATCATTCAGAATGTTGAGTTATAATCCTATTTCCTATGAAGTAACTAACACAAACAGAAGATAAAATTTTGAAAGTTTTATATGAGGTACATCATAATTCGGACTGACAATTTTCCGTAACTGATCTGTATAACCTCATTAGACTGTATATTGTGTATCTACTCAACTGGTTGTAAATTTATCAGCACTTTCAAATAAAAACCATGCGGAAGAGGATATTTTATACTTTGGAAAGGTAGTGTTAAGAGTTTGGCCTTTGCTGACAGTGGAAGTTTGGGATGAAGAAGAGAGGGATGTTGTAATTTCTGGTTTCCATGGTGATTCTGTGTGGGAGAACGCCAATGAAATCGATCAGCAAGTCAGAGCAGGGTCGGCGTGGGGAGCAGCATGTGTTCTTGCCGTCAGAATGCCTTCCCCTTTCCAACTGGTTGACTTTTTTCCCAGGAAGAGTGATTGTCGCCACAAGTAAAGGAGTTTACATCTTGGTTCCCTTACCTCTGGAAAAGCAAATACAGGACCTTCTAGCAAGCCACCGAGTGGAGGAGGCGCTGGTTTTAGCAAAAGGAGCCCGGAGGAACATTCCAAAGGAGAAGTTTCAGGTGTGTAGCTGCTGATGGCAGGAAGCATGCGTCCGGGCAGTGAGCAGAGAGCACTCAGGGTTAGCCCACACAGCCTTCCTGGGTGCCAGTCCGCGCTCCCGGGCTGAGTTCTCGGCACACCCCCTGCAGGTGAGGGCCCAGGTGCAGAACGCGGACGGCCCAGGACACTGCCAAGAGCCAGGCCAGGCCGGGAGCCTCCGGCTTCCATGCTGACTACACAGAGCTGTGTTTCTGGTCAACCTCCTTCCTCAGGGGCCTTCAGAGAAGAATCCAGGCATAATTCTGAAAACCAAGAGTAGCAGCATGTTATTTTGTTTCCTCATTTAGAATTTGTATTTGTTGGGATGGGACTGAGTTATAAAAGTTTAGGTTTATATTATCTACAGGTTGACCATACTGATAGCTATCTAATATTGCAGGAGTCCACCTAATTAATTTCCTTAGGAGCAAACTTAATGCCTTTAAGAAACATGAACTTTCAGAGTTGATATGGATAAATGTAATGGGTATAATAATCACAAGTTATTCTTATGTCTATGAAATCACATTCCCTAACCATTGCTGCCTGATGGGCTGTCAGGTTAGTTCAGGTCACTGTGGAGCCGGGAGAAGAGAAATGTGAGGTGGGGGAGGGTGCATTCCTGTGAGTGTCTGAGCCGTCACTGAAGGGCCGTGGACCTCGAGTGACCCTGCGATTATGACAGAGGGGTCAGGATCCCCATGACTGACGTCTGTGGAATGAAAGGTTGCTTTATGCCGGAAAAGGTAGGTTCTGAGAGTGAGAGGCAGGAAGTGGACTTACTGGTTATGGGGAGTGGAAGAAGGCATCTTTTCTGTATTTAAATGGCGATAGACTTTCATCTTCCTCATTTTTTAAAGTAAGACCTACCTAGTAGCACCCAGCAGGGGGCAGCAAAGGCAAAAGGAAGAAAGCACCTGCACAGGGCCTGCTGTGCTGAGCGCCCTGAGCGCCCTGTGGTGCTTTCCTTACGCAGCCAGCGGGGCCGAGGAGCCGGGAGCCGGGCCCTGAGGACCTGCTGGGCTCCTCGCCCCTCTCTCCTGTGTATCAGGGACCATGAGCTGCTGCCTGCAGACAAGTTGAATGGCCGGAAAGGCCGGTCCTGGGGTGTCCTCTTTGTGCACACACTCACATGCACACTTTAAGTTTGTAACATTACTTTTCTTTTTCTTTTTTAAAAAACATATATTTTATTGATTTTTCACAGAGAGGAAGGGAGAGGGAGAGAAAATTAGAAACATCGATGAGACAGAAACATTGATCAGCTGCCTCCTGCACACCCCCTACTGGGGATGTGCCCACAACCAAGGTACATGCCCTTGACCGGAATCGAACCTGGACCCTTCAGTCTCTAGGCCGACGCTCTATCCACTGAGCCAAACCAGCTAGCTGTAACATTTTCTTAAAGAGGCTCTCCTGGTTCTTTGTCTGCTTTTGCTTTTCTCCTGTCTTCTTGCCACAGCAGACACATGCAGTATTAGACATTACTAGCCGTCTTGCTCTCTAGTCCGATACCTCAGTTGGCGTGTCCCCTTTCTAACACGCTCCCTGCCTTCTCCCCGTTGCCCTGGAACCCCCAGGAGGACCTCAGGCTCAGCCCTTTCTCCGTGCCCATTTTTGCTGCTGGTTGGTGTCAGCAGCCTCCTGGGTGTGCTGCTCCATCCCTGTGCCACCCTGGGTGACCTTTCTAAAGGGCAGACCAAGTCCTGGCGCAAAATGCCTCGGTGGGGGCCTCCCTGCCTACTGTCAGTCCAACCCTGCAGGCTCTTCTGCTCGGCCCCGCCCGCTCCCCTCCTCTCCTGCCCCCTCCCCTACTCTCCTGCCCGCTCCCCTCCTCTCCTGCCCGCTCCCCTCCTCTCCTGCCCCCTCCCCTCCTCTCCTGCCCGCTCCCCTCCTCTCCTGCCCCCTCCCCTCCTCTCCTGCCCGCTCCCCTCCTCTCCTGCCCCCTCCCCTCCTCTCCTGCCCACTCCCCTCCTCTCCTGCCCCCTCCCCTCCTCTCTTGCCCGCTCCCCTCCTCTCCTGCCCCCTCCCCTCCTCTCCTGCCCGCTCCCCTCCTCTCCTGCCCGCTCCCCTCCTCTCCTGCCCCCTCCCCTCCTCTCCTGCCCGCTCCCCTCCTCTCCTGCCCGCTCCCCTCCTCTCCTGCCCCCTCCCCTCCTCTCCTGCCCGCTCCCCTCCTCTCCTGCCCCCTCCCCTCCTCTCCTGCCCGCTCCCCTCCTCTCCTGCCCCCTCCCCTCCTCTCCTGCCCGCTCCCCTCCTCTCCTGCCCCCTCCCCTCCTCTCCTGCCCGCTCCCCTCCTCTCCCGCCCCCTCCCCTCCTCTCCTAGCCCCTCCCCTCCTCTCCTGCCCCCTCCCCTCCCCTCCTGCCCCCTCTGTCACCCCGTGAACACGCCTGAACCATGGGGTGGAGGATGGGAACAGCGGCTGAGCCTGCAATGTGGAAGCCCTCTGAGAGGCAGTACAACATTTTAGTCCTCAGAGCAGTTAGAACATAACCAGTACCTCAGACAGGAAGGCCCGGCAGCTGGTGAGAGTGGAGCGCTGGGCCTGTCTCCCGGTGAGGACCTGCCGTGTGCTCACCACCATCTCTCCCCACCCCCACCCCTGCCTTGCTCTACTGGAGCTGCCTCCGTATGCTCTAAGTGACTTTCCGTACCTTGCTGAACTCTGCCTGTTCCCGGAGCCCTCCTGCTCCTGGGCAGACTCTTCTCTCTCGGTTCCATCTCTGCTCATCTCTGGGCTGAGCTATAGGAATGGGTCCGTGCGGTCCCCGCTGTGGACTGGGCTCCCAGCAGCCCTGGTGTGGTGGGTGGGACAGAGGTGGTTGTTTAGAGCTACCTTCTCCTAGAGGCTTGTGTTTTTAGGGTTAGATGAGACTCTTACCATAGGCACATCACTTATTTTAACTGTAGGATGCATGGGACCAAGTGCCAGCCCCCAGGCTAAGAGAGGCCGGAAAGGGAGAGGAAGGAGACCAGGCAGTCAGCAGGCTGGCAGCTCACTGCTCACCTCGTTCTCTTCATTTAAAGCCAAAACTGATCTTGCTCCTCTGAGCGCTAGGGAGGGATTATCAGAGTTTGACTGAGGGGCTGGGAGTAAAGGAGTATTTCTTCTAGAGATCCAAAGAGACAGAGAATGTGGCGCTTTAAGAAAGACATCGTTGCCGAAACTGGTTTGTCTCAGTGGACAGAGCGTCGGCCTGCGGACTGAAAGGTCCCAGGTTCAGTCCGGTCAAGGGCGTGTATCTTGGTTGCAGGCACATCCCCAGTAGGGGAGGTGTGCAAGACGCAGCTGATCGATGAATCTCTCTCATTGATGTTTCTAACTCTCTATCCCTCTCTCTTCCTCTCTGTAAAAAAAAAAAAAATATATATATATATATATATATATATATATATTAAAAAAAAAAAAGAAAAAGAAAAAGAGGCATCAAGGAGACAAAGTCCCCTTGCTTGGTGCCGTGTGCTGTGGGGGAGTTTCTGTGGGAGCTCCTGAGCGTGCTCTGAGGCTGCCTTTCTTCCAGGGCATGTACAGAAGGATCCTGCAGCAGGCCGGCTTCATCCACTTCGCGCAACTCCAGTTCCCGGAGGCTAAGGAGCTCTTCAGGTAATTCCGTGCTGGTGGCCGGACTTCTGAGGGTCCCTGTGGCTCAGGGCTCCAGTCCCCCTCGATGCTGTGCCGGGAGGTGCCTCCTGGTTCCGTGGTGGTTCCATGGTGCTTCAGGGGGGTTGGCAAGGCCCGGCGCCCGTCCCTGCCCTCCTGCCCCTCAGCCTTTAACGGTCCCGGGTCTTGGAGGGTGGGCTGATGCACATGATCAGGGCAGGAGCGGGGAGTTTGGAGTGGGCTTGATAACGTGGAGGGTTTTTAGGAAAACACTATTGTTCACTTTTCCTTTTCCCCAGAGATTTCTCAAGAAGCTATGAGTCTAGAACAAGAGCAGGTAGTTTTGGAAGGACTTAGGAAAACGATTTTCTAAAGACTGTAAATGGCCCCTCATAATTTGCTCAGGAAGTTGTGTTTCTCCCTGGGGGTTCCCGGCTCCATGAGTAACCATGTCTGTACCTGGGCCGTCTCGCCCTCCGCCCTCCACCCTCACCCCTCACCCGCTCTCCACCCTCCACCCTCGCCCCTCACCCGCTCTCCACCCTCCACCCTGGACCCTCACCCGCTCTCCACCCTCCACCCTCAACCGCTCTCCACCCTCCACCCTCACCTGCTCTCCACCCTCCACCCTCACCCGCTCTCCACCCTCCACCCTGGCCCCTCACCCGCTCTCCACCCTCCACCCTGGCCCCTCACCCGCTCTCCACCCTCCACCCTGGCCCCTCACCTGCTCTCCACCCTCCACCCTCCACCCTCGCCCCTCACCTGCTCTGTCTCACCCGTTCTCCTGTTGTCCTTCCCTCTCACACTGTGTGCCCAGCATGCTTTGCAGAAGATCAAGTGAAACCTGTTCTGTCATCTGAATACCCACTAGCGTGGTGCCTGTGAGCAGCTTTCAGAGTGCGGGGCCAGAGCAGAGCCTGCGGAGGAGCCGCCTCGGGCTGGGTCTGTGCAGCCGCAGGGCCTGCCGCCAGCACTCGCCGTGGCCGCACACTGTGACAGGATTTGGATTTGTCACCAGATCAGTTGCAGAGAACAGACTCTGGGTGAAGAAGGGGTTCCCTGTGAGCCCGGTGCCCTCTGACCTTTGCCTGCGGGAGTTCTCGCTGTGGTCACCTGCGCCCGGACAGCCGCTAGCGTGGGGTCGGAGAGGGGTCCCGTCCCCGTGGGCTGACGCTCTTCTCACGCCTGCTCTGTCCTGCAGGGTCTTTTGTCACTGGCTAATTTAAAACCCATGTGAATGGTCATGGGCGTTCACTAGAAAAGTGGCCGATTCTGTGAGAATAAATGCAGGCCTGTCCGTGGCTAGAGCAGGCTCCTGTGCTGTCCACGTCAGCCCTGGCTAGAGCAGGCTCTGTGACGTGGACTGCTGCTGGCTTTGTCAGCGAGCCCGGAGGAGGGAGGCTGGAGGAGGACCCTCCTGGGACTGGCACGAGTCCGCCTCCCCTTCCTGTGCCCCCGGCAGACGGGCTAATAAACTCACAGCTCTTCTCTCACTGACGGGCTGGTCCTCAGTTCCTCCTCCCTGTGCTGCTGGAAGTTGGCTGGGGGCACCTCGCCCCCTCCCACGGTGGGTGTTCCCCAGGCGGCTCTGGCCCTGGCGGGCTGGGCATTGCTGCTTTAGCTCCGTGGGCAGGACTGGGACGGAGGGAGGCGAGGGGAGAAGGAGTGGCGATGCGGTGGCCATGGAGGGCGTCCTGGGCCTTGCCAGGTTAGGACTGCTGGCCGCTTGAGTCCTCAGGAGTCACCAGCGAGGGCTGCGGGCGCTGTGTCCCTGGTCCCAGGTGCCTGCCGAGAGGCTGTAGGCTGGGGTCTCCCAGAGCCTTTGGGGTGGTCAGCACCCTGGAGGAAGCAGTGAGGACCCGCCCAGGGCTGGTGGGGTTGCCTTTGTGTCTCTCTGCCCTGGGCCCCGGGATTCCACAGCCCACGTGGTGTCAGCTGTGTCGGTTTCACTGCAGCACGCGCTGTGCGTCCTCCCTCCGCTGCTCCCTCTGCTGGGAGTTGGGTGGCCCTCGCTCGGGGTGCGGTGCCGCACACGCAGGCGAAGGCGGTCTCCGGCGGCTGGCCGCTCTCCGCCGTGCCAGAGTGCACGCCCTCCCTCCGGTGCTGTGTGTGTGCCTAGTGCACTCTCTCTCTCTTTTTGCTTCATTTAGTTTGACACTGTAATTGCAGAAGCGGCCAGCTTGACGTCCGGGAGCTGATCTCTCTGTGCCCCTTCCTGTTGCCCACCTCCTCTTCCTTCGCGCGGTCTCACCCTCCTCTCCACGAGTACGCAGACCTGAACCAGCTGACGCAGGGCGACCAGGAGAAGGCGGCCCAGTGCAAGCGCTTCCTCATGAGCTACCTGGACGAAGTGCGCAGCACGGAGGCGGTGCGCAGCTACCGGGAGGACGTGGACACGGCCCTGCTCAAGCTGTACGCGGAGGCCGGCCACGCCAGCCTGCTGGGGCTGCTGGCCGGCGAGAACGCCTGCCTGCTGGCCGACAGCGCGGCCTGGCTGGAGAAGCACAAGCGGTGAGTGGCCTTCCGCCGCGGGGAGGCTGCTGTGGAGCCGAGGAGCCCGTGGGTTCGAGTTGACCAGGCCCTTCGAGGGGCTGCCCTGAAGTCCCAGGGACAGCCAGCGCCCCTCGGGGCACCTTCTGTGGGAGCTGACCGGCCTGCAGGGAGGGAAGTGGTCTTAGGTCACCCCATGTTCCAGGCAGGATTCGCACAGTTAATAGGGCTCGTTAGCCACTGATGACCAGTCTGAATAGACAGACAGACATCTGGATGAGCAGATAAAAGGGGCTTCTTGGTCTCGTGGTTAAGAGGTTCTGGCTTAAAACTGTCTTGGTTATGTGCACGCGCTGGTAGGTGGCCACCCTCCCCTCGCGAGGGCAGCCAATCCGAGGACACGGATTGAAGGCTGTGGTAGCTTCCTCCTCCTGCCAGTGTCACGTGGTCCAGTCTTCTTTACAAGTGTTGGGTGACCCCCATGCTCCACTCAGCAGTAAGGTGCTCTGTCTGTGGTTGTTGTTATGTATTTGAAATGACCGCCCTGGTGAAATCTCCCAAGCCTGTGGTGCGTCCAGTGCTTGACCCTGTTCAGAGACCAAGACCCGAGTCCCGTGGCTGGTCCCCACGTGGTGCTGGCTCCTCCAACTGCCCCTCCGATTCCTGAACGCGCTGTGGAACGGAGTCATTTGGTTTAGGACAGAAAATACACGGACACCTCGTGGTAGCGATGGGATGACAGGTCCGGAGAGTCAGCGTGAGGAACAGAGAAGGAAGGGGCCCGGCAGGCAGTGGTGTCCTGGGAGTTTGCTCTTTGTGGAGGAATCCGACATCTCCGTGTCCCTTGCTCCAGACCCTGCTGGGGAGGAGGGACCGGAGCAGGACACACCTGCAGAGCTCGGGAGGGTGGCCGTGGCTCACTGCCCAGGCAATGCCAATGTCATCGCTCATCCTTTCTACTTGCTCAAGGTCACAAAGGCCATAAGTAGTAAAGCCTAAATAGAAACTCGTGTCCTTAAACTCTGGTGGCCTCCCCCAGGACCTGCCCTGACGTTCTGTGCTCTGTGATGCCTGAACCCTGTTGGTTTTTACTGCTGTTCAAACTCCTTGCAATAATAGTTCAGGTAGCAAACCTTCCAAATAGTCCTTTAACATTAGGTTAAAATGGCTAACTGAAGAGATATGAAATTATAGTAATGTTTGCAGCAAATTGTAAAGAACTTTCAAGTGTCATTTTCCATAGTAAAGTCATATTTATCAGCTTATCTTAACTTGAATGTGATTTTTTTTTGGAAATTGATAGGGCACAAATTTTTTATTTTAATCCTCAACCAGCTAATATACTTAGAGAGAGAGAGACAGATAGATTGATGTCAGAGAGAAACGGTCTGGTTGCCTCCTGTACATGCCCCAACAAGGTATGGAACCCACAACCTGGTTATGTGCCCTGACCAGGAGTTGAGCCTGCTGACTTTTGGTGCCCAGGAGGACATTCCAACTATTTGCCACCAGCCAGGGTGTTGGGCATGCATTTAACACCAACCTATATAATAAAAGCCTAGGTGACGTCACGCAACGTCATTACAAGATGGCTGCTGTGATGTCATCACAGATGGCCATCACAAGATGGCTGGCAGGGGAGGGCAGATGGGGGCAACCAGGCCATGCGGGGAGGGCCATTGGGGGCCATCAGGCCAGCAAGGAAGGGCAGTTGGGGGCAACCAGGTCAGTAGGGGAGGGTAGTTGGGAGCAACTGGACCTGCAGGGGAGTGCAGTTGGGTGCGACCTGGCCTGCAAGGGAGGGCAGTTGTGGGCAACCAGGGCTGCAGGGGAGGGCAGCTGGGAGTGACCAGGCCTGTAGGGCAAGGCAGTTGGGGGCAATCAGACCAGCTGGTGAGGGCACTAAAGGGCAATAGGGCTGGCAGGGGAGGACAGTTGGGGGTGATTGGGCCAGCAGGGAAGCAGTTAGGGGGCGATTAGGCTGGCAGGCAGAAGTGGTTAGGGGCAATTAGGCAGGCAGGCAGGTGAGTGGTTAGGAACCAGTGGTCCCAGATTGTGAGAGCAATGTCCCCCAAGAGGTCCCAGATTTGAGAGGGTGCAGGCCATGCTGAGGGATATTCGTGCACTGAGCCTCTATAAGTAAATAAGCAGAAACGAGGATCTTGTTGCTGAACTTGGAGTGGAGCAGAATGCAGGGTGGGTGTCGCTGTGTGGGTCACACAGAAGGCGGAGGGCACTCACCGCACTGTTTCCTTGCAGGTATTTTGCACTGGGGCTGCTCTACCACCATAATAACCAGGATGCGGCTGCCGTTCAGGTTAGTTCAAAAGCATGTTGGCATTATTGAGAAATCAGCACCCTTTGCCTTCGTGTGCTTAAAGCCTCATAAGTTGAAAGAGATCACTTTCCCCTGATCTATAAGCTTTTTAAAACAAGATGACTACTGCTTTTAGAAAGTGAATGTCTTGAGAATGTTGGCCAAAAATGTTCCCTCTGACTTTACATCTCTTTAAATATATTTTATTGATTTTTTACAGAGAGGAAGGGAGAGGGATAGAGGGCTAGAAACATCAACGAGAGAGGAACATCGACCAGCTGCCTCCTGTACAACCCCTACCGGGGATGTGCCCGCAACCAATGTACATGCCCTTCACCGGAATCGAACCTGGGACCTTTCAGTTCACAGACCAACCCTCTATCCACTGAGCCAAACCGGTTTTGGTTCTTTACATCTCTTTAAAGAACATTATGAAGGCTGAGTTTTTTGAAATCTTAAGAAATAAAAATATGATTTCTTATTGAGGCTTCAGACATTTGTCTTCCCTGCCTTGTTAGAAAATTAACACTGGGAATAACAGTTTGCTGTATCATTCCCTGCTAATGTTAGTGAATTTATGATATTAATAACTGTTAATGACATCACGATCACCAGAGAGCTGGGTAAACTATATCCCTGTGTCATCTGGACAAAGCTAAAGCTGGTTGCCGGCGGTGGTAAGGCGCTGACCTATGGACGGGAGGTCATGTTTGGCTTCCCAGTTGGGGCACAGGCCCCGGTTGCCGGCTCCATCCTCAGAGTGGGGTGTGCAGGAGGCACCCCATCAGTGATTCTCTCTCATCATTGACATTTCTATCTCTCTGTTCCTCTTCCTTCCTCTCTGAAATCACAAAATTATTTAAAAACACAGAACTGAAGATGGTCAAGGCAGGTTCAGACCACTGGCCAGCGGAGAGCTGGGGTGGAACCAGAGCTGCAGGGGCCCTGGCGGGATGCGGAGCCGGAATCACGTGACCCCGGTGTTAGTCCTGCTTCGGCAGCGCCTGACTGACTGACTGACTGACACCCTCACGCTCCTGGAGACTGTTCCTGTGGTAGCTGCCAGCCACTGGGGTTGCTGTGATTTTTATGGAAAGGAAAGTCTTTTTATTTTTTAAATTATAGTTTATATTTAATATTGTTTTGTATTAGTTTCAGGTGTACCTCATAGTGGTTAGACAATCCATATACTTTAAAATTAGTGTTGAAAGTATTACATATGGCCCCTTTTCCCCATTGACCACTCCTGCCTGTCCCTGCCCACTCCCACCCCCAGCCCCGGCCTTTCCCCCTATTATCTGTGTCCATTGGTTTGCTTATGTGCATGGGTACAAGTCCTTTGGTTGATTTCTTACCTTCCTCTCCGCTGCCTTCCCTCTGAGGTTTGATGGCTGTTAAAAGCTTCTCTGTCTTTGGATCTATTTTTGTTCATCAGTTTATGTTGTTTATTCCACAAATGAGTGAGATCATGTGATATTTATCTTTCTCTGACTGGCTTTTTTTTTTTTTAATATATATTGTATTGATTTTGTACAAAGAGGAAGGGAGAGAGATAGAGAGTTAGAAACATCGATGAGAGAAAGTCATTGATCAGCTGCCTCTTGCACACCCCTTACTGGGGATATGCCCGCAACCAAGGTACATGCCCTTGACCAGAACCCGGGACCTTTCAGTCCCCAAGCCGACGCTCTGTCCATTGAGCCAAACCGGTCTCGGCACCCCTGGCTTATTTTGCTTAGCATAATGCTCCCGGGTCCATCCATGCTGTTGCAAATGGTAGGAATTTCTTCCTTTTTACAGCAGTGTAGTATTCATTGTGTAGATGTACACGGTTTTCTAATCCATGCATCTGCTGATGGGCACGTGGGCTGTTTCCAAATCTTAGCTACTGTAAATTGCTCAGCTATGAACATAGGGATGCATATGTCCTTTCTGACTGGTATTTCTGATTTCTTGGGCTGTAGTCCCAGAAGTGGGGTCCTGGGTCCAATAGGCGTCCCATCTTTAATTGTTGAGGAAACACCACACCGTTTCCCACGGAGGCGGCAGGCGGCAGTCCCATGGGGTGCTTTGTGTCCCTCTCCTCGTGGGCCGCCTTCTCTGTGCGTGTGAGAGCCCGGCCACCAGCTCTCCTCAGCAAGCCGGAGCAGCGCCGCGGCCCTGGCAAAGCACACGGCCTTTGCTTAAACTCCTGTGGCAGCATCGTGGCAGAACTGCTGAGAGGGGAAAGGATTGCTGTCAGCGGCACCCAATGCTGAGAGTAGATTTGAGTGTCAAAGATAAATTTTTATTCTTTACATTACATAGTTACATAAGGATTATAGCTTGATATACCTGTAATAATAATATCAGCAAGAGTATATAGAGATTTACAAATTGAAATACTATGAAAAAAATCTCACTATATGACAGACGTCCACCGTGTTTTTAAAATGACGCATTTAGTGTGTGTGAGCAGATTATTTGGTTTAGGGAAGTGGTCAGCAAACTCAGTCAACAGGGCCACATATCAAAGCACAACAATTGAAATTGCTCTTGAGAGCCGAAAACCAACTGTACATGTGCTCCCACACGTGGTATTTTGTGGAAGAGCCACACTCAAGGGGCCAAAGAGCCGCATGTGGCTCACAAGCTGCAGTTTGCCGACCACTGGTTTAGGGCACTCAGTGTTGAAGAAACCGCTGCCATAGAATATGTTGGCACCTCGGGCAGCGCAGTAGCGGGCGGGCATCCTCCCCACTGCCCTCTGCTGCTCCAACTGAGTTTGAAGATAAGCTTCCCTTTTTGGCAGGAAGTTCTATAAGAAACGGCAGAGACGCTTCATTACTCGTCTGTGCCGAGGCCTTGTGCAAAGGCTGTTGGACATGAGGGGATAGAGTCGGGCGTTTGGAAGGACAGTGTCGCCGCAGGAGGAGGACTAAGTGAGGGGTTCCGGTGGAGAAGGTGGAGCGGCCTGCCAGCGGCGTGGTGGCTTCCCTGCTGAGCTGTCAGCCCCGCGTTGCTTTGTGCACAAACATGCTGCACACCCCCCGCTCCCGCACGGGCCTGTGACCTGTGTCACCGACGTCGCTAAAGAGGGGAAAGGACAGGTTTTCCTGGTTTCCTGCGCCGTGTCTTCTACACGTCTTTATTTCTCCGAGAAAAAGCTAAATTGACTTAAGCACTTCAAACGTGTCCGTCTGCTGTTAAGTATTGAAAGGCCGAGTGAGTGAGGGTGTGCCCTCCTCAGCCGGTTCCAGCCGGCACGTCACCGTGTTTCTCCTCTCGTTGCCCTGCAGCTGTGGGTGAGCATCGTGGACGGGGAGCTGGACGACCCCACGCACGCGGACCTGTATGACCACGTGGTGGGCTTCCTCACCCGCAGCCCGGACCCCGCGCTGGTGTGGCAGCACGCCGACTGGGCCCTGCAGAAAAGTGAGGAGGTTTGTGCTTCGGAGACTCATCGGGGGTGGGCGGGGGCGGGGGCGGTAGAAACAGACAAAGCCTTGATGGGTGGGTAGGCCAGCCACACGCTGAGCTGTGTCCCTTCCCTGGCTCCCCTTCATACGCCCTGAGCCCCTGGCGTCCCAGCTCTCAGTGCTTTGGAGACGCGCCGTTCAGCACCCTGTCCGGGGCGGGCCACCTTAGAGCCGCGGCAGCATAGCCAGCCCCCTTCTTGGCATCTTCTGGAAAACCCCACCTGCCTGAGGCTGGCGGCCGTGTGGTCTGTGGATCCGATGGCCGCTCTGCAGGCCGGGTGCCCAGCCTGGGCCACGCCGGGCGGACCGCTGCCCTGTCTGCTCAGCCACGATGGGGCTCGTCGGTCTGGAGGAAGGAGGGCAGCGTGAGCAGGCCTGGCCCATCTCGGAGGCCGAGGAGGACGTCAGTGAGAGTGCCTGTTGGCCCCGGAGGGAACAGCGGGCTCGGGACAGGCAGAACCCCGAGGACAGACCCAACGGTGCCCGGAAAACGATGGCAGCTCGTTCTTGCGTTGAGAATGCGCGGCCACGCTCCTCTGGAGACACAGCATAGCTTTCCGAGGCAGGGCCTTGGCCGCCAGTGCGGGCTTCTGCCCTCTGCAGTGGGAGTCAGCCGTGTGCTCTCTGTGCTGTCCTAGCTGGAGGGTCAGCCCCTGTCCTCCCTGTGCAGTCCTAGCTGGAGGGTCAGCCCGTGTCCTCCCTGTGCAGTCCTAGCTGGAGGGTCGGCCCGTGTGCCCTGTGTACGTTTTATACCATCTGCCCGCTGCCGCTGGCACACCCAGGACTACGTGCTCACGCCCGCTCACAGCTTAGGGCCGTTGCAGCGGGGACTCTCTGCAGCTGAGAGGTGGTCCTGGCGCTCGGGCTCTGGGTGCTCTGCCCCTGACCCTGCACTGGTCCCCGACACGTGTCACCTCTTTTAAACAAGGATACGGCCCCCAGCGGGCGCCTAAGGATGAGAGCCGGGCTCCGAGAGCTCTGAACGTCCCCGAGCACTGGAGTTGGCGGAGCCAACTGCGCTGTCCCGCTGATGGGTTTGTGGCGTGCGCGTGCACACAGTGCCAGGCGGGTGCAGGCTGGGTTTGCGTCCTGCGTGCCCGTCAGCACGTCCTCAGAGCACGGCATTGCGCGTGGGCCCCAACACGGACCGAGGCAGCTGGAAACCAGGCCCCCACAGGCCGTGTCAACGTCCGGAGAGCGGCGCTGGGCAGGCAGCCCTTCAGGTCTGTCCCCTTCCTGGTTAGCCCATGAGCATCCTGGCTCGGGGATGATCTTAACCTTACAAGGTTTCGCTCTATGGGCTGTTTCCAATCAATGCTTCGTTCTCAAACTCTGTCCCTTTAAAGGGAATCGCCAGGCTGTGAGGGGGACAGGGCCCGGCAGCCTCGGCTCCGTCCACCAGCTCCCTGTGCACTGCCCCCGGCCTGTGGCTCCCGCTGAGCGTGGACGGAGCGGGACATGGGAAGTGGGGCCTGTGCAGAGCCGGCCCTCAGGCGCGCTCTCCCCTCAGGTCGGAGTCCAGCTTTTCACCAAGAGGCCTTTGGAGGAGCAGCAGGACAGCTTCAGTCCAGACCACGTGCTCAGCCGCCTTAAGAAATACCCCAGCGCCCTCATCCGCTACCTGGAGCACCTGGTGATAGACAGGAACCTGCAGGTGAGCCCGCCAGGAGCCCAGGTGTGCAGGGGCAGCACCCGCTCTGAGCGACGGGATTCAGCGCTAAGACGGGCGGATGGCCCTCGTGGAACGCTGTCTGTGCCGCCGGTGGGCTGCGGGGAGCTGGCGGTTGTGAGAGAGACGGGAGGAATAAGTGGCTTCTTGCCCTCATCGCATGTCCACCAGCTCGTGCTTTTCTCCTCTAGTCCCTTCCTTGTTAATTTTCTTTAAGGAAATGAGAGAAGCTGCACCTCTTTGGAAAATACTGACATCCTGTGACCCTTCTCAAAATGAGAAGTAGCCCTTTTATAGTTTCCCCATAAGTTTTATATTTATTTATATTTTTATTGACTTCAGAGAGAGAGGGAGAGAGAGATAGAGACATCAATGATGAGAGAGAACCATTGATCGGCTGCCTCCTGCACGCCCCCCATGGGGATTGAGCTTGCAACCTGGGCATGTGCCCCCGACTGGAATCGAACCTGGGACCTTTCAGTCTGCGGGCCAGGGCTCTATCCACCAGCTCGGGCCCTGTAGGTTTAAGTTCACCTTCTCTGTGTTGTGGTTTCTGAGAGGCTCTTGCCCAGCCAGTGTGCTGTGGGCTGTCCTTGCGAATCCGCCAGACCCCCTCGGCGCAGCGGCCGGGCACCCCTCTCCCCCTCACGAACACGCGTTTGCCTGGCCGTGTCCTGCAGAGGGAAGAGTACCACACGCGCCTGGCCCTGCTCTACCTGGACACGGTGCTGCAGCGGACGCCCGGCGCTGAGGTGACGGAGACGCAGGCGAAGCTGCGCCGCCTGCTGCAGACGTCCGACCTGTACCGAGTGCACTTCCTGATGGGTGAGGAGAGCCCTGGTCTCCGGGACGACGGCGGGGCGGGGCGGGGCGGCTGCAGCACCGCTCCTGTGGTCCCGTGGGGCTTCCTCCAGCCTTTAAGGCACAAAGCCAGCCCCCCTAGGGGCGGGGGGGGGCGAAGCTCCCAGGCCTACCCCCAGCGGGCAGCGGCCCTTCCCTGCGGACTGGGCTCATGGTCACAGGCCATGCTCTGTAGTCTCCCAGACAATCAGTGAGGACCCCGCTGCGCTCCAGAGAGCCGGGCCAGCTCCCTGCGCATCTGGTCCCTAGCTCTCCCTCGGCCGCTCCATGTGAGCCTCTCAGCCTATGTAACATCAGCTGGCCCGTGAACGCCGTCTCACGGCAGCCGTGCTCAGAGTCAGCCTCCCCGAGGCTTCTGGGAGGCCCCAGCCTCCCTGTGCTCCCAGCGCAGACGCGACCAGCACTGTGCTCGGGCGTTTCGATGCTGACACCACCAGGAGGCACAGCAGTGCTCCCCTGGGGCCCTGAGCGGACCGTGACCAGCACACGCCTGTGCCCGGGAAGGGCTGAGATCGCTTTGCTTCACCTGTCGCTGGCTCTCCTGATTGGCCACGCTGGGCCAGGCCACAGGTGCCTCAGAAGCATTGCTTTTGGAGTTACAAATACATGCTGGTGAGGAGGCACAGAGAATCTGCAAACACTGGGCCTGACTGTGTGTATCCCAGGCATAGGTCACAACGCTCAGCACGCAGTGTGACGCTTATTACCTGACATCTGTAGCAGAGGAGTGTGAAGCTCAGAGCAGGCATGGGCTCAGGGATCGCGTGGAGGCCAGCACTAGCCCGCCCGCACTTGGTGTTGGCCGGTCGGTCGCCCACAGCCACCGGCCACTATGATTGGTCAGTGCCCGTGCCGCCATGCTTGTTCAGCATTTCTGCTGCCCCTGCCTTATGTCCTACTTTATGCCGTTCCGATCCCTTCATAAAAGCTTCACGCCACTCATCGTTTGTTGATGAGTGTTTTTATCCAGCCGCCTTTTTGGAGCATGTGTAGTGTCAGACATGCACGGAGGATAGAGAGTGGTGTGGCTGGATTCCTGTCCTTGTAACTGAAGGTCAGGTGAGGGACCAGGGAGCAGCAGGCCAGGCCTTGGGTGGATGGGCTGTGAGCCACCAGAGGCAAGCCTGGGAGCCGGCAGGAAGTGGGTGTCCCCAAGACTGGAACAGCAGTGCCACTCAGACAACCGCCGCCCCCTGTGAGCCAGGTGACTCGGGGGTCACTGGGGCACGTGGTGTAGTTCCTGCCAAGCCCACCCGGGGGGCAAGAGTCAAGCATGAAGGTGTTGGCCCCGTGCTGGCACGCAGGTCCCGGGCCTCTGAGACCAGGGTCCTGTGTTTCGTTCGTTCTCTAAACTCTGAGCCAAAGCTGTGCTCTGCGACCTGCCTGTCCTTAGAGAGAGGCAGCCCGGGGCGTTAGCGTGAGGGACACAGGTGCACATTGTGGGCACGGACGCTCCCCGCGTGGTCCGGGCGGGCGGAGGAGTGGCCCGGCGCCGTCTGACCGTGGTTCTGCCCACAGAGCGGGTGCGGGGCGCGGACCTGCCCATGGAGAGGGCCATCCTGCATGGGAAGCTGGAGGAGCACGAGCAGGCGCTGCGCACGCTGGCGCTGGAGCTGCGGGACTTCGCCGCGGCCGAGGACTACTGCGCCTGGCGCTCGGCGGGCCGGGAGCCGGCCTACCGGCGGCGGCTCTTCCACACGCTGCTGGCCCTGTACCTGGGCCCCGGCCCCGCGGAGCTGGCCGTGGCCGCCGTGGACCTCCTGAACCGCCACGCCGCCGAGTTCGACGCCGCCCAGGTCCTGCAGCTGCTGCCCGGCTCCTGGTCCGTGCAGCTGCTCTGCCCGTTCCTGACGGGCGCCGTGCGGGACAGCACCCACGCCAGGAGGACCATGCAGGTGGCGCTTGGCCTGGCCACGGCGGAGAACCTGATCTATCAGCACGACCAGGTGGGTGCTCGGTGTGCGTGCGTTTTGCCCGGGAACGTCTCTGTCGGTGTTTTTTCTGCAGCGGCAGTCTGTGTGTAACACTCGGAGAGGCTGTGCGCGGCAGGAGCGGGCCGTTTTGGAAAAAAATCGGGACTTTTTTAAAACGCTGCAGGACGCGGGACAAATTGTTAAAAATCCGGACGTCTGGTCACCTTATCCTAGAGCCAAGCCAGGCGTCCGGAGGGCGTTGAATAAAAGTGGGATGACTGGTGTGTCTAAGGAGAACTCACCAGGCTGCTGCTCAGTCCCCACAACAGGAAATTGTGGCTCTTAACTGGCGATGGAGTCACAGCGAGGGCTCCTTAGTCCCTTAAGGAAAGAAGACGTGTCCCAGGCCGTCAGGAATGTGCCGCTAACCAGCCCCGCGGCTTTGACCAGGTGCCTTGTCTGCGCCTCCTCGGCCTGTCTGTCGGTGAGAGGCCGGGAGGAGGGTGGTGCGGCCTTCGGCGCTCAGAGCGCCCACGGGGAGCCGGCCTCGGGGGGGCGCCCAGCTCACAGAGCGCCCGAGGGCCGCTTGGAGGAAACGCTCCGCCAGACGAGCACGGTGATGTCTGTGAAGTAGAGAGCGGTTCGGAGGCCCCGTGCTCCTCCAGGGGCGGAGGCCGATTGCTTTATTTTCAGTGTACTGTTTTGTCTCGGAAGTTGGTCCCGGGGGAGGGCGTGAGGCCGCACAGCCGCCGTGACCCCGTCTCTGTCTCGCAGGTGAGGGTGGAGCGGAGCTCGTTCCGGCTCTCGGACAAACAGCTGTGCCAGGTGTGCCGCCGTCCCTTCTGCGAGCCCGTGTTTGTCAGATACCCGACCGGCGACCTCGTCCACACCCACTGCGCCGCCAGCAGACCCTCGACCCCCAGCGCCCCTCGCCCTGGCGCTCGGACTTGAAGGGGCCACCTGGGCGCCAGGGGGACCTGAGTTCTCCTCACACCAATGCCAGGAGCAGAGCGCGGCGGTGCTGGGCAGCCAGGACAGGGGACACCTCGGTGCCGGGAGACTCGGTCCGTGTGAAACGAGGACGCTTCCTGCTGACCAGCCGGCATGAGTGCACAGGAAGCCCGCAGCGGAGAGAGCCTGCCGCGCACTCCGGGGCCGGCGCCCACGCCCACCCCGGGCGCACGCTGGCCTGGGCGTCTCCTCAGGGTGGCACGCGGGTGACTGCTCAGCCCGGCGAGTGCCAGGGCAGAGTCCCGGGCGACTTTCCCCCCGCGTGGTGCGTGCTCCATCCACGCACAGCGCTGCTTCCCGGTGGCCTCGGGGCGTTGGCTGGCCTGGGAGGTGTGTCCGTTCCCTCCTGTTTCCATCCGGCCCCACCCTGAGAGCGTCCCTTCGGGTGAACAGTGTGCTTCTGGCTTCTGGCAAGCGAACACCACTGCGAGACTGATGAAGGCCGAGGGAGAGGCTGCCTGCCTGGGGAGCCGCGGGGACAGGGCCCACGCGTGTGCCCCTCACTGCCGCGCCTGCTGGTCTCAAACTCCCGGTCAATGTGCTTGACTAAACGTCTTATTTGAAGTTATATTATCTTTGTAATATTTCTCTTATTTAGAAAATCACCTGTCATATTTGGTAGGGATGTTTCTCATTAACATGTACCTCCTGTTGAACACTTGGGAAATTAAAAGGGAAACAATGAGCACAACCCGCTGTGTTCCCGGGAGAGGCCGCCTCCCGCACGCAGCCGGGGGCCGGGGTGGCGCCGCCGCTCACACGGGGAGGCGGTCACCTTTCCCGAGGTGATGCCCGCCAAGGGAGCCGGCCGCCGCCTCACCGCCAGCACCGCACATGCCGCCCTGGGTTCCTGGCCACAGGGAAACCAGGGCCCGTCGTCCCAGACTGCGGGTGGGTCTGTGGTTCCCGTTCTGCCCTCGGATGTCTTCGTTTTGGTGGCTGACTCTGTTAGGGATGAAAAATGAAGACACTGTACCCCGGTGCCAGGCTTGCAGGCAAGCATCAGCGTCTGTGAGGGGAGCGCCCTGGAGCCCGCCCTCCCGCGCCTCAGCCTTACGGAGGGGAGTGAAGAGCCCACTCCGGTCTTTAGAAACCTCTGCACGGCGAATGGTCAGCCTTCCTTTTCCTTTGTGGTTCCCACTGGGCCGAGACGGCAATGGCGGCCACGCTGCTTTCCTAAGTAGGTCTCCGTGAGCCCAGCGGAGAAGGAAGGCATTCTGCCTGCAGCGCAGCCTGTGCTGCTGCTCGGGGGACACAGCCCGGCCGGCGTTACCTGTGGGTGGCGTGCAGATCACCATGTTACTGTGAATATCACCGCCCAACTGTGTGCTCGGATCTACTCGAAGAACGGGCGACTAGTCCATGCAATATGCACTTTGCAAAGCACTGTTCTCTACTCAGAATGGGTACAACCTTGAAAAAGTCTTGTGATTGCTCATTTCTAACTTGGGGCCCCTGGTCAGTCTCTTTTTTCTCTGAACATTGGTCTATACTTTGAAATGTTTGTTTTCCTTTAGAATAATGGGAGTTGCAGTCGAACAGTTTTCCAGCTCTCCCAAACCCTTGAAGACAGGCAGGATTCTGTGACACTGCAGAATTGTCTCCTGTGTTCAAAACCCTTCTCTAATCTTCCTCCAACTCCCACAAGGCTCTTTTCTCAGATCACATTTTGAAAAGAAATACATGTTCGTTCCACAGGCCTGCTGCTTGTGAGCGTGCTGTGGGGGGCAGAGCAGTCAGAAGCACCGCTCAGCCTTCCCCTCCAGGCTCTGTGTGGCCATTTTAGTTAGAACAGGCACCGAACCAGCTGTCACTTATGTTCTGTGGGCAAGACTGTCTCGTTTGATGGCCTGTGGGTCTGCTGCTGCCAGTCGAGCACTAACGGGGAGTGAGGCTGTGGGCCCGGCCTGGCTCCGCCCGGGACCGTGCTGGAGGTAGGCCTCGGTCGCCGTGGAGCGATGCCTGTCACACAGCTGGACCTTGCTTTTTGCTTGCTCTCCTATGGATACCGATGTCCTTGCAACTCTATCCTTTGCCCCTGGTTGGGTCCCAAAAACACAAGATGTACAAATGTAAACTTGATTTTATTAAAATTCTTTTAATTCTTTGTCCTTTCTGTAGTTATTATTTTTAAATAAAATTCACTTGATAAATGGAGGGTGTCCACTCGCCCAGTGATGCCTGCGGAGTTCCAGAGCTCATGCCTCCATTCCCGGATCCCTCCTGCACTGGATGTTTTCCATGGCCATCCGTAAAGTTTTTTTGTTTTGTTTTGTTTATACAATAATTTTTTTTATTTAAAAAAAAATATATATTACAATAAGTCTTTATTGTTCACATTATAATAGGTGTTCCTCTCTCCCCTCCCCCCAATAGCTCCCTTCCACCTGATTCCCAACCCCACCCCAAGCCCTTACGCCACTGTCTTCATCCATAGGTGTAAGATTTTTGTCCAATCTCTTCCTGCATCTCTCAGACCCCCCTCCCCATGAGAATTGTTAGTCTACTTTCTTTCTGTGTACCTGATTCTATTGTATTCACCAGATTTTTTATTCACTTGATTTTTAGATTCACTTGTTGGTAGGTATGTATTTCATGTCTTTTTGTTGTTTATAATTTTTTACCTCTATCTTTTTCTTCTTCTTTCTCTTCTTAAAGAATACCCTTCAGCATTTCGTGTAATCCTGATTTGGATTTGGTGTTGATGAACTCCTTAACTTTTTCTTGTCTGTGAAGCTCTTTTTCTGACCTTCAATTCTAAATGATAGTTTTGCTGGGTAGAGTAATCTTGGTTGTAGGTTCTTGTTGTTCATCATTTTGAATATTTCTCGCCACTCCCTTCTGGCCTGCATAGTTTCTGTTGAGAAATCAGTTGACAGTCATATGGTTATTCCTTTGTAGGTAACTAGCTGTTTTTCTCTTGCTGCTTGTAAGATTTTCTCTTTGTCTTTTGCCCTTGGCATTTTAATAATGATGTGTCTTGGTGTGGTCCTCTTTGGATTCCTCTTGTTTGGGGTTCTGTGCACTTCCTGAACTTGTAGGTCTATGTCTTTCACCTGGTAGGGAAAGTTTTCTGTCATTATTTCTTCCAAAAGGCCTTCAATATCCTGCTCGCTCTCTTCTTCTGGCACCCCAAAAATCCGGATGTTGGTACACTTTAAGCCGTCCCGGAGGCTCCTTACACTATCCTCACACTTTTGGATTATTCTTTCTTTTTGCCTCTCTGGTTGGGTGATTTTTACTTCCTTATATTCCAGATCTGTTTTGATTCTTGGGGCACGCTGATCTATAGTTGAGTTTCTATATATTCTTTATTTCAGACTGTGTATGCTTAATTTCTGTCTGGTCCTTTTCCATTTTTTTGGTATTCTTATTAAAGTCCTTGAAGGACTCACAAAGCTTCTTGGAGGTCTCATCAAGTTTCTCAAAGGTTTTTAGAAGATTCTTGACTAACCTTATAAATGTGATTCTGAACTCTGTGTCGTCCAGTAGTTTACTTTCCTCCATCTCTCCCATTAGTGACATGCTTCTGTGTCTCCTCATTTTGGCTGCCTCCCTGTATTGATGAGGTGGCTTTGTGTGGTCTGTGACTTGTAGGGATCAGTAGCTCAGCTTCTCCAATCACCTGAGGTGATTTGTTATATCCCTTTGTGGGCTGAGTGCAAAGTTTTGGTGTAATTAAACCTTGATAGCTGTTGGTACACTGGGAGGAATTGACTCCAGGCCAATTGTCTGTGAGGACCTGCTGTGTCTATAAAGGAAGAACTGCTGCACTGGAGACATGCCTTGTTTCAGTGGGGTTTTGGTGCTCACTGAGTCCGTTTCCCAAATGTGTCATTTATGGGTGTGAGGGGTTAAAACTGAGCACTAGGAACACTGGCTTCTGGATCTCCAATGGGGTGTGGGTCAGCTACTGTCTGTGGCCACCCTGCAGGAGCTACAGCGAGAACCACAGCCTTCTCCTCCTTTGCTAGGTTAAACTGCAACTGAGAGGGCCATTCATATGCAAAAGCTGCTGCTTGGAGCTTGGGTGTGTTTGTAGGTTGTGAGGGGCAGAGTCTCAGGGCATCACTAGGCTGGGGCATGGCCAACAGCGATGGCTGCCCGGCAGCCGCCTCTCCGATCCATGTCCCCGTGTCTCGCACCCCTGTACAGCAAACAAACATTCTTGCGAGAAGCTCTGCAAGCAAGCCACCCTCACTTTCCGACCCGATGGCAGACAGTCCAGCTTCTCCCCAGAAACTGGAATTCAGAGAGATCGGGAGCTTGTCTCTCTTCGGGTTGAAGAAAGCATCGCCCTCCTCCAGCCGCCAGCTGCCGCCAGCCCGTATCGTGTCCACGCCCCCCCACCTCAGTTTTTCAGCGCTTGTGCCCTGAATTCTCCTCTTTCTCCTTCAGTCTAGTTGTAGGGCTTCCTTTCAGCCAACTTTCTCTTGGGTTTTGGGTGATAGACTTTCTGTTTTATAGTTGTATTTTTGAAATTGTTGTGCACGGCAGCAGATTAGATGTGTTTACCTATGCCGCCATCTTTGTTCTCCCCTGTAAAGTTTTTGTTATTACTTTACCACATTTTAAATAGTCCATTCTCATTTCTCTCTTGCAAGCTCTCATGCTGCTCCTTGACTGCCCCTTCAGGCACATGGTGCCCTGAGGACTCAATGGAGGTTGCTGGTTACTTCTGACATACTTTACATTTTAGCTAAACACTCTTAGTAAGCCTGTTGCCCTTACATTGCTAATCCTCAATGTATTCAAGGAATAGAACCTTTTAAAAATTTCACCTTCTAAGTGTTAATTTCCCTCTTAGAACCCTGTTCATAGAGGTCTGGGATGTTCTGTGCAGTGACTTTGCGGGGCATTCTCTCACCCAGGCTTGGCCCCGCCCACTACTCCTGGGCTCTCTCATCCAGGCTTGGCCCCGCCCACCTCTGCCCTGGGCTCTTTCTCTCACCCTGGCCTGGCCCCGCTCAGCACTGTCCTGGCCTCCCTCTCACCCAGGCCTGGCCCCGCCCAGCACTGTCCAGGGCTCTCTCTCACCCAGGCCTGGCCCCGCCCCGAGCACAGGGTGAGCTGACATTGAGCTGACATAGGCCCATTGTTCTGTGCTGCATGACACCGGGGCTGGTAGGGGGAGGTGCACGAGTCATTTTTTTTTTTCTTTTTTTAAAATATATTTTATTGATTTTTAACAGAGAGGAAGGGAGAGAGCTAGAGAGCTAGAAACATCGATGAGAGAGAAACATCGGCTAGCTGCCTCTTGCACACCCCGCACTGGGGATGTGCCCGCAACCAATGTACATGCCCTTGACCGGAATCGAACCTGGGACCTTTCAGTCTGCAGACCGACGCTCTACCACTGAGCCAAACCGGCTTCAGCTGCATGAGTCATTCTTATTTCAAGTTGAAGAAACGGAGGCAAGGTGTTGGGTGGTTGTCCTATGGCTGAGGCACACCAAGCCAGAGCTCTGCCAAACCGCAGGTCCCTGCCTGCTGCTTCACTATCCACGAACAGAAGCAAAGCCCAGGAACCAGCCTGGGCTGACTCTTCCTGCAGAAAACCCTGGGGCGAAACGTGGCTGTTCTTTTTGCATTTCCATGTCATTGGTATTGGGAGCTCATTAGCATGTTAGGGTGAAGAGGGGGCGCATGAGCTTACACCCTGACCAGACTGGGCAGGGTGTGGATTCACTGCCTGTCCCGGTGACTGAGGGGGAAAGAGAGTTAACTGATGGACGGAGAGAAGTGCCAGCTCCGTTAGATGGGCCGTTAGATGGGCCGTGGCTGTGTTAGGAGTAATTAGAAGCTAACTAACACCCCATCTGCTCTTCACAGATCTGTCAAGCTTACCACTGAAATGAAAACGTGCAGGAATCTAGCCCATATGGACGAGAGGCCCTTTTACCATCAGAAAGCTCGGCGGTGGGAGCACCACCTACCAGCGTGTTAATGCCGCGCTCAGAGACGGAATTAATGAGGCCTGCTTTCTTTGCTGGCAGCTGGGGGCACACCACTAATCCAGTCTGCTCTCGAGTGGCCGATTAGCTAAACGAGACCGGCAAGAAGAGTTACAAGCAGCACACGCTCAGCAGGCCAGGGGTGATTTGAGAAATACATGTTATCATGAGGTGTCGGGAAACCTGGGTCTCACTCCACCAGCCAACTGTGGTCCTGGGCAAGTCACACCCTCTGGACTCTGGTGCCATCGCAGACAGGTAGAGCGGGCTGAGGACCCTTGGAAGAAGTTAGGCCAGAGCAGTGGAGTGGCCAGTTCTTGGGTCTCAGGGCAGCACCCAGCTAGGACCTGGCCTGCAGGGTCCCCATGGCTGTCTGAGCTCCCAGAGTCCCAACCCCCATATTTCAACCCCCGGAGTCTCGCTGTGTTGCAGAGACCAGGAAAGTGCCTCTGTGGCTGCCACCTGCGGTTCCAGAGCTGCCACCTCCCGCTGCGGGAGGAGGTGGTCTGTAGAGCCCTTTCCAATAGCTGGCTCTCAGACACCGCTCTGCCAGCATTGTCCAGTCTTGGCTGCACGAATCCCTTTGCCTTTCCTCATGGCTCCCACGGTCCCTCACCATGATGGCCCTCTTTCCCCAGAGAACATTTTCTGTTCGCTTCACTTGAAATACCAGTTTTTCCCTTTCAGATTCCATTGGTGTTGACTGAGCTGGGGAACTGCCTGCTAAGGTAACTTCTCTCTCACACACACACACACGCACGCACGCACTCACACAAACACCATGCTTGTGCTCAGCACCCTTCTATTCTTAGAGATCCAGATAGGATGGGAAGCCCTGACTTTCCTTGAATAACGTAATCACCAGGGCGTGGCCTGTGCCCCTCGCACATTCTGTGAGGCCTTCCTTGTCACTGGCGACCAGTCTCCACCTTTTAATAGGCAAAGCTTTGAACTTTTTCCTTTAACAAACAAATTCTCAGGCAAAGGTGGTCTCAATCACTGTCAGGACTTACAAGTCACTATAATTACTTACGGCCATTTGTAAGCTTCCCCGCCCCAGGAGGACAAACACAGGAAGGCTTGTTGGACCAGAAATGCCAGATACCAGGAATCAAACCATTTAAGGAGCTAAAACTGCCGAAAGCACCCACGTGGCATTCCTGTTGACCCAACCTACTGCCCGAGCCCTCCCACCAAGCCCCCCAAACCCACTGATGGCAAAAGCTTCCTGCCACTGATTGCGTATGAGGCAGGATTTGAGCTCCTAAGGGCTGCCATCATCCATCCAAGTCCCTTTGGCTCTGTGCCGTGCAGCCCTCCCTTTGGATATTTCCATCCTCCAACTCCTTTTCTTTAAATAAATTCCATTTTTCCTTATTCACTGTCTAAAATTGCTATTTTGCCTGCCCATGCACCAACAAATTGAACCTTTCATTCACTGTTGGTTTTGTTTTAAATAGTATTTTTTTTCTTATTTGGCAACTTTATCTTTTTGCGGCTGCAAATTTTCAGGTTAGCCCTCCTGTCCCACATCTGTGTGTAAAAGGTTGCCTGTGGTTCCTCTCTTCCTTGGCACAGGTGTGTTTGCAGACTCTTGTCTGGAAGTGGGGCCCTGTATGTGGTGGTGGTGGTGGGGAGTGGAGAGAGGGGCAGCCTTCCAGGTCGCTGTGACAGAGTCGCTTACGTAACAACAAGGAAAGGGCCAGTAATGCGATTTCTATTTCAGACGTGAGAAGTTGTGTAGGTGCTAGGATCCCTTGTTTTTCAAAATTGTGCATGTCTTGGCAGAGGCTGCTGGGAACACACCAAATCCTTCTCCTCTCCTTCCAGGCTAAGAAAGTCACAGCTGGCACACATTCTAGAGCAGTGGTTCTCAACCTTTCTAATTCCGCAACCTTTTAATACAGTTCCTCATGTTGTGACCCCCAACCATAAAATTATGCTGTAGAGCCTCAGACCATCGGAAAACACAGATATTTACATTATGATTCATAACAGTAGCAAAATTACAGTTATGAAGTAGCAAGGAAAATAGTTTTGTGCTTGGGGGTCACCACCACGTGAGGAGCTGTATTACAGGGTCGCGGCATTAGGAGGTGGAGGACCACTGCTCCAGAGGGTAGGCTCCCCTCCCAGCCTCTTGTGCAGCTGTGTGGTCATGTGACTCAGTCTTAACACGGAAGCCCAGGGGACTGTGGGTGTCTTACCTCCCTGCTTTCCCACACCCTTTCCTCTCCTCAGGGGCCAGCGGGAACTGCCTCCCAGCCGAACCCGCCCACCGCCCTGGACTTCAGTGAGGGACACAGGGTTATTCTTCACAGGCCCTTCCAGCTGGGCGCCTGTTAAAGCTGCCCACCCTCCCCCTTGTCACACTCCTGCCTCCCTCCCACTTCCCTGCACGCTCACAACCCTGCTCAGCTCTGCACGTGAGCCCCTCCGAGCAGCGTGCCCCAGGATGTGCCCAGAGAGGGCTCCTCGGCTCTGTCCTCCTCCGGTGCCCTGTGAGGCAGCTCGCAGCGGGGACAGTTCGGATGCGGCCCAGTGCTGCAGCCCAGCCATGGGGAATTCCGCTCTTTAAAGCCAAACCTGTGCTCCTGGCTCCTGTGGATGTTGTGTTCTTATCAAGGGAAACACGAAATCTTAGGGCCACTGAGAAAAGGGACTAGCAGCCGGTTCTGAAACAAATCGCTGCCCTTGCCCCGGAGTACCAAGGTTGGCCTTAGAGCAAGTGGGCAGTACAGCTGCAGTCATTCCTGCCGCCGTGTGCAGCCTCTGCCATGGCCGGCAGGGACCGGACTTCCTGGGCACCGTTCATTTCCCCTCACGGACCCTGTGGTGGCGTGTTTACACCGCGCAGGAGATGAGGGGGCTGGGACACCACATCACTTGCCCGGAATCACACAGAGAGCAAGGTGGCCCTGGGTTTGGGGAGGGCGTACCCTTTGGCTCCACCCCTCCTTCCCCCTCCTCCTCCCCTGTGCATTTCCTAGGAGCTGGAACTCAAGAGACCTCCGGGCCCTGGGAGGCAGGGCTGCCGACTTAACCAACAGGCTTTTAGCCCAAAAAAGTGTGCTGGAAGTCACACAAGGGAAAAGCACACCCAGGTCTCAGAACAGCCAAGTAGGAATTGATCTAGATTTTCGTCACTTATCTGGGTTGGCAGGACGCCCTGGGTAACCTTTGCTTTTATTTCACCCCGACAGGAGGGAGCAAGATCCAAGATGAAAAGACAGTGATTTCCCGGGGGACTCGGAATCGGGATGACGCCTCTGAGACGTGTGCCTCGGCTTTCTCCCACGGAACCAGGGGGCTGCCCCCTGGGGAGTCACTACCGTCATCACCTCCTATTCAGACACCGGGTTTGGGTGGCTCCAGGGCTAAAGAAGAGACAGAAACAGGAGCTGACAGAGCCGTGGTTGTCCTCCTCACAGCAGGAGACAAGCTCGGACAGCTGCTTTGGGCACGGCCTGGGCCTTCCGCAGGGCTGAGGGGAGGAGAGCTCGGCAGAGGTTCGCGAGGGAGAGGCTTCTGAGGTGACGCCCTGGGAGGCGGAGGTGAAGACCACAGGTTACTCAGCAGGGCCATGATTTAAAGCGATCACCACCACTGAGCCCACTGCTCACACCGTCTCCTGGTTTTCACCTGCCTCAGTGTCCGTCAGCCAGTCCAGCGCTGGAGTAACTGCTGGCTCTGCGTTTCCTGAGGTTGCTGTGTCTTAGGGGGCGCCGGACTCCAGGTGGTTGGCTTACTGTTCATGGCCTCGGTGCTAATTATGGCAAGAGCATAGTCTTATACACAGAAAGAGCAATAACACTTTATTTAAAAATATGTACAAAATTATTAGTTTGAAACACATTACTTTTCAACATACATCCTATAGCACTGACGGGTGTAAATTTTGGTACCTGCATTCATTCATTCATTCAGTTTTGTGATTTCTCTTTACTCAAGGCTCTGGGGGAGCATTTTCTTAAACGCCCACAGGGGGAGGGGGCCACTGGCCTGGCCCTTGGGGGCTGGCTGTGCTCTCGGCCCACTAAGGCTGAACTGGATGGGAGCCAAAGGCAAACCCTGACCCTGCTGGGGGCACTGGGACATGAACTGACAGGCCGTCTCAATCACAACCACCTGCCCATCTTTTTTCTCTCTGCATCTGGGTAAAGTGAGTGAGAAAAAGTACCAGTCACTTTCACAGCAAATCCTGCTCTGGGCTTAGATAACAGAAATTATGTTCTCTGTGACCCCGCCTTTCCCTGCCTGTCACCAGCGCCACAGGAAGTGAACGCGAGACGGGGAGCTGGCCTCTTCCTACAACCTGGGCAAGGGACCGAGAAGAGCAACGAGAAGGGAGCATCTGTGTTAGGCCGAATTTGAATTAAATAATATTTTTAGAAATACATTTTTATTGATTTCAGAGAAGAAGGGAGATGGAGAGAGAAACGTCAGTGATGAGAGAATCATTGATCAGCTGCCTCCTGCACGTTCCCCCTGGGGATGGGGCCCACAGCCCGGGCCTGTGCCCTGACAGGGAACCAAACCATGACTTCCTGGTTCATAGTTGGCGCTCAGCCCCTGAGCCCTGCCGGCCAGGCCTGAGTTACAACGATCTTGAAATAAATTGGACAACTGCCTTTGGGTACAGCCCAGACCTTATCCATCCCTCTTTCTCCCACAGTGCCTTGTGTCTAGCAGGCACTTAATAAAAGCTCATGGTGTGGGAAATAAACAAATGCAGGAACTGTAACTACGAGCAGACAAGATACCCTTTTGGGATCCGAGTGTCTGGGAGCTGAAAGGGACGTGGGAGGTCATGTAGACTTGCTTCTTCTCTGGGTAAATGGGGAAATAGACCCACAGAAGTCGGGTGACGTGAACAAGCCCACACACTAGCTCCTGTTAGAGTTAGACTTGGGTTCAGATTTTCTGAATTTCTCCTTAAATTTCCCACTCTCTTCAGATCGGAAACTGTAAAAAGAACTGTATGGACTTAGTGGTGTGCCTCAAATTCGGGAAAACCTACCCCATGTCAGAAGCTCTGGAGTAATGGGTGACCTTGGCCGGGTGGCAAGGGCACAGCGCAAGCAGCCAAGCTCCCCGTCGGCAGCCTCACTCCCGGGCCCAGTCCTGCCTGGGCTGGGAGGACCACGGCCCGGGCAGGCGGGCGGCCCCGAGGACGGCGCAGGATGAGGTAGGAGGAGCACAGAGGTCCGCGGGGACCTGCGGGCAGGCCGTGCCTGTCCGGTCTGTCCGGCCCCTGCCAGCAGGTCCAGCGCAGAAGTCCATGCGGCAGCTCTGAGGCTGCAGCCTCAGCGTGTTCGGAGGAAACGTGTAAACAAGCCCAGGACCACTTCGGAGATAGGAAGCAAGTCGCTTCCAGTGCTTGCCCAGAAGGTGAACTATGAGAGAAGGACTGTGCCTCTTCTGCCCCCTGGCACGGACAGAGTGAGAACAAAGGGAGGCAGGAGAAGCAGAGAGAGAAAGAGGGGCAGAGGGATGGTCCTGGCAGGCAGGAGGATGGAGGGACCTGGGCCCCGAGACAGGGTGTGCTGGGCAGGCAGGAGAGGCGGGTACACACCCTGCCCTCCGTGGGCTCCTCCTCTCCGCTGAGCTGCCCCCAGCCTCCCACCTGCCCTCCCGGGAGCTGAGGCCCTGGTCCCCTCTGCTCCCAGCGTGATCTTGGTTTACGGAAAGGACGATGTGGCCTGGTGGGAACGCTCATGTGATCAATGTAAGGAAACCACAGGCTTTTCCCTAAGCAGAACCTTCTTCCTGCGCACACTCATCGGCCCAGCCCTGCTCCCTCCTCTTCCCTGACTGTCTGCCGGCTCCCTGCTCCTCTCCAGTTGGACCCATCCCTGCTCTCCTGCAGCAAAACACAGAAACCATTCGGTCACAGATGAGCACCTTTGTGCTTCACTGGCCGCCACGGCATGCCCCCTGGGGCTCAGGGGCCAGGAGGCAGAGCAGGACGGCGGGCCCTGGCCCCAGGCCCTGTGGCCCTCCACCCACCGTCTCTGGCTAGACAGCCGACTGGTTTTCGCTGCACGTGTAGACGGTGCTGGGCTGGACGCGCCTTCGGACCCGCTCGGGCACCCGGGGGAGGATTTGGAAGGTCTGGGGCAGCAGCTCGATGCAGGCCTCGCGGAACTTCTTGATCCTCCAGCAGTAGACGATGGGGTTGAAGACAGACTTGAGGTAGCCGAGCCACAGCACGCAGGAGCTGGTGGTGTAGAAGGACGGGCTGCAGTAGAAGCGCCGGCTGAACACGGACAGCAGGCTGTAGACGGCGTGCGGCAGCCAGCACAGAGAGAAGCCCACGAAGAGGATGAGGATGGTGGTGAAGGCCTTGGTCTTGAAGCTCAGGTCCAGGCTGACCTGCTGCTGCCGGCGCCGCAGGCCGGCCCGCGCCCGGGCGAGCTGCCGCAGGTCCAGGCTGTCGGACTGGTTGCGCACGCGGACGGCGTTGCGGCGCACGGCGCGCAGGATGCCCAGGTAGGCGGCCAGCATGACGCCGCAGGGCGCGAAGAAGGCGGCCACCACCAGCGTCACGGCGTAGGCGCGGCCGGCCGGCAGCTCGGTGTAGCCCAGCACGCACTGCGGCGCGCGCGCCGGCACCTCCACGGGCGGCCGGCCGGCCAGCGCGGGCGCCGACACGCAGAGCGACAGCGCCCAGGACGCGGCGATGACGGCCTTGGCGCGGCGCGGCGTGAGGCGGTCCTGGCGCTGCGCGATGAGCAGGAAGCGGTCCACGCTGATGATGAGCAGCGCCGCCACGCCCTCCAGCACGAAGAGCCAGTAGAGCGCCGCCGACAGGCGGCAGAAGGAGTCGCCGAAGCGCCAGCGCACGGTGACCAGCGTGGCGGCCGCGAAGGGCATGCAGCACAGCGACAGCATGATGTCGGAGAAGGCCAGCGTGGCCAGCAGCAGGTTGATGGCGGAGCGCATGGCCGGCCGCTGGTACACGATGACGCAGACCACCGAGTTGCCCAGGAAGCCCACGGCGATCATCAGCACCAGGACGCCCGCCAGGCAGCCGCGGAGGGGCGCCGCCGCCGCCGCCCACGCGTGGCTGCCGTTGGGCAGCAGGTGCTCAAAGGGCGCCGCGGACGAGCGGTTGCAGGACATCCTGGAGGGAAGCCGCCAGTCTAGGCAGGACCGCCGGCGGGGCGCCCCTCAGCGCCTTGGGGGCCGCCGGGACGCCGGCTGCCTGCATCCCCCGCGGCCCTGGCTCTCCGGGGCGTCGTGGCTCTCCCTCCGGGGCCGCGGGAGGGTCCGGGAAGCGCCTTCCTCGGGGAGCATCCGCCAGGATCTGTGACTCCTCAGGGACATCCGCCTGCTCAGCCCGCGGCCTGTGGCGCAGCTTCCCGGTCGAAGCTCTCCCACCTGGCAGGGGGCAGAGGAGACAGAGTTAGACCTGCGGAGCTGAGCATTTAACCCCGCGGGTATCTAAGACGGGTGGAGAGAAAAGGGGATCACCCAGTTACCGTGCGGGACAAGGTTTGCTGTTCACAAACACTGTGACTCTTGTGAAGTAACAGAGACACCTAATCAGACCGGGTTTGCAATGGATTAGTAAGTGAGTACTTTCTAATCACCATCAAATAATGAGCACGGATTTAATAACGAATTACAAGAAAGTGTGGGGAGGCGGGCTTTCGTGGGCGGTCAGGGAGTGTGGCTGCCACCGTGACATTAATTTAGCTTATTCTGAGACACACGTAGGTTGTAAGACATAAGCGGGTAGATCCTGTAGACCTGTATCCACTCTATCTCAGAGACATCTTGGGTAGTCGGTGTTGCTGGAAAGAAGGAAACTCTCCCCAAAGATAAGATCTTTTAGAAGATCCCTGGCCGGGGTGCTCAGTGGTTAGAGTGTCAGCGGCCGGCCGACTGGAGGGTCTCAGGTTCCATTCAAGGTCAAGGGCACTGACCTGGGCTGCAGGTTTTGATCTCCAGCCCATGTGTTCGGGAGGCAACTAGTCAACGTGTCTCTCTCACATCTCTCTCTCTCTCTCTCTCTCTCTCTCTCTCTTTATATATATATATGAATATCAGGGACATCCACCTTCTTTTTGCCATCTTGTGGTTTGGGTTTTGCTGATGTTTACCCCATAACCAGATAGTTACTTATGTCTAATTTTCTGGTTTGGCCATTAGAGACACTATCTGCTGGCCTCACCATGTGAAAGACGAGGTTTAGCTCACTCTGCTTGACCTCACTCTCTTCCTAATGATTTTGATTCACTATTTTTTTAAATAATTTAATTGAGTGATCATTGTAACTATAAAAATATACTTATATGTCTGTATGGCCTTCTATCAAATATAGACAATATCTCTTCAACACTAAAATATGGACTTGGTACCTTTCCCCACCCCCACCTCCTCTCTCCCCTTTCACATTCATACTGTCATCCACCACGCCTGTCATTAATATTTATGTCCTTTCCTGAATCCACTACCAAGCTCCTATGCCTTTTATCAGTTGGCTTTAAGGAGGTGACTACCATGAAAAGTTTAGATTCTTATGTCTACATCGCATTGCTCAGGGTTGAGTCGAGTTGTCTGTCTGGTGTACTTGATCCCAGAGGGATTTCTGTGTGAGGAGCTCATGCCAGTGTCACGGTCCCACAGCACCTATGCTGACAGCTCGTCGGCTCCGATGCCAACCCCGTGCCCTATCACAGCTGCTCTGTGTGCTGCCCTGGCTTTCCCGGCCGCTCTCTGTTTTCCTGGAAGCTTCTTGCTGCCATTCTCATTGCTCCACCAGCACAGCGAGCCTTCTCCTGGCTTCTCAATCACACTTTCTTTCCGAAGAGGATCCTCTCTCCCACAGATCCCCTCCTGGAACCTTTGCACCTGCTTCTCGATTTGCCATTTTAAAAATAACTTAGTTGAGTGACCGTTGTAACTATGAAAATATACTTATGTGTCTGTATGGCCTTCTATCAAGTGTGGGCAGTATCTCTTCATCTCATGTTCCTAACCTATGTCATCTTCTGTCTTAATTTCCTTTATTTTTCTGGACCAGTGGTCGGCAAACTCATTAGTCAACAGAGCCAAATATCAACAGTACAATGATTGAAATTGCTTTTGAGAGCCGAAAACCAACTTCTGCGCATGGCCCATAAAGTTTCAATCACACTGTACGTGCACACCTGCACGTGGGTGGAATTTTGTGGAAGAGTCACAGTCAAGGGGCCAAAGAGCTGCATGTGGCTCGTGAGCCGCGGTTTGCCGGTCACTGTGACAATATCCTTAAAACACTTGCTAAGAAAGGGCTTCCTGAATCCTTGCTCACCTGGATCCTTCTGCCTTCCTGCTGACTGCTGGTGTGCAGGCTGGCATGCAGGCCAGAGTCATTTCCAGGAAGCTGGGAGGTGCCTCCTCTGGCATCTGCATTGCTGGGACGAGGTTGCAAGTAGATTGGATTCTTTTCCTTTGTAGGTGACAATCTTTTGCCTATTAGCGGTTTAATAGTTTCTCTCTGCAAATGTCTTTATAGGGGTGTAGCTCTATTTGGGTCTTTTCTCCTTTATTGGCTGGATGCTCGGTGGGTCTTTTAAATCCAAAGCCACGTACATCCCAACTGGAAATGTCTCTGATCCACATCTGTATTCGTTCCTTCCTCCTGATCGATCAGGTCGGTGCTGGACTCACCCATTGAGCCTTCATTTTTTCTTTTCTTTTCCAGGATATATTTTTAAATATTGTCTCATTAGTCCCTTTTTATACTATGCTCTGGGATTTTTAACTTTGTTTAGTCCTATTTAATTTTTAATTTTGGCATTCATATTTTTTAAATCTGAGAGCATTCTTATTTTCTGTGCTTTTTGCATAGCACTCTATTCCTTTGTGGATGTTCTATACTGACAGGCACCAAGTAAGAAACACAGTCCCCACTCTCCACAGCCTCAGCGGAGGCCCAGGAAGCCTTAGAGTAACGCCTGCCCTTCTCTGAGCAGGTGGGGAATGGACGCATGGAAGACAGCTCTCGTTGGAAATCTGCCGGGGGAGGAAGGAGTCTCCTCCTGCTCTCTAGCTATGACAGCTTTATGTGAAACCCATTTTACTCCAGCAACACCCTTACACGCTCCCCGGGGCTTTTCCCATTCCCAAGGACCCGTCTTGCCAAGATGCCCAAAACTGTGGAGATGAGGCCAGACGCTGGCAGCCCTGCATCCTGAGGTGCTGGGGCCGCCTCTAGCCACTCGAGCAAAACAAATGCTGATGCTATTTTCTCTTTCTCCTTGTTTTCTTAAAAGTGAAAGTCCTCTTATTTCTTTCGGTTTGTGAAAACAGGTACTAATGTGGGTCTTTTGTAGAAGTGAAGCGGTGTAGCATGAACTTTTGAAAAGTGGGTAATATATACATACATATACTGGAGTACATACATGTGTGCACACACACACATATACGTACACAGGCACATACATGCATGTACAAACATGTGCACACATATCGCCAACAGAACCTGTTGCTTCTATTCCAGCCAGAGGGCATTGGTGGGCTGTGAGGTTGTCCCTGCTGCTCTGGCGTGGCTTGCCTATCCTGGCGCCGAGAACGTTTGGTGCATGGATTACCGCGGAGCAGGGTGACTACACTACCTGCACCAGCGTCATCTGTCTTTTTGATACAAACTCTCACACAGGTGGAATATTTCAATTTCAATAACTTTATTGGCAATGAGGAAATAGGCAGGGACTACCAAAGTTAGACATCAAGTAGCTGTGTTTAGAAGACAGATTTTTTATTTCTCAACTCAGACAAGGCCCTTGGGTGGGGGTTTCAAATAGAACTGGATTGGGAAGCCGTTTAAGGAAGCAAATCTTTAATGATGATCCTTAGCAATGCCTGAAGTTTATTGTGTGCATATTACATGCTGGCTAAGCCCTTAAGAGACCAGAGACCAGTGCTTCCCTGGACCTGCGTCAGGTGGAGAGGGTGATGCCCTGTGCACTTTAGCAATCCTCCCTGCTCCCAGCAGCCCTCCCTGTTCCCAGCAGCCCTCTCTGCTCCCAGCAGCCCTCCCTGCACCCAGCAGCCTCTCCTACACCCCAGCAACCTTCCTTGTACCCCAGCAGCCCTTCCTGTTCCAGGGCCAGGTGCCCCAGGTGTGAAATTTTAATTGCCAAAATTCAGCCCTCTGCATATACAAGATCTAATCCTGATGTAATTTTTGCTTTGACCAAACAAACAGTAATAACATTTGTATAGAGAAACCAAGATGGTGGCAAAGGTAAATAACTAAACTGCCGCTTCGCACAACAATTTCAAAACTACAACTAAAAGACAAAACATCTATCACTCAGAACCACAGGAAAGTTGGCTGAATGGAGGTCTTACAACTAGAAAGAAAGAGAAAGGAGCACAAATGCTGAAAAGCTGAGGTACAGAGGAATGAGAATCAGGCTGGTGGCAGGTGACTAGGCACACATTCAAGAGGCAGACTCAGTGAGCACCAAAGGCCTTCTGGAACAAGTCCAGCCCCATAAACGTGTCTCCAGCATAGCAATTCTTCCGTTATAGATACAGTGGGTACTCACAGCCAATTGGCCTGGAGGTCAATTCCTCCCAGTGATACTAACAGCAATCAAGACTTAACTACAACAAGACTGTACACACAGTCCACAAAGGAGTGCACCAAGAGTGTCCACATCAGGTAACTGGGAGGCTGACCCACTGAACCATATAGGACACACAGCATACAAAACTACCCTACCAACTCGGGGAAGCAGCGAAAATGAGGAAACAAGGAAACATATCACAAACGAAAGAAATGGAGGAGAACAAATGGTTGGACATAGGGTTCAAAACCACGGTTATAAGGTTTTTCAAGAATTTCCTAAAAAGAATTTCCTAAATTTAACGAGACCCTCGAAGATATGAAAAAGGACCAACTAGAAATTAAACATACACTGACTGAAATAAAAAAAATATACAGAGACCCAACAGCTGACCAGAGGAACGGAAAAATCAAGTCAAAGATTTGGAATACAAAGAGGCAAAGGACACTCCTCCAGAGAAGCAAGAAGAGAAGAGAATCCAGAAAATTGAAGATAGTGTAAGGAGCCTCTGGGACAACTTCAAGCGTACCAACATCAGAATTATGGGGAAGAAGAGAGAGAGCAAGACATTGAAAACCTATTTGAAGAAATAATGACATAAAACTTCCCCCACTTGATGAAAGAAATAGACTTACAAGTCCAGGAAGTGCACAGAATCCCAAACAAAAGGAATTCAAAGAGGACCACAACAAGATACATAATAATTAAAATGCCAAGAGCAAAAGACAAAGAGAGAATCTTACAAGCAGCAAGAGAAAAGAAATTAGTTACCTACAAGGGAGCACCCATACGATTGTCAGCTGGTTTCTCAACCAGCTGGCCAGATGGGAGTGGCAAGAAATATTCAAAGTGATGAATAGCAAGAACCTACAACCAAGATTACTCTACCCAGCAAAGTTATCATTCAGAATTGAAGGGCAGGTAAAGAGCTTCACAGATCAGAAAAAGCTAAAGGAGTTCATCACCACCAAATCAGTATTATATGAAATGCTGAAAGGTGTTCTTTAAAAAGAGGGAAAAGAAGAAAAAAGTAAAGATAAAAATTATGAACAACAAATACAAATCTATCAACCAGTGAATCTAAAAGTCAAGTGAATTAAAAATCTGAGGAACATAATAAACTGGTGAATATAATAGAATCAGGGGCATAGAATGAGAGGGGATTGATAATTTTCAGGGGAAAGGGGTGTCTGTGTGGGGGGTATGGGAAGAGACTGGACAAAAATCATATACTTATGGATGAGAACAGCAGGGAGGGGAGGTAAGGGCAGAGGATGGAATGGGGACCAGGTGGAGGGGAGCTATGGGGGAAGAGGGGAAAGGAGAAACAATTGTAATAATCTGAACAATAAAGATTTATTTAGAAAATAAAAATAAATAAATAAATAAATAAAAGTGACAAATCATGAACATGTCTGTGCTGAGAATTTGTTTTTCCAAAATGAAGACTAGAGACTGGCAGCCCCAGGGCTGTGGCCGGGCGATGGCAGGTGGCCTCGCTGCACCCCTTCCTTCCCCGCTGGGCAGGCGCATCTCTGTGCGGTTCTGTCAGCCGCACGGAGGGGAGCCTCCTGCCCCTGGGGCTCTGATCTATAAATATCCATGGAAACAGGTTCTCCCCAGAAATGAAAAGAGAGGAGACTGCTGAGAAAGTGAGGAGGAGCCTCCTGTCTCTCCAGTGGACAGGGCTCCAGTGATTCCCACCGGCCTGGGGCATCACAGTGCGATCTGTGCACGTTCCTTAGAAACCCTCCAGCTCTGCAAGCTTCTCCCCAAAGATGCTGCCGTTTCCCTCCTCCATGGGGTGGCCACTGCCTTCACACCCAGCCCCAGCAAAGTGAAAGAGCAGAGGGGACATCTGTGATCCTCTCAACAATAAAGATTATTTTTAAAGTGGCAGGATGTGACTCATCTGCCAGATTCCAAAAATAAAAAATAATAAAAAATAAAGTGAAAGAAAAAAAAACCCAAGCAACCAAATATCCAAACAAGGCAGATAAGCTACAAAACATTGGCTATTTTCCCATTGAATTTTAGAGAGAGTGGAAGTGGGAGAGACAGAGAGAAGGAGACATGGATGTAAGAGAGACACATCAATTGGTTGCCTCCTGCCCAGAGCCAGGAATGAGCCTGCAACTGAGGTACATGCCCTTGACCGGAATCGAGTTTGGGACCCTTCAGTCCATGGGGTGATGCTCCATCCAGTGAGCCAAATGGGTGAGAGCCTCAATCTCTCTTCTTGTTTGGGCCTTGAGGAAGAGGAAAAGAAATGGAATGAGATGAGGCAAAAATGTCATTTCCTAGATGCAGGCTCTCTCTTGGCGGCATGCTGGGCAGCCACGAATTAACCACCTGGAGCCAGCTGTGGGGCTAAGGCACGTGGGGAACTCATACATTGGCCAGCATGTCGCCCACACTGACCCGGATATCTTGGAACAAAAAGTCACAGAAGAAGCAAACTGCAGATCAGGCTGAGCCCCCGGGGGCAGCGGGTGGACCCGCACTGCCATCTGCCCTTTCTCAAGGTGCACAACGTTTGACGGAAGAGCGAGTGGACAATGGAGACAGTGTCTTGTTTTTGTTTGTTTTTGTCTTTTAAAGCATTTTTGTGTCCACAGGGCCATGGTGACCTGGCCTGCCACTAGTCTGTTATTTAAATTAGTAACAGCCTAGCCCCACAGCCAATGCCACCCGCAGTGGGAGGAGGCAGAAAGGGGTACTGAGGACATGTCACATGCTTTACAAATGCAGTTTCATTTAATCCCACAGCAGCTCCCTGCTGCCTTTTCCACGGCATCCCTCTTTTACAGATGAGCAAACAGGTTAGAATGGCTGTCATCACTTGTGCAGGATCACACGAGAGAAGGGAGGGGCGCCCCAAGGATTCAAACCCAGGCCCCCTTCCTTCTAGAATGCCATGACTTTTCACACTCCCCCACAGGACAAGAAAGGCCTGAACCACACTGGGATGTTCTGCTGCTAAAATCATGTAATGACTTATAATGACAGCTTTTCCCAGTTTGCTCAAAAAGTTAATTGACAGAATTGTCTTAATTTTTTGTTTTTCTCCTATTACTTTTTCCTAACTTTTGGTGCCAGCCACTCCTTGTTTGATAGTGACACCAGCAGCCCTAAAAAGAGTGAAAAAATAGCAAGAGATGATTAACAAGCATTCATGCTTCATTCAGTAGATTTCCTTTTATTGCTCCCGGTTTTGATTTCATATTGAATTGTGCTCCATGAGACAGGCTCACGGGAGAGTTCTGTGCATAGTCCATTAGAAGGTGTTCAGACTGGATGTCCTGAGGAGGGCTGCTATTCGGGGAGAACATTCGGGGAAGCTCAGCTCCAGATTAGCAAGGACACCCAGGGGCGAGGAAATCAATTTCCTATTCAGAAGTTCCGGTCCTGCTCCTTCCTCGCCTTCAGCAAGCAGCTCATCTGTGCTGCTTTCTATTAGGAACAGAAGCGGTTCTGGTCACTCAGTAAATCAGCACTTTCCCACAGAACACACGTCCCCTTCGTTAAAGGATGGAAATGAGGCCACTGCTTGGAGCCATAGATCAGTATTGTCATTCTGCAAACCATCATATAAAAGCCAGGGCCCACTGAGCAGCAACCTGCCGGGACCACAGGCAGGAAAGAAAGAGAGAAAGAGCTTCTGAAAACAGTCAGAGCTGAGGCTCTACAGCCCTGTTAGAGGCCCGTTTTTCTCCACCAAGAGCCGTTCATTCAGTTACCCTTTGTTTACCCGTCCAACATTTCTCAGCCCCACTCAGTGCTGGGAGGGAGTTTGCAAGGCCCCCATTAACAGACGTTCCCTGCGCAGGAAGCTCACAGTCTGTTAAGGAGAATCGATAGCTCTGGGATCCAAGGCTCTGCTCATGGGTAAAGGGTGTGGGCAGGTTCATGGTGGAAAGATGAATCCTCATTGCAACGATGCTCCAAAGGTTCTCCAGATTTGGCACAAGCAACAAAAGAAAAAACAGATAGACTGGGCTTTATCCAAATTACAAACCTTCCTGTGTCAAAGGACACCATCAGCAGAATCAAAGGGCCTCACAGGATGCTGGACCCGGAGCACAGCATCTACCTGCCAAACTGCTCTGCAGACCATGTGACAAATGCTTACAAGTCACAAGAAAAGCAAACAAGCTGATTTTAAAACACACGGACATAAACAGACATTACTCTGAAGAAGTACAGGACAAGTAAGGTACAGGACAAGTAAGGTACAGGACAAGTAAGGTACAGGACAAGAAGTCGAGAGGACCAACAACCAAGAAGCACATGGAAAGATGCTTATCACCACTGATACTAGAAAAATGCAAATCAAAACCACAATGAAGCACCAAGTTGCACCATTCGGATGGCTACTATAAAACAACAACCACCACCCAGAAAATAGCAAGTTTGGGGAAGGCTGTGCCCAGCTGGTGGGATGTAAAATGGTGCAGCCACGGCAGAAAGCAATATGGTAGCTCCTTAAAAAGTTAAAAAGAGAATTACCGTGCGATCCAGCAAGTCCACATGTGGTCCACATGACTGGAAGCAGACACTCAAACAGATATGTACACCCATGTTCATAGCAGCGTTATCAGCAATAGCCACAGGTGGAAGCCAGGTGCCTGCCAGGGGATGGTGGGTAAGCCAAATGCGCTTCACACACGCAGTGGAGTGTCACTCAGCCTCAGGAAAGAAGGACATTCTGTCGCAGGCTCCAACATGGGAGCCCCAACATGGATGTTCCAACATGGGTGCTCCAACATGGATGTTCCAACATGGGTGCTCCAACATGGATGAACCTTGAGGACGTTATGCTCAGAGAAGCCAGTTACAAAAGGACAAATGCTGTGTCGTTCCTCGAGTGGTCACATTTATTGAGACACAAAGTAGAATGGTGGCTGCCAAAGACTGGGGAATGGGGAGATGCTGTGAGCACAGAGGTTCAATCTGAGAAGAAGTTATGGAGCTGATGGCGGACAGCACTTCATGCTGCTGAATGTAGATTAAAAAGGGTTAGGCTGGTAAATGTTGTTATGTGTATTTTACCACAGTTTGAAAAAGAAAAAACAGCTCTCCAAGTCAGAGTTCCTCAGCCTCTCCCACGTGAAGAGCACACGTTCCCCTTCGGGAGGAAGGCGCACACGCGCTGGGCACGGAGCGCGCACTTACTGTCACCACCGGCCATAGAGTCCGCAGTGGCACCTCCATGTGCCCGTGCTCACTGAGGCCTGGGCCACAGCAGGGAGGTGAGCCAAAGCTGGCAGAAAGCCTCGCGCCCTGGGACCTTCTCATATCCAAGGTGAGATCAGGGAGCGTCCCAGCAGCAAAGAGAGGGCCCTTCCCATTAGGGGAGCTTGGGAGAACTGATGAAGATCAGGGAACCCACGTGGGATAGTTCAGAAACCAGGTAACAACAGAGCTGTTACAACCCAAAGGCTGAAAGGCTGTCATGAGAGAAACCATGAATTTGATGGACAGACATGATCACCCCCAGTCACTCAAAGTTATTCCCACAGTCACCCCAGGATATCCCACAGTCACCCAGGAATCCCACAGGCAGTAAAGAGCTAACCTTACTCTCCTCTCCACTGGGCCCCCTGGGAATGCCTTGGTGGCCAAACTGAAGCAGATGTCAGTGCAGGGCACGTACGGCTGCAGCTGCGGGTGTGTAGCTCCCACTCCCGAGGGTGAACATGAACACAGCCCCAGGCCCTCCCGCCGCGCTTCCTGTAGAAAAGGAGAGGCTGGGCCACTGGAGGGAGCCAGTGAGCTCTTCTCCTTCACTAATCCCGACCACTGTCACGCATGCCTCACCCAGGCAAGCACCCCTTGCAGCTGGGCCTGGGGTCCTGGCCAGTAAATACCCCTGAGAGGCACCCTGCTGCCACCAGGAGCCAAGCCCAACGCGAGAGAGGCGCACGGGAAGCCCTGCTCTGTGATGACGGAACACGAGTCTCTCTGGGAAGAGGTGCCCATCCCCGTCACAGGTGACCCCTGGCAGGAAGCAGCAGTGCAGCCAGGAACAGTCTCTCCCTCCACATGAATGAAACTGAGGCCATTGCTTGCACCAGAGATGCAGGCACCACTAAATCACATTTCTCATTGAAGGTATATTCTTTTTTCCCCTGTTATTTTTTTAAATTTTAAATAAATCTTTATTGTTCAGATTATTACAAATGTTCCTCAATTTTTCCCCTCCATTGCTCACCTCCACCAGGTTCCTACCCCACTCTCTCCCCTTTCCACACCCCCAATGACCTCATCTATAGGTGCACAGTTTATGTTCAGTCTCTTCCAGCACCCCTACTCCCCTTTTCCCTGAGAATCGTCAGTTCACTCCCCTTCCATACCTCTGGTCCTATTATATTCACCAGTTAATATTGTTCATCAGATTTTGTAATTCCCTTGATTTTTAGATTCACTTGTTGATAGTTACATATTTGTTGTTCATAATTTTTTAAAATATATTTTATTGATTTTTTTTACAGAGAGGAAGGGAGAGAGATAGAGAGATAGAAACGTCGATGAGAGAGAAACATCGACCAGCTGCCTCTTGCACACCCCCTACCGGGATGTGCCCAAAACCAACGTACATGCCCTTGACCGGAATTGAACCTGGGACCTTTCAGTCCGCAGACCGACACTCTACCACTGAGTCAAACCGGTTTCGGCTGTTGTTCATAATTTTTTATTTTTATTTTCTCCTCTTTCTAAAGAACCCCCTTCAGCAATTCATATAATTCTGGTTTGGTACTGCTGAACTTCTTTAGCTTTTTTTTATTTGGGAAGCTCTTTATCTGGCCTTCGATTCTGAGTGATAGCTTTGCGGGGTAGAGTATTTTCGGCTATAGGTTCTTGCCACCCTACCAACTCAGGGAAGCAGAGAAAATGCCGAGACAAGGAAACAGATCACAAACTAAAGAAATGAATATTTCTTGCCATTCCAGTCTGGCCTGCATGGTTTCTGTTGAGAAATCATATAGGTGTTCCTTTATAGGTAACTACCTGCTTTTCTCTTGCTGCTTTTAATATTCTCTCTTTGTCTTTTGCTCTTAAAATTTTAATTATGATGTGTCTTGGTGTGGTCTTCTTTGGATTCCTTTTGTTTGGGGTTCTGTGCACTTCCCGGACTTGTAGGTCTAATTCTTTCACCAGGTGGGGGAAGTTTTCTTTCACTATTTCTTCCAGTATGTTTTCTGTATCTTGCTCTCTCTTCTTCTGGGACACCCATAATTCTGATGTTGGTTTGCTTAAAATTGTCCCAGAGTTTTCTTACATTAACTTCAACTTTCTGGATTCTCTTGTCTTCTTGCTTCTGCGGATGAGTGTCTTCTGGCTTTTTATTTTCCAAATCTTTGACTTGATTTTTGTGATCTTCCATTCTGTTTTTAGGACTCTGTATAATATTTTTTATTTCAGACAATGTGTTCTTTATTTCTAGTTGATCCCTTTTCATATCCTCATAGGTCTCATTTATTTTATCGGCCTTTTCTAGGAAATTCTTGAAAAACCTTATAAGCATGGTTTTGAACTCTATATCCAGTCGCTTCTTGTCCTCCATTTCTTTAGTTTGTGATCTGTTTCCTTGTCTCAGCATTTTCTCTGCTTCCCTGAGTTGGTAGGGTGGCTTTGTGTGCTAAGGTGTCCTATATGGTTCAGTGGGTCAGCCTCCCAGTTACCTGAGGTGGACACTCTTGGTGCCCCCTTTTGTGGACTGTGTGTGCAGCCTTATTGTAGTTAAGTCTAGATTGCTGTTGGTGTCACTGGGAGGAATTGACCTCCAGGCCAATTGGTTGTGAGGATCAGCTGTGTCTATGCCAGGATACAGCCTTATTCGACTAGACTTGGAAAATTGCAAAAGCTTCTGTGCTCAGCTTGGATGGGCGGAGTTTCAGGGTGGAACCTACAGCCTTGGCTTCCTGTCTGCCCCGCCCTATGAGGTTCCTGAGTATCAGTGTCCTTTGGTATTAGCTGCTTTGGTGTTAGCTGCTTTGGTGTTCGCTGAGAGAAAGGTGCCCTCAAGTTTCACCCACTACCAGGCAGTCTAGTCTCTCCCCCAATGAGCCCGGAACTGGGGTTCAGTGCAGTTGAAAGTGGGGCTGGAAGTGGAGTTCAGAGCAGTCTGGAGCTTTTGTCTCTTTCCCGCCAGGGCAATCCAGCGGCACAGTCAACAGTCTGTCCTCTGAGCGTATAAATGTGTGTGCCTCTGGGGCACTGCCTTTCGCTGCTCCTCTGAGTTTTTGCCTTATAGCCTAGAATCCCTCTGTATGAGCCTGGGTCCCCAGGGTCTTGCACAGAACTGGGGTTCAGTGCAGTCGGAACTGGGGTCCAGAGGTTTTATCTCCTTCCCGCTAGGGAACGCCAGCCAGGCACTCAGCCGCCCCCTCCTCTCTTTTTTTATTTTATTTTATTTAAAAAAATTTTTATTAAGGTATTATATCGCCCCCTCCTCTCCAACTCCATCCTCTCCCCACGTGCATACCGTGTCTCCATACCTTAGGCTTTTTCAGCTCCTCTGATTTTTCTTCTGGTTTTCTCTTTCCTTCTAGTTGTAGAATTTCCAATCAGTCAACTTTCCTGTAGTTCTGGATAATGTCCATTTTGTATTTAATTGTATTTTTTGAAATTGTTGTGTGAGGCTGCAGTTAGGCGTTTACCTATGCCACCATCTTGGTTTCCGAAGGTATATCCTTTATATTCTCTCTTGTTCTGGTACCAACCCTCCCCCAGCTGGGTTGCAAATGTCCTGCTTAACAGAGTCATTCAGAGTTAGGTTTTAAGATGGGAATAGGATGCTGAGATGGCAGCTGAGACCAGGGACATGAAGATGGGATGACGCCTTTCATGGGAAGCTCTGCCTTCTTGTTGGGGCCATGGGAGGGAGGGCCCCTGGCAGGCAGCCTGGTGAGGGAGGGCGCCGTCAGGCCCCACTGTGCCATATGGCGCGGTGTGCATCACAAAGTGCCTTCTCAATCAACGTTGTGTTGGAACATCCCGCAAGTCAACTGCCCCGTAGGAGGGTAGGTCCTATCAGCTTCCATGGCTCCGAAGGAATCTGCAGGGTGGCAGAGGACAGAAAAGACCAGACTACGTGTGCTGCGTGTGCTGCGTGTGCTGGAGGCCTTTGGTTCCCAACTCGGACCGTGCCTCACCTACTGCTTCCTGTCCTGCAGCATGCCCTGAGGACTGAGTTAACATGGGAGGCATTTAGCATGGTGCCTGGTGCACAGGAAGCACCCGTTTAAGTGTTAGCACATCCTTACCATATCCTTACAAGTGTCCACTGAACCCTCCCTCTTACAAATAAGGAGACTGAAGCATAGGAAGGAAAACGACCCAGTCAGCCAGCACATGACGTGGCCTTGTCAGGTCCCCATGCAGACCTGAGTGAATGCAGACCTGTTCCTTCCTCAGGAACATGCTTACGCCCAAGTTCCAGTGCCACTTCCACACTGTACGCACCGTCCCTGAGCCATCGCCTCTGTCTCAGAAAATGCATAACCAGCCCATCCTCATCCCAACACCGTGCTTCACGAGGACGTTGAAATCAACAAGGGAGAGCTCGGCGAGTCCCTGGAGCTGGGAAGCAGCTCTGCAGCAGAGCCGAGTGTGTGTGGCCAATAACTGACATGAAAGTCAAAGGATGTTCTCATCAGTCTTCCTACGATTTCAAACATCCTTTCAACTTTTGATAATTTCCATCTCAGTTCTTTTTATATATCTATCTATGTCTATGTCTATATCTATGTCTATGTCTATACTTATAACTATATCTATGTCTATGTCTATACTTATACCTATATCTATATCTATATCTATATCTATATCTATATCTATATCTATATCATCTATATCTATCTATATCTATGTAATAAAAGCCTAAACAACCATTACAGCAGAATGACCAGAATGACTGGTCGCTATAATGCACACTGATCATCACGGGGCAGATGCTCAACGCAGGAGCTGCTCCCTAGTGGTCAGCCAGAAGCTGGATTCACAGCCGGCAAGTGCAGCAGCGGTGGTTGGAGCTTCTCTCACCTCCAAAGCAGCACTAAGGAGCAGCAAGCTGAGCCGTAAGGAGCAGTGAGCATGCGGGAAGTAAGGAGCAAGGGGTCCTGAACTATGAGAAGGATGTCTGACTGTCTGCTTAGGTCCAATCCCTGCAGGGAGTAGGCCTAAACAGGCAGATGGGCATCCTCTGAGGGGCCCTGGACTGTGAGAGGGTGCAGGTTGGGCTCCCCCAGTGCACAAATTTCGTGCACCGGGCCACTAGTATATGTGGCTTCCTGATTGTAGTAGGCATTCCCTAAATGCCTGTAAAATGTATGAATAAATTGATTATGAATAAAGGCATTTCTTTTCCTCTTGTGAGTTGGTGCCAGTTTTGCAGGCACCAACTAAAAGCTGCATCCCCCCAGAAGTTGCAAGTGTTCAATAATGCTTTGCTACAAGGCCCACTGCCCTTACATTTTAGATGCCTGCCCATGATGCAAGGGTGTCCCCACAATCCCCGCCAGAGACTCATGGGGTGTGCCAGTACAGCCAGAGCTCACACCAGCTTTGCAAGCATTCAACTTGAACTTGACTAGGAGGCTCCCACTCTTATGCCAGGTGCTGCGTTCCCTTGGGTGCTGTGTTCATTATGTGCCCTTTGCTGGGGACTGGCCCATTCTGATCCATTTGCACCCACTTGAGGATTCTTCAGAAGAATCACCAGTAACAAGATCTCCAGTTGACCTCTGAGACATGACCCGCTGCTGGGAGCTCCGTCACTGAGGGCTGCTCCAGCAGAAAGAGAGCTGGAGTCCTCAGCACACCTGGGTTGGAGTCTTGGCTGTGGTCTCAACAGGGGATGCCACGCCTCTCCTTATCTATGAAATGGCCATGGCAATACCTACAGAGCAGAATCGTGTGCACAAAAATGTTTGTGAAAGATTTTGCACACAACAAGGAGATGAGTTGGCCTATCTGAAAGCGGCTAGAGAATAGCTCACTGTGTGCCACTCGACTGCAAAAAGGGCTCATGCTGATTCTCAACAGCAGGCAATAGCTGATTCCTTTATGCAGCTACTCTGATCATGAGCTAGAGTTGGTTCAAAGTCAGTCCTTTGTATGCATGCTGCCTTTGCAATTTTTGCCATATAATTCAATCTCAACTGTTATAATTTATCATATATATTCCCTTATGTCAAATTTAAGTTAACTTTATTTCTGTACATTTTCATTTTGTTTTCATCGACATCACAGATTTGACATGCTGGTAACATGTGCTTCTATGCTGCATCCCATATGTGGGGAATCTTTGTATTAAGCCAAAGGTCACTGTACCAGCTAATCGACTGAAGAGAATGTTGTGTGGGCTGACACAGGAATCACTTGCATGTCCCAAAAGCTGAGCAAAAGTGCAGCCCTAACATATGTAAAAGCAATATCCAACTACAGCCCATTGCCTAACCCTCTGTAAGAATTACTGACATTCCTGTTACACTTTACAGCTTTAACACACTCGTGGTCATTATACAATCCAGTCCTGACCGGAAACTTGGCAACAGGTGGGGTGGCCGATACACAATGTTAAAGGATTTGGACAAGATCACATTATACAAAGGGGCCTGTGTCTTCAGCTCATTTCACTGTACATCCTCAGGGGTATTTGTTTTTCGCTCTTTAGACAGAAAACTCTCTCAATCCACCTTTTTATCCATCTGCTCTTCTACCCACCTATCCATCCACCTACCCATTATCCACCAATTAATTCATCCACCTCACCATCTAGCCACTAATCCATCTACCCAACCATCTATGCATACACCTTTTTTCTTTTATCTGCCCTTCCAGACATGTGTCCATACCTCTCCATTCATTTAACCATCCTCCCATTGATCCATCTATCTGTCCATCCACTTTTGAGAGCGTTCTTTGTGCTCATCAAAGCACTGAAACCACCTACCAGGTTTCATTCATAGAAAATGAAATTTTCATTTTGAACAGGAATGGCAACATCTACGTCAGTTACTTCTTTTTTGGAAATCTACAATAGATTTCCCGATGATAGCAGAATAGAAATGCTCTAATTCCTCCTGAAAATGGAAATAGAATGCCTGGGAGCCTGATAACAGAGGAATCAGGAGACTAGTAAATAAGAATCTTCCCCCTCATAAGTACATTAAAAATACAATAATTATGGTTATGCTGCTGGGTCAGTTTAAAGAACACACTTCCAATTACTTCCCATAAATACCAAATTCAAATAATTAGAAATAGGTCCCTGAAGGAGTCTTGGAACTTTTGGGAAGAGCCTGTTTAAGCATCTTGGTGATTTCTCAGGCTTCGTTCCGATCCCCTTGTTTTGAGGATTGCACTCTGTTGGGGAATTTTAACTCCCCAATTTCAGGGTTGAGGGCAGTGAACCAAGCATCAATGATGCAGATGGCCTAACATAGTGAGACCTCAAAAAGGGATGTGTTTCCTAGTAGAGAAAAAGAACACTTCAATAATCAGATGGAACAGAGTGAACCAAAAAATGAATTTACTGTTCTATTAACTAATATAAGAAAAAAAACCCTCAAACATGTAGAAAAATTTTAACTTCTAAATAAAAAATAAAACAAAACTTGAACATTCCTTTTAAAAACTTTTAAAATTTGGCCAAATAGGATATAACCCAAGGAAATCACTGTCACCGAGTTTCCCAGTCCCTCAGGACTTCCTCATCAGTACGTTAGTGCGCCTCAGCATCACCTGACAGCTGTTAAAACAGCTGCTGGCCCCGCTCTCAGGCTTCCCAGGCAGGTTCTGTGGCCTGGGTGGAGCCCAGGAACTTGTATTCCTCAGTTCCAGAGGTACCACTGCTGCTGGGGCGCCCACTTTGAGAAGCATAACAGTACTACCGTCTCTTGTCCTCATCTCACGTAACTTCTCAGATGCCGCAACACTGGGGACCACTCCTTAGACTTCTGAAGGCCACTCTTCTCTTGCTTTCCCTGCCAGCTCTCCTTTTCTCCATTTTATATCCACCCCGATGCTCCTTGGGGTTTGAGTCTAGGCTTCTGCTCCTTCCCCGCCATTTCCTGAGCAGCCTCTTTCCGCTGAAGCCTCTGGTCCCACGCACATCTGGTTACACCCAGCCTGACAAATGGGACTTCCCAAAGACGCAGTCCACTGCTCACAATTGCACCGCAAGTGACAAGTGTCTGCCTGGCATGTAGAATGTGCCCAATAACTATTGTTACAACTTCCTCGTGGATGTTTCTAGCTAAGTGTTCCACAAGCTAGCTTCCAACTGAAGCTAAATGTGTTCAGAAATGAAAATATCAAAGTATATTACATAAACTAGATTCTTCACCCACCTTTTCAATGGTACTGTTATTGTCGAAAGCAGCTAGTTATTAATATCAATAACAGAAAGAGAGCAGAGGGGACCAGACATTATAAGCATGGCCACCCGGGCAGCTTCACCGGGAAGCTACGGCACCACACGCCCCAAGAAACCACCCGTCCCTTCCCTGCAGGTCACGGGGGGAAGAGGCCCCCCAGCCCAGGGGAGGTGGCACCTGCACAAGAAGTCAGGTATTCGGGGAAGGCGCCGGCCTTCAGTCTAGCCTGGGATTGGCTAGTGGAGCGAAGCCCCTGCAAGTGTGCAAATCCTGAAAGGCTAACTGGTGAAGCTCCCGATTGTAACCCCAGACAGGTTCCCTCTCTTGCCCACGAGACTCTGGACAGTGGCCTCAATTCTGGCCCACTGAAGACAAGATTAGACTTCTCCCATGGTGAGCTGGACAGAGATGGGGCCTTAAAGGGGAACCCCCTTAATTTTACATCATCAGTAATGCACTCCATGTGAGGCCATGCTGTGCGGGGCTCAGAAATTCCTTTCCCCACAGCACCCCAAGAACTGCACTCCCACTGGGAACAGTACCATCGTGCACCCATTCTGTGAGATCTAATAAACCGAAGGGTCATCCTCGAGTCCTCACCTGCCAAACACCAAGTTGTGTTTTCACCTTCTAGACTTCTTCCCACTCCATCCATTTCCCCCATTCCCGTTGCCTCCGCTAGCCCTCTCTCACCTGAATGCCCAGGCGCTTCCCACCCAGTCCTTCATACAATCCACCCCCCCTCGGTAGTCAGTGGGAAGTCAGATTCCCTCCTGCCACACCCCGCCCGGAAGCCTCGTCCGGGAGCGAACAGCCCTCAGCACAAATCTAGTCTGACTCTCAGCTGTATCTTCCGCTCTTCTCCACCCGCCCTGTACTCTATTTCATTTCCAACTTAACTCACACTCCATGCTCTTATTTCTGAGGGTGGATGGAAAGGGGACTGCATACTAAACCTGACAAGGTCAGGGGAGGCCCACACGATGGCCTTACAGACTCAGAGACCAAAAACTTCCTAACTGAAAGCGAGTCACGGCAGGCAGGCATGTCCTGCCCGCATCTTCCCTGACAAAGGTCCATCTTTACCTTCACTGAGCCTGTCTGTTGTCCTTTTGCAGCTACAGTAACATGCCTTTGGAACGTCAGAGTACTTCCGTTTTTTCCAGACCCCCCACTACCCTGGAGCAGAGACCACACATCCCCATTGTTAACTGTTCACCACCCACCCGTGTAAAAGTGTATCTGTTTTATCCAATCCCAGAGATTGCTTTCTCCCGCCTCCCTAATCCATCACCAATGGATTTCATGTAACCCCTTCCGCCGCCTTTGATTGTAATGTACAAAATAAAATTCCATTCTCTGGAACATTTTCTCAACCCGTTAAGATTCTGCTTCCTGGTAATTGCTGTCAGTTTGGCTCAAACTCATCAAAGTTCTCTACAGGTTTGGACGTTTCTTACGCCAACATGAGACATGACTCATGGTGTTCTTTCCAACTGGAATACTCCTTACCCTCCTCTTGCATATTTTAGCTGGCCACTTTCTATGCAATTTTCAGTCCCTAACTTAAATTCACATCCTCCAGGCAGCCTCCCCCTCCCCTTCCAAACCAAATCAAAGCAGCCCTCCCCCCTTAAGTTAGGATGGGGTCTGCCTGGGTCCCCTAACACGGAACCTGCACATGCACAGCACCACTGGTCTAATTCCTGCCAAATCTGCCTTTTTGGGGCGAGGCTCCTATCTGCGCAGTGCTGGGCCCAGAGCTCGGACTGTCCTGTTTGCCAAAGAAATGGCCCACCAGATTTGGGGGTGAGAGGGCTGGGTAAAAGCAGTTATTCAAGAACCACTTTAAAAGAAGTGTTTCTCTGTTCACAGCAGTCAGTAGCAGTGAGGGCTGGGCAGGGGCACGAGGGACACTGGGATGATGGGACCTCCGGCGCCTGTTCTGGGTGCTGGTTATATGGAGCATACGTGGGTGAAAAATTCACCAAATTGTGCCCTTGAAGAACTCTCTGTACGCAACTCACTCCTCAATAATGAATTATCTTAAAATATAACTCATATGGGGACATAAACATTCATATGGGCTAAAACAATTCATGTGGGATGTAACAGTAAAATTCAGTAACAACCAAAAGCAAAGTTCCTTAAGATGCTAAGTATTTCCCAAAGATCCAGAATTATAAGCACAGTGAAGTAATTCCTTAAGTCCTAGTTTTGAAAATGTGATTGTTTTGGATCCGCTCCACCTCACTTAAATTCGAGACCCCAAAATCTTGTTAGGGAAAGAAATGATTGCCAAATCATTTCTCACAGAACGGCATATACAATTTAAAAACCCCGTTTCACTGCTTAGTGAGGCTGGAGTTGATGGTGGGCTGCACTTCAGCGCCTGAGGGGTGTGACCCGGCCGTGCCCGGGGCAGCTGCTGGCTGGGCCTGGTCACTGCTGTCACTGCGGTCGCTGTGCCCACAGTCCTCCTCACTGTGGAGGAACCGGGCCGTGCGGGATGGGAAGGAGCCCTGCTGTCCTGACTTCGGGGGAAGGAAACTTTCCAGAAAGTTGCCAGGAATTTAGAGTCTGTAACAAAGTACAGGAGTTCAAGGCTCATTTTCTAACCAGGAGGCAAAGGCAGACGTGGGAGCTTTTTTTCTGAGGGACTTCCCATAGGCCCCTGATCCCTCCCAGGGGCAGGCGGAGGGAGGCTGTGGGCTGTGGGAGCCCCAGCACTGAGGCAGCTGCTGGTGTTGGACAGAGCGGGGACCACATGTCTCCAGCACTACGAGGCAGAGCCGCTGGCCAGTGAAATGGCACTTCGGGGTAGCCTCCAGCCTCCAGGGATTTTTCTACAATAGTACCCGCTTTGCTTCTATTCTTGGTATTATTTTAGTCAGAGTTTCACATTTCTTATGTCTCTATTTGCTGCCGGTATTTTGACACTCAAAAACCAGAGGAGAGAACAATGTAAAAGTCCTGATTATGGAATTTAGTGAAGACACGACTGCATCATCATCATCATCATCACCAGGTGGAAGAAAACACTTAAACTCCATGGAACCCGTGCATAGCGGGTTAGCAATGCGGGGAGCAGACGGCCATCTCGGCCTCACTGAGCAATGTGGCAGCACCACTGCGCCCCTTTTCCTGACGGGAAAACTGAGGTCCCTGGCACCGGCAGGAAGACAGGACACCCCGCAACAGGTGCACTCGTTCCTGATGGGAAAGGCCGGCGCTTTCTGCTAGTACTCCCCAAGAAAGGAGAGACCCGGCCAGGCTGGCGTGGTGGGGGTGAGCGGGAGGAGGCTGGGCCCGGGTGTGCACAGTCAGTGATGGTGATGGTGATGGTGATGGTGATGGTGATGGTGATGGTGATGGTGATGGTGGTGGTGATGGTGACGGTGGTGATAGTGGTGATAGTGGTGGTGGTGATAGTGGTGATGGTGGTGGTGGTGATAGTAATGGTGATGGTGGTGGTGGTGATGGTGGTGGTAGTGATGGTGATGGTGATGGTGATGGTGGTGCTGGCGGCCAGCTCCACTTCCTTCTCCATCTCTGCCTGTCCTCTCTGTGCCTCGTTCCGCGCCTCTGCACGAAGAAACAAGCCCACAGGATCTGCACCCTCGCCCACACCGCCTGCCCGTCTGCGCATCCCGCCCCCCCCGCACCCCCAGGCAGGCACCGCCGAGCGCCCTAACACCCCCTCCCCCTTCCCCCCCCCCCCCCGCCCCCAGCCCCCAGCCCCGGCTCCCCCGGCCCGGCTCCCCCAGCCCCCGGGCCCCGCGGCGCGGCCAGAACTTACGCCCGCGCTGGGCCAGGCCCGCCGCCCTCCGCCCGCGACAAAGGCCCCGCCGCTCCAGAGCGAGGCTGCGGGACCAGAGGATGGAGGCAGGTGGAGGAGGAGGGGAGGAGGGGAGAAGGGGAGAGGGAGGGAGGGGGAAGGGAGGGAGATGGGAAGGGGGATGGGACGGGGGCGGGGAGGGGAGAGGAAGAGGGAGGTGGAAGGAAAGGAGGAGGAGGAGGAGCAGATGGAGAAGGAGGAGGAGAAGGAGGAGGAGGGGGAGGAGGAGGAGGAAGAGATGGAGGAGGAGGAGATGAAGATGGAGGAGGAGATGGAGGAGGAGGAGGAGGAGGAGGGGAGGACGGGCGGGAGGGCCGCGGGGAGGGGCCGCTGCAGCGCCCGCCACCCGACAGACAGACCCCGCTGCGGGGATTCCAGAGGCTCCTCCAGCCCGAGCTCCAGGGCGCCGTCCTCCGTCCGCAACCCAAAGCCTACCTGGAGGGACAGGGTACCGCTCCCCGGGCTGCCTGGGTGGGAGGCAGAGGAAAAGGAGGAAGCGAGGGAGTGTGTGTGTGTGTGTGTGTGTGTGTGTGTGTGTGTGTGTGTTCCTCTCCATCCGCCCCCGCGGCCCTGGGCGAGCTCAGGGAATGGGGCCGCCTCACCTGTGCGACTGGGTCGGGGCGCTCCCACTGCCTATGCCCATCAGGACCCCTCTCCCCGCTGGCCCAGCGGAGGGAACCGCAGTCCTGCCTGGGGATGAGGATGCGGGGTCCGCGCCCCAGGAGGGGCCAGGGCTGCTCCGCTCCCCTCCGGGCGGGAGGGTCAGGTGGAGGGTGGGAACCGGCCACGCTACTCTCCTCTGCCGGGGTGGAGGTCGTCCGGGTGGCTCCCTCTTTGGAGAAGTAACTGCTGTCTGGCGCAGTCATTGCTCCTTGCTGTGAACAGTACCTTTGTTTTTATCTTAAAAACTTTATTATGGAATTTTTAAAAATCAGAAGCAGAAAGAATAGTATAATGAACCCACAAATGCTCAGCTCCAGCTTCAAACTTCTTCTTCCCTCCCTCCTTTCTTCTTAAAACGTATATATGGAGGTAACATTGGTTAAGACAGTATATAAGTCTCAGGTGTACAACATGATAGCATCCCTTATCTTATACTGTATCATTATCTTATAACTGTATCATGTGTTCAGTTGCCTGTCCTGCCCGCTGCACCCTCCTCCCCGCCTGCTCCTCTCTAATAACCACCATTCTGTTGACTGTATCTGTCAATTTGTCCGTTTCATTAGTTCATTTGTTACTTTTTCTGCTTTATATTCTACATGAGTGAAATCATATGGTTTTTGTTTTCATCCAACTAGGGGCATGGAAATGGGACAGACTTATGATTCTCAGAAGGAAAGAAGGTGGGGATGGGTGGGAAGAGATCAACCAAATAACTTATATGCATACTAGAAGCCTGGTGCATGGATTCAGGCACCCGTGGGGTCCCTTGGCCTGGCCAGCAGAGATTGGCTGAAACCAGCTCTCAGACATCCCCCCAGGGGTCTGGGATTGCCAGAGGGTGGTTCTCAGGTGACGTACCCCAGAAACGGGCTCCCTCCTCTCTGGTTCCAGGTGTGTCACCCAAGAACTACAGCTGCCAACTCAAGGCACTCAGCAGCTCCTGCATTGAGCATCTGACCCTTGTGGTCAGTGCGTATCATAGCTACTGATCAGAACATCTGCTCTCTGGTGTTGTTGTGCATCATAGCTACTGGTTGAACAGTAGGATGGTCACTTAGGCATGCATATATATATATATATACATATATATAGACTAGAGGCCCAGTGCACAAATTCATGCATGGATGGGGTCCTTGGGGTGGCCTGAAGGGATAGGGCCCCAGCTCACACCCCCAGGCTTGCAGTCCCAGCTTGCAACCCCAGCCTCGCAGCCCTGCAGCCCTGCCTGGCACCTGCTGTTCCCTGGTGCCACCCCCTCACTTACTCCACCATCCAGCCTGTAGGTGACTAATTGGGGCTGCTCCCCCACCTCCCATGGCTCCCTCAGTGCCTGGGAGCCGGGCAGCAGCCCTGTCCCCACTGCTGCTGATGGTTGCCATCTGTGGGGTGATTGTTGGGGCGATCAGGTCCCCACTCGCACTGTTGTATGGCAAATCAGTGAACTGGACAAGTCACCATAATCGGCCCATTACTTAGAAGTCATCTTCATTGCCTGCGAGTTCAGGGCAGATTACCGCTGTCACATTCTGAACAAACACAAGGATTGTTTCCTTTGTATATCATTCTATGTCTTTGTGTAAGTTATTTTTGGATACAACTTGTAACCTTGAGTCCATATCATATCTAACAAACACCTGTCATATCAACTTGTTACCTTGAGTACATATCATATCTATATCGACACTGTAACCTTGGAGGAACAAACACTTGGCAGAACATGAGAATTATCATCAGTAGCAGGGTATCAGCCCCTTTAGATGGCTAGCTTGCAAGGTCAGACAGTTAAGTTTATCTTTCCTATTATTCAAGCTAAAAACAAAGTTATTTTTCCAAAACCGGTTTGGCTCACTGGATAGAGCGTCAGCCTGCGGACTGAAAGGTCCCAGGTTCGATTCCGGTCAAGGGCATGTTCCTTGGTTGTGGGCACATCTCCAGTGGGAGGTATGCAAGAGGCAGCTGATCAATGTTTCTCTCTCATCGATGTTTCTAACTATCTATCCCTCTCTCTTTCTCTCTATAAAAAATAAATAAAATATACTTAAAAACAAAGTTATTTTGTAATCTAAAAACAACAGATTTGACCTACAGAATAAGAGACTGTCTAAGAGTAACAGAGAAGTTCAAACAGCAGTTTTCCAAAGGAGGGGCCACTATGCTTCAGCACCTGTCTTGGCCTGGTGCTGCCTGCTCACCTGTTCCACCATCCCACCTCGGTCCAGCTCTCATGGGGCGATAATGACCCTATCCCCACCCCCTGCCAGGGCAGTGCATTGTTCACCATTTCTATGGCCTGGCATGCCTTGTAAGACCAGTTTCCTCTTCATTCCAGCTCTCCCCATGTCCCCCTTGTCCCACAAGCTTCTTTTAGGTCTCAGGCCCCAGCACATACGGGCTTCTTAAGAACTTGCAAAGGGAGTGGAAAACACCCCATATTTGAGAGACAAAGATGGTAAAAACATATAAATAGGGAACATTCCTCCATGTTGGGGCCCAGATTTTGAGAGACATTTTCCTCTGGACCTGCGTGTGATACATGTAACTCCATCACTCTAAGTATTGCTTGGTTCTTCTCCGGTTTTCTGTAACAGAAACACCGGTATTCCTCTGGGCAGGACGGTTCCAGGGATCTTTGTCTAATGGAGTCAAAGAATGAAACCATGTTCGGAAGATTGTATAGCAAAGGTGGAATTTTACTGAGAAACAAGCACAGACTCCCATGTGGGGAGGGAGGCTTCCACAGCACAGACCCCTACGTGGGGAGGGGAGAGTCCCTCTAATGCCATTTTCCCACGACCTATAAAGGCTGCAGTTTTTTGTGCCTCAATATCCCCTCTGATTGGTCACCATTCCCCTTTAATTTGGTCACTATAGCAACTCCTGACTCAAGTCTCAGTGAAGTTACAGAGGTTCCCTCCTTCTTCTCCCTTATTGTTCTCCGTTTCCTCTGCGCTCCTCTTCCTCCCTCTTATTTTGTAACAGTGTGCCTTTTGCTACTCCAGCTCCCTTATCTCACGGAAATGTAACTTCTGTCCCTCCCAGCCCCCTTGTCTTTTGGAAATGTACCCATTGCAGCTCTGTAGCCCTGTGCTTTTTCCATGAACCCTTCATTTCTAAAATTTCCTGAACCTGCCTATATCCCCCCTAAAAATCCCTTTCAACAGGACTGGCACGGGGACATGACGGGGGTGTGGACCTGGCTGACTGGGTGCAGGTGCCCCTGGACCCACAGTGGAGTTCCTAAATCCCGTGGGTTTCCTGGCTGGCAGGGCTCCAGGAAGTGGTCTTTGAGATGCTGAACAGAGAGTGTTCATTCTCTGCCCACCCTTCCAAGCAGACTGGTCTCAGTGAAGGGAACATGGGACCCCTCGCCAGCCTCCCAACACCTCAGGCCTCTGTAAGGTGCCCCTGATGACCGTGGGCACAGAGAGGCCCCTGCAGCCTTGGCTGGGGGCCTGCCCTGCACTCAGGGTTAGAGCTGTGGTTCTGTGTGGACTGTGGCCGCCTGGCTAGACTGTAACTGGATGGAGAGCTGGTACCCTCGTCAGCCAGGTCAGCATTCCCATAATGGCCTGTGCATCCAGGCAGCACTGGTGCAGAGTCCTTCCAATAATGTCCGCATTGTTAACGTAAAAACAGTCAAACCTGTGAAGAATTGTTGTGAGTTTATTTGAGCCAAAATGTTGACAATTGCTGGGAAGCAGAATCTCAACGAATTGGGCTAATACTCCAGAGAATGGCGGTTTTTCACCTTGTTTTATACACGTAAGTGGGTTACATGAAATCCATTGCTGATCGAGTAGGGAGGCAGGAGAAAGCAAAGGGAGGGGGGACCTCTGGGATTGGGTAGAGTAAAAGGATAGACATGCTTCTTTTACTTTGGTGTGTGAAGGAAAAGAGCCCACGCTAACCTGACAAGCTCAGAGGAGGCCTGCAGGCAGTCTTGCAAACTCAGAGACCTAAAATAACCACAAAAGATGGTTTGAAAATTAAATATCTAACTACAAACACGTTATAGTGGATAGTCATATCCTAGGCCAATATTTCACCTGACAAAGATCAACTTAGATCTTCTTTACTGATCCATTTGCCTTCCCGCCTCTAAGATAACATATCTGTGAGATGTCTGGGTAACTTGTAACTTCCCTTTTTCTGGAGCCCCTGGGGCACAACCAAATATGGTGGGTGCCAGGACAGATGCCTCAAATTCCTTAATTATCATGTTAATTGTTCCTGAACTCACCTAAGTATGAGTCCATCATTTTACTTTTTATCCAATCCCAGGGGTTTCCCACCGCTTTGCTTTCTTCCGCCTCCTTAATCCATCACCAATGAATTTCATGTAACCCACCTATGCCCCTCCTTTGATTACAATGTATAAATAGAAATGTAACCCCCCATTCTTTGGAGCATTATCTCAATTCATTGAGGTTCTGCTTCCCAGCATATGACAGTTTGGCTCAAATAAACTCACAAAAATTCTTTACAGGTTTCATTGTTTGTTTTTGTTTTTTTGGTTTTTTTCCTGTTAACTGTTGGGTGCAGGATAGATAATTGTGAACAATTAACATGATAATGTTACACCCAGATTTCTTGATCCCCAAGGACCACCAGGGAGCCAAGTCTGATGCAATAGCAGAAAGCCTGTTCCATGCTAGCGTGGGCTCTGTCCCACTTACGCCGACATTGGGAAGGTGGAAGAGAGCGAGCTTCAACAGATCAAGGGGTTTTATAGGGGTGGTGATGTCACTGCTTTGGCTGACCCTGATTGGCTGGGTGAGGGCTAGGGTCCAGTTACACACAAATGGAGGATAGCTCCGCCAGGCCCCACAGTACAAAATGGAGTCAGGAGTTAGCCCCTCCCTGCCCTACCCTTTCAATAACAACAAAGAAGGAAGTTGTGGTCTGTCCTGGCACACAAGGGTTGCACTGTGAGGGGTGTGGGAAAAGGGAAGTTAAAAGTAACCTTGACATTTCAATGATATGTTATCATAGATGCAAAAGGACAATAGGCTCAGTTAAGGTAAAGGTTGACCTTGTCAGTGAAGATACTGGCCTAGGATGTGTTAATGAAAAAAACCATTGAAACCTGTAAAGAATTTTTGTGAGTTTATTTGAGCCAAACTGTCGACATATGCCGGGAAGCAGAACCTCAACGGATTGAGATAATGCTCCGAAGAATGGCAGGTTACATTTCTATATTTATACATTGCAATCAAAGGAAAGAGATGTAGGTGAGTTACATGAAATTCATTGGTGATAGATTAGGGAGGTGGGACAGAGTGAAGCAGGGAAACATCTAGGATAGGGTAAAAGGTGAAATGATGGACATGAGCTTCTTTCACAGAGATGGATACAGGATACTCTAACGTAATTAACAGCTGACAATTAACTTGATAACAATAACAATGAGGGAATGTCTCAAGGCCATTTGTTGTGCCCTGAAGGGTCTGGGGTAAAAAGGAAGTTACAAGTTACCCAGACATCTCACAGATATGTTATCTTAGAGGCGGGAAGGCAAATGGGAAATAAAGAAGATCTAAGTTGATCTTTGTCAGGTGAAATATCTGGGACAAGACTACCCACTATAACCTGTTTGTAGTTAGATATTTAATTTTCAAACCATCTTTTTAAAAAAAAATCTTTATTGTTCATATTATTACAAATGTTCCTCATTTTTCCCCCCTCCATTGCTCCCCTCCATCAGGTTCCCACCCCACCCTCTGCCCTTTCCCCACCCCCCATTGTCCTCATCCATAGGTGCACAGTTTATTTTCAGGCTCTTCCCATACTCCCCTTTCCCTTTTTCCCCGAGAATCGTCAGTTCACTCCCCTTCCATACCTCTTATTCTATTATATTCACCAGTTAATATTGTTCATTAGATTTTTTAATTCCTTTGGTTTTTAGTTTCACTTGTTGATAGTTACACATTTGTTGTTCATAATTTTTATCTTTATTTTCTCCCTCTTCCTAAAGAACCCCCTTCAACAATTCATATAATTCTGGTTTGACAGTGATGAACTCCTTTAGCTTTTCTTTATTTGTGAAGCTCTTTATCTGGCTTTCAATTCTGAATGATAGCTTTGCTGGGTAGAGTATTTTTGGCTGTAGGTTCTTGCTATTCATCACCTTGAATATTTCTTGCCATTCCCGTCTGGCCTGCATGGTTTCTGTTGAGAAGTCAGCTGACAATCGTATGGGTGCTCCTTTATAGGTAACTACTTGCTTTGCTCTTGCTGCTTTTAATATTCTCTCTTTGTCTTTTGCTCTTGGCATTTTAATTATGATGTGTCTTGGTGTGGTCCTCTTTGTATTTCTTTTGTTTGGGTTTCTGTGCACTTCCTGGACTTGTAAGTCTAATTCTTTCACCAGGTGGGGGAAGTTTTCTGTCACTATTTCTTCCAGTATGTTTTCTGTATCTTGCTCTCTCTTCTTCTGGGACCCCCATAATTCTGTTTTTGGTTCACTTGAAGTTGTCCCAGAGGTTTCTTACATTATCTTCAACTTTCTGGAATCTCTTGTCTTCTTGCTTCTGCAGAGGAGTATCTTCTGGCTCTTTATGTTCCAAATCTTTGACTTGATTCTTATGATCTTCCATTCTGTTTTTAGGACTCTGTATAATATTTTTTTATTTAAGACAATGTATTCTTTATTTCTAGTTGATCCCTTATTATTTCTAGTTGATCCCTTTTCATATCCTCATAGGTTTCATTTAATTTATCAGCCTTTTCTAGGAAATTATTGAAAAACCTTATAAGTGTGGTTTTGAACTCTATATCCAGTCGCTTTTTGTCCTCCATTTCTTTAGTTTGTGATCTGTTTCCTTGTCTTGGCATTTTCGCTGCTTCCCTGAGTTGGTAGGGTGGCTTTGTGTGCTAAGGTATCCTATATGTTTTAGTAGGTCAGTATCCCATTTACCTGAGGTGGACACTCTTGGTACCCCCTTTTGTGGACTGTGTGTACAGCCATGTTGTAGTTAAGTCTTGATTATTGTTAGTATCACTGGGAGGAACTGACCTCCAGGCCAATTGGCTATGAGGACAGCTGTGTCTATGCCAGGAGACAGCTTTATTCAACTAGACTTTGACAATTTCAAAAGTCTCTGTGCTCAGCTTGGATGGGGCGGAGTTTCAGTGTGGAGCCTACAGCCTTGGCTTCAGTCAACCGTCCCTTCTCTGCACGCAATGTATGCGCCTCCAGGACTTCCTTTCGCCGCTCCCCTGAGTTTCCACCTTACAGCCCAGACTCCCTCCGCATGAGCCTGGGTTCCCAGAGTCTGGCCTAGAACTGGGGTTCAGTGCTGTCAGAACTGGGGTTCAGCACATTCTGGAGCTTTTATCTCCTTCTTGCTAGGGAACGCCAGCCAGGCACTCAGACTCCCCCTCCTCTCCGGCTCCTTTCTCTCTGTGAACACACTGTGTCTCTTTCCTTCTAGTTGTAGAGTTTCCAGTCAGTCAACTTTCTTATAGTTCTGGATAATGTCCATTTTGTATTTTAGTTGTATGTTTTTGAAATTGTTGTGTGGGTCTGCAGTTAGGCGTTTACCTATGCAGTCATCTTGATTTCTCCTCAAACCATCTTTTGCGGTTATTTTAGGTCTCTGAGTTTGCAAGACTGCCACACAGGTCTTCCCTGAGTTTTTCAGGTTAGCATATGGCTCTTTTCTCTCACAGATGTAACTGCCCACCGTAACTGCTTTTAATTAAATTTAGACCATCCTTTGTGGTTATTTTAGGTCTGAGTATTCAAGACAGTCACGCAGGCCTCCCCTGAGCTTCTCAGGTGAGCATGTGGTCCCTTTTGTCCACAGCACCCATCACAGACTGTCCTCCCGGGGGTCAGGCCAGGCTGGGATTCCCATGTCCTATAGCCACCTAGCAACAATGGCAGGTGACGGAACCTGCACACCTACCACCTTCCCCAGGGTGGGGTGGGGCAGACCCTGAGGAGGAAGGGACAGCCACTGGGCATGGGTTTCGTGGTCACCCTGATTATGACACTGAATCTTCACCTTCTTTGTTCCTTTCCGTGGGTGACTGGTTTCAGAGACATTTTTCAAATGAGAATCAACCTTTCTCTTCTCTCCATCTTTCCCTTTTCTCTCTCACCTCCCTCTGGCTTCCCTCCTCTCTCACAACCCTTTTCCTTTACTATCTCACAATATGAATTTTATTGATTTATAAAAAAAAAAAGTTTGATGTACTCTGCCGGTATCAATTAGGGATGATGTAGGTGAATGAAATCAAGACTAACACTTTTGTAGAATGAGGTGAACAGATGCAAAATAGTGCCTGGCTCCACTAGGGAGAATTGCCAAGCTGTAAGTTTTCTTGCAGAATGTAGATTTCTAGGGATACTCTGACCTTATGGGTATTCATGGGAATAAATTTACCAAAGAGCCCTAGGGTTAAGAGGAAAAAGACAAAGAACATAATTAGCATCCATTGTTCTTTGTGACCAGTCTGACACTCTGCCCATATTAAGAAAGAACTCCAAGCTATTAGCATGACAAAGACCTTCAGTTGTGATAAAGAATAAAGTTTGGGTTTGCTAAACAGAGGACCATACAAATGCGAAAGGACAGATCATGGTGATGAATGGCTTCAAAGGCTATAGAGATCAACTTGCGGAAGATTAATAGAAGGGGAGATGTATAATATCGGGCTTCCAGCTGTTGAAGAATGTTAAACTTATTGACACTTAAGATAAACTGAGATAAAAGGCAGTCAATCTAAATGGACAGAAAATACTTTAAAATAAGCCTAATGCTCCCAACTAAATTAAGGCAGTAAAGAAATCTGTGGTTCCAGCCCATTTACTATTATAGGGACTACAGATCATTATAATGAACAGGAGATTATTAACCACAAAGTGCCCTATGCATCAAAGAATTCTAGTTCTTCACTCCTCATCAAAGGAAACCCGGTTGTCCTGACAAGGATGCTTCTGCACACTGGCTGGAAACCAAGAGACTTGAGACTGTCATTGGGGATGGCTTTCCAACATCCAGAGGTGGGTCTGCATCCCCTCCCTGGAGCCTGGATGGGCTTGCTTGGGCTGCCTCAGGCAGCAGAGTGTCAGCAGTCATCCCCGGGGCCCCATCAGGAAGGTCTGCGGCTTCTGCTTGTCTGGAGTGCTTACCCCAATGCTCCTTCTTGGGGGCGGCCCACCAGAACCCAGCCACCATGCTGGGAGAGGCCCGGCCTCGGGCAGAGGTTATGGAAGGATCCCTCCTCAGGCCCGGCCTCCGACAGAGGTCATGGCAGCTCAGCCTGGGCCCCAGGGTGTGAATGACGTTTCCTCCAGCTGCTAGTCTTTCCATCAGAGACTGCAGATATCATGGAGAAGAAACTAGCAGTCCTCTTGGTGCTCTATCCAAATGCCTGACTCCATTGTCTGTGAGCATAATACAAGGGCTGCTTAAGGCCACAAAGTCTGAGTCATGTGAAGCAATAGACAACTGGAATCCTATATAATAAAGAGGTGATATGCAAAGTAACCCTCATGCCATAACGTTGTCATAAGATGGTGGTGCGCACAGTGGGGGTGGGGCCGGCTGCTCTGCGTGCCTACCACCACAATTCCTGCAGCCCCGCGAGGGTGGGGGGATCCAGGGTGCTGCTCCAATCGGCTTTCACCACGGTTCCCTCAGCCCCGTGCGTCACCCGGCAGCTCTGCAGGGGCTCCCACAGCCCTGTGCAGCTTGATGCTGCATCTGTCTGCATGGGTACAGGCAGGTGTGGATCTCGTGGGATTTGAGGCACATGCAAGTGTGCGGGGCCTTGACTCTGGGTCTCCCAGCACAGGCAGACTTGGTGCTGTGTCCCTGTGGGCGCTGGCCCAGACTCTGACAGCAGGGAGGAGGGAGTCCCATCCCCCACAGAATCAGCCAGAATCAGCTGTTGGTCAGCCATCTCTCAGCGGCCTGACAGCTGGGACTCTCATTCACCTACATCCCAGACCCAGACAGCAGGGAGGTGGGAATATGTCTAAGGAGCAACTATTGACACAACGTAGCCCTGCAGCTCAAAGAAGCTGGAGTCATTGACAGAAAATGTCTGAAGACCAGGTGATGACAGAATATGTCTAAAGAACAGTCATCAATAAGTACTACCAATACTACCGTGTTTCCCCGAAAATAAGACATCCTCTGATAATGAGACCTAGCACATGGAAAGATAAGACATCCCCTGAAAATAAGACCTAGCACAACTTTGAGAGAAAAAATTAATATAAGACACTGTCTTATGTTCAGGGAAACAGGGTAGTGGGAACCGCCTTCTCAGCAAAAATGGAGTACATGAGGATGTAATTCTTCTTCTTTTTTATAAAATATATTTTATTGATTTTTTACAGAGAGGAATAGAGTCAGAAACATCGATGAGAGAGAAACATCCATCAGCTGCCTCCTGCACCCCCCCTACTGGGGATGTGCCCACAACCAAGGTAAATGCCCTTGATCAGAATCAAACCCAGGACCCTTCAGACAGCAGGCTGACGCTCTATCCACTGAGCCAAACCGGTTTAGATGAGGATGTAATTCTTGAAAATAGTTGTGATGGAATGACTGTTAGATGTCAATTTTGCCTGTCACTAAATTTCCCTAATGAAAAACCATCTGATAGAAAATTTACTCAATGTTGTAGCAAAGGTAAGGTTTGTCCAAATGATATGCATTTTCCAGAATACCCGGCATATTTAAAAAGATTAATGACAATGAAGATTCTGACAGTAAAAATTTCACGGAAAATATTTATTCCATAAATAGTTCTTTTGCTTTTGCATTTGCTTCAATGGGTGCAAATATTGCATCATCATCAGGATATGGGCCATACTGTTTTAACAGAGAGAAAGGGAGAGAGATAGAGAGCTAGAAATGTCGATGAGAGAGAAACATCGACCAGCTGCCTCTTGCACACCCCCTATCGGGGATGTGCCCGCAACCAAGGTACATGCCCTTGACCAGAATCGAACCTGGCACCTACCACTGAGCCAAACCGGCTTCGGCTGGGCCATACTGTTTTAGAACACACAGACAAGTTTATCACTGTACTGAAACTTGACATCCTTTGGATGGTGTTTCTCGGAAGTTTGCTTAACTCTATATTTTAGACATGGTTGAAGTGACAAGTAAAAGATTAGCAATGCCAGAAAACCAGGGCTCCTCAGAAAGACTCATGATCAACATCAACATCAATTTACAACACTGGCAAAAAGTTGAAAATAGACCTGACTTGGTAGCCAGAGTTTTTAATATTAAGCTGAATGCTCTTTTAAGTTATATATGTAAATTCCATCTATTTGGCAAAGTAAAAACTAAAATTCATGTCATTGAATTTCAGAAATGTGACTGCCTCACACTCACATATTACGGATATTAGATAGTGAATCCAAATTATGAACAGAAGATGACATTGACTGTATAGTAATTAAGGCAGAAATTCTGGATGGAGATCAGTGTCCTCGCTTTTTCAAATTGTAAAATCAAATATGGTACCTGGACCATGTGGAATACATGGTCCACGTGGTCGGACACCCCCGCGGGGTCCCAGATGGGAGAGGGTGCAGGCCGCCCCCCACCCCGTGCATGAATCTTGTGCACCGGGCCTCTAGGATCAAATAATGAGCAGAAGCAGGCCAGGCGCAGTGAGACAGTTTGCTCTGCAGCCTCAGAGGGCAGTGGGATGCAGTGAGCGAGAAGGCTGGGCTTGCGGACCTCCACGCTGCCCTCTGCCCTCCTCGCTGCCTGGCCCCGGGAAGGCCCTCCCTGGTGTCCTCGTCTACAAAATAAGAATAACGAGATACCTGCGGCTGTGGAGAGTGAACACACGTGAAGCACTTCGAGCGTGGTCAGCTCGCCATCACTGGTCAGCTGTCAGCCCGGGCCACCACGCAGGAGGCAGGCTCCTACCCGCCTCGCATCACCAGGCCGTTTCTGTCACAAGAGCAGTAGATGCAGGAGCGGATGGCCCAGCAGGCTCTATGGTTCTACATTCGGCTCACAACAGCTTCCTCTGAATCAGAGTTTCCCAATCCTTTTGGACTGTGACGCACAGCAGGAAACACCTTCCCTCTGGTGACTTACTACACACAGCATCACCGCTATAAAACCACATTAAACGTGGAATGAGCCCTGGCCGGCATGGCTCAGCTGGTTGGAACACTGCCCTGTACACCAAAGGGCGTGGCGGCTTCGGTCCCAGTCCGGGCACATACCCGGCTGTGGGTTCAGTCCTGGTCAGGGCACATGGAGGAGGCAGCTGGGAGTAATGTTTCTCGCTCTCTTTCTCTCCCTCCCTCCCTCGCTCCCTTCCTCTCTCTAAGATAAAAAAACATTTAATGAAACAGTATTTGCCCTTACTATGTGTAATGCACTCTGATAATTTCTATTTTGTTCTAGTTTAATTTTCAAAACCCACTAAGTTGATTTCATAACCTACAAAATGGGTCAAATCTGTGCTTAAATAATAATGTTTATATGATTTCCTTGTCCTAAACTTGTTGCTGCTTTTTCCTTTTTGCGCCTAACTCCCCCTCCACTTTCTGGAAGCCACATCTTTCCAGGAGGCCGGCTCCTGGCTGCCCCCTCCTGGGGGCTGTGGGTGCTTGCAGAGCCTGTGCAGCGGGCACATCTCTCTGGCTGCCCCCGCACTCCTGCTGTCCCCACAGGTCCACACTGCGCTGGCACAGACCCGGCGCCAGACCAAGGTGTTTACATTGATTTTAGAACAAGGATAATAACTCTGTTTTTCTGCTTGTGATTTATGTGTGCTAAGCACTCAGTCCTCAGATGACTTATAATGCGATGCTGTTATGGATAACAATGCCGTGCCAGTGGGAGAGATTCGGCAGCCTCTGCATGCTGGGTGCCTGTCTAAGCACACGTGCAGACAGTTCTACATCCTCACAGCTCAGAATGCCTGTCTTGAAAGCTGTTTTCACATTATAACCACAGCGTATTTAAAACCAGACTCCAGCAAGTGCCTCACAATTAAAAGTTGCACTGCCTGTTGTTGCATGTCGTTATAAATAATGAACCTAGCATGCTTTTCGTTACTAGAGCCATTAGCCAAGCACACAGCTCCGCTCTCTGAAACCTTCACTGGATAGTTCTTCCTGTATATTTTCCCTTTTCTTTTCATATCTTTTGCAGAGCCTGTTGATAATCAATAAAACAAGCAAGTGATAATTTCAGGAAAATGCAAATTAGAGCTACTGACCCTTCAGAGGCACTGCCTCTGGCTCATAGTGCAAAACATTTTGTCAACTCTTTGGCCACTGTACCAACAACACGTGATTGTATGTGCACAGGATGTCCCGTCTTAATTCCATTTTATTTACAGATAAAGGAAATTAACTTCCCCTAAAGAAGGTAAGATGGCCCTAACCCGTTTGGCTCAGTAGATAGAGCATCGGCCTGCGGACTCAAGAGTCCCAGGTTCGATTCTGGTCACGGGCATGGACCATGGTTGCAGACACATACCCAGTAGAGAGTGTGGAGGAGGCAGCTGATCTGTGTTTCTCTCTCATCGATGTTTCTAACTATCCCTCCCCCTTCCTCTCTGTAAAAAATCAATAAAATATATTAAGAAAAAGAAGGAGGAGGAGGAGGAAGAGGAAGAGGAGGAGAAAGAAGAGAAAGAGGAGGAAGAGAAAGAGGAGGAGGAGGAGAAAGAAGAAGGTAAGATGAAGAAAGAGGTGGTTTTGGGGCCCCACAGACCAGAGTGTTGAATCACAGCTCTACACTCATTTGCTGAGCCACCGGGGCCCCTTGCTTTATTTAGCTCTTGGAGCCTCAATTCCTTCATCTATAAAGTGGGGGATAAAATATCTCTCAGAGTCATGGTCATAGAGGAAAGTTCGTTAGTGGCCAGAAGCCATTTCTTGTTCCTGTGAGTGATGTGCACCATGCTGTGCACCATGGCATTCTGGCTTCCCGACCTAAATGGAAGGGCCAGGAGCTGAGGGCCAGGTGAAAAGCAGGCGGAACAGGCTGGCCTGGAGTCATGCTGTGGCCACTAAAAGCCATGAGATAGTGATGAATGGGTGATCAATTTAATTTGAAAAACAGCTTTATTTTTAAAAAGCAACTACCAAAAAAGCTTAGAATATAGCAGCCGAAGTAGCTTAGAATAATAGCAGCCAAAGTGTCCATGTCCGAATCCTCAGAACATGTTCATGTGTTATGTTACATTGGCAAACAGGGCTTTGTGGGTGTGATTAAATTAAGGGTCTTGATATGGGGAGATTATGCCGATTATCTGGGTGGGTCCCATGTGACTACCAGGGTTCTCATAACAGGGAGGGAGGCGGGAGGGTCAGACTCAGAGAAGAAGATCTGAGGACAGAGGTGAGAGCGATGCAGGGCCATGGGCCAAGGGCTCAGACAGCCTCCAGGAGCTGGAAAAGGCAAAAAGGTGATTTTCCTCAGTCCCCCACCCCCCAAAAGGAAGCAGCCTTGCCAGCACCCCAATGTTAGCCTGTAGAATCCATTTATAGACTTAAAAAATGTTACTGATTTTAGAGAGACAGGAAGGGAGGGAGAGGAACATTGATTTGCTGTTTGCTTATTTATGCATTCATTGGTTGTATGTGCTCCGAACAGGGATCAAACCCACAACCTGGTGCATCAGGATGATGCTCCAACCAACTGTGCTACCCGACCATGGCTCACTTTTAGACTTTTGATGGCCAGAACTGTCAGCTAATACATTTGTGTTGTTTTAACCCACTAAGTTGTGGCAATTTGTAACAGCAGCACTAAAAACCTCATCTCTGAATGGAGCAAGGGGATGGTCATGGGAACATATACGAGGTCAGGTGAAGAGGAGTGCTGGGCAGGTTCTTGTTTTTGATTTAGGTGAACATGGCTGTTCAATTTATAACTACACGTTCAAGAAGGTGTGTGTTATGTCCACTCTTCTTCATGTAAGTTATATTTCACAATTTAGAAAATAGCTTTAGCCGAAACTGGTTTGGCTCAGTGGATAGAGTGTTGGTCTGCAGACTGAAGGGTCCCGGGTTCAATTCCGGTCAAGGGCATGTGCTTTGGTTTTGGGCGTGTCCCCGGTGGGGAGTGTGCAGGAGGCAACTGATCGATGTTTCTCTCTCTTCGATGTTTCTAGCTCTCTATCCCTCTCTCTTCCTCTCCATGAAAAAAAAATAGCTTTAATGACTTTTCATATTTGAAAATATCTAGCAGGAAATAAAGGGCAACCTCAAACCGAGTAACTGAGGGCAGTTTAAGGGAGCAGATATTACACAGATGATGCCAAGGATTAGAGAAAGAAACAGGCTAGTCCAGGGTCCTGATTGGCAGAGACGGAAGTCATTACCACTGTCAGGGCTGGAGCAGCTACGGGAGAGGATGGCCACAGACCCCGGAGGAGCAGATCTGTGAAAAGGATTGGGATAAGAACTGCTAGTGCAGCCAAAACCGGTTTGGCTCAGTGGATAGAGTGTCAGCCTGTGGACTGAAAGGTCCCAGGTTCGATTCCGGTCAAGGGCATGTACCTTGGTTGCGGGCACATCCCCAGTAGGAGGTGTGCAGGGGGCAGTTGACCGATGTTTCTCTCATCGATGTTTCTAACTATCTCTCACCCTTCCTCTCTTTAAAAAAAAAATCAATAAAATATATTAAAAAAAGACAGAAAGAAAGAAAGAAAGAACGAACTACCAGTGCGGGGACCAGCAGGGATAGGTGTGGGAACACACAGCCCAGCCCCCCACATCTTTCTGGTGCCGCCCACTGACAGATCCCACCCAGAAACCAGAGCACAGGGACCTGGCAGATGCTTCTCACCCACAGGCTGGAGTGGAGAAGGTTGGGGAGTGGGTGAGAGTGGCCAGAAGAAAGCATCCTGTACAGCCTAGCCCCTTTGTCTTCAGTCCAAGTAAAAAATTCCTGGTCTCCATCGAGGACACAAAATCCCATCAGATACCCTGGGCCACGTCAGTTCAGCCCACGTAAAATGTGAGCTCTGACGGTGCTCTTCATGTGCTGTGATGCAGGTTGTGGGACGGTGGAGAGAGAAAGCAGTTTATATGAACATTCTGCTCCTCCCTCTCTCCTGTGGCTGGTGATGAGGCATAAAGTGCATTACTCAGCCAATTTCTCCTCTGCCCGCGCTGGGTCCCTTTCCACTGCTCCCAGGGCTTCAGAGGGAGGGCGATTTTTTGTTTTATGATGGTGACACAAACCTTCAATCCTGAAGACTGGAGCCCGGGGGGCCTTGATTTTACTGCAGTTTTTTGTGGGTCAAAACTGTGGGAAAGGAAGTACTAAGAGACTGTAGCCCCTGGGAATCACTTGGTTCACCCACATTGTATAGCAATAATTCACTTGTTTTTCTTTCATGGTAAGTACTGATTCATCATCAATACAATTTTTTGCAACTTTATTTTATGTTTCCATCACTATTTATTCCCACATACCCTCTTTACCTCTACCTGCCCCCACCCCCCGACCACCACACTACTGTTTGTGTCCATGAGTTCTTTCTCTGTTTCTATTTTGCTCAATTGTTCCCCCTCCCCAACACCACCCCAACAGGGCTGTCTGCCTGCTCTCTGTTCCCGTTCCTGTTCCCGTTCTCATCTCTGTGCAGCCAGGAGCCTGCCGGCTCTGCAGAGGAGGAGGAGGGACTCCGAGCCATTTTCCTCCTGGCCACTCGGTATTTCTCATCTTAGGTGACCTGGGAAGCTGTTGTGGGGTCGAATCCTGGAGTCAGAATAAGACCACCAGGGGCTGCCGATAGATTAAAAAGCAGGCAAGGATTTATTGAACTGGCCAGGATGGTTGCAAGAGCACCACACGCAGGTGGCCGCACCCATGACCGTGCTGTTCCAGGTGTAGGCAGTCCTTTCAAAGGTCCAAACCACAAAAATTTTTCTTTGTTCTGAATTCTCAATTCTCATTGGATGTGGCCCTATTTTGTGAAAGCAGATAGTACAGAGGCAGAGCTCAGCGGTTAATCTCTAAAGGTTATCTACAGTTTCTACTCCTGAAGCTACTGAGTCAGTGGGAATCGGTCTCCTGTGGTCCTGGTCCACAGGCACAGGAAAACTGCCTTAGCCTCCAGGTCTCAATCTGGAAGCTGAGGCAACTACCCTATTGTTTAAGCAAGTAAGTGAGTGACGAAGCCAGAAAAGCAGGGTTAAATTCAAACAGCAGTTTTTACCTAAGTGTGGTTGCTACCATACTTCAAAGCCGTGTCTGTAGTTTCAAAAATTGGTTTGCTCGGTAACATTTATGAGAGAATTAGTTCTATTTTAAATTACATAAAGCCTCTTCTTGTTAAATTGAGTAGGTGCTTTAGTTAGAGAAATGGAATCCATGGATGGAATCATATTTTTATTTTTTGTTTTATTTTTTTTAATATATGTTTTTATTGATATTTTTTTTACAGAGAGGAAGAGAGAGGGATAGAGAGTTAGAAACATCAATGAGAGAGAATCATTGATCAGCTGCCTCTTGCACACCCCCTACTGGGAATGTGCCCGCAACCAAGGTACATGCCCTTGACCAGAATCGAACCTGGGACCTTTCAGTCCGCAGGCCGAGGCTCTATTCACTGATCCAAACCGGTTTCTGCTGGAATCATATTTTTAACTAGGCTACCAGGTTTGGCTCTTCTCTGAACACAAAAGGTTTGCTTTTCATGGTGAGATCTAACACCCATACAGACACCATTTCACAAATAAAATGAGGGTGAACAGGAGACAGACCACTGCCCGGATCAGAGATATAGCCTACGGGCTCTCAGAAGCCACGAGGGCGCGCTCCCTCCAGCGCCGTCTCCCTGGCCGGTCAGCATAGCCTCCCACGATAGGCCTGGCCTGTGGGCTCTGAGCTGCAGGCTATGGAGGCTTCTACCTCGCTGGGGTAACTAACAGGGGCCTTCCCAGAAGGGACACTTTCCGACCGTCTACAGGGCCGGGCAAACTGCTCTCATCATCCTGTGAATGACCCTCTGCCCTCCGAAGTTGCAGGTGCCTCTCGATCCTTAGCTCAGAATGGAGCCCTAGATGGTTTGGCTCCATTGATACAGTGTCAGCCTGTGGACTGAAGGCTCGATTCCAGTCAAGGGCACATGCCTGAGTTGTGGGCTTGATCCCCAGTAAGGGGCGTGCAGGAGACAGCCAGTCAATGGTTCTCTCTCATCATTGATGTTTCTGTCTTTCCCTCTCCTTTCCTCTCTAAAACCAAAAAATCCTCTCTAAAATCAATAAAATCTATTTTTAAAAATATTTTAAAAAAAGAATGGCATGCCTGCCTCATCTTCCCTTCCTGTCTCTGAACCTCTCCTGCATGTGGGTTCTCATGCACATGCATGCTCTTGCACCTGTCATTCCCTCCTGCTGACCTGCCCCATGCAGCTTTAGTTACTCCACCAGCCGGAGACCTGGAGGGTCGTTTCCTCCTCCCCCCCACTCCCCCCCACACACGCTCTTTGTGTTTCCCTCCTACCAATGGATTCCTGAACAAAGATCCCTCCTTTTCATTCTCTCTCTCCTTACCCTTTAACTGTAAGTGGAGCTCACATCTTTCACCTTTCTTCTCAGACCCTCCTCTGCTGGTGTCATTCATTCTAATGGCTTCAAAGACCACCCGTATGGCCCAGCCCCTGCCTCTGCTGCACCTCCCTCCCGCACTCCACACACCCCTCCACCGCCTGTCCCACACCTGCATGCGGCAGGCGTCAGCGGCCTGCACAGAAACGCCAGCTCGCTCTTCCTCTCCCACTCCACCTCCAATCCAATGGCCACAAATTTGTGCTTCTGTCTTCCCAGCCACCACTCCAGCCACCCGCTCCTTCCCTTGATTGCCAGTCTAGTCTCTGCCATTCCTCCACCATACATGGGATGCTGCGATTTGTATAAGAAGTAAATATTTGGTCTTCATTCCTGTTTCTGGCACAGAGACCTTAAGACCTTGGGGTTTTCTGTGTGATGAGAACCCTGAAGGTGACATTGGTTATTCGTAAGAAGCCCCCTTTTGGAGCTCATGTGGGTGATGCTAATGGGGTGACTTGGGTTGGAGCTGGTCCCCAGAAGGACCTGTGAGGAGGGGAGCTACCAGCCTCTGGGGAGGCGGGAGGGGGAGGGGCTATGGCGGAGGCTGTGTAAAGACCCTTGAGCAGTGGGCTTGGCAAACCTCAGGGCTGTAACTGTATCGACACAGCTGGAGGGAGGTACCCACTTCCCGGGACAGAAGCTGCCGTGCTTAGGACCCTTACAGACGCCCGTGTGCGCCTCTCCATCGGCTGTCCTCCGTGCCTTTATAACTAACTGGCAGCTGGACGGGAGGCTTCCTGTGCTTGGTAGCCATCCTAGCAAGTCACAGGACCAAGGAGAAGGCGAGGATTCTGATTTTAACCAGTCATTCACAAGGTCAGGCGACAGACATCTGGACTTTTGATTGGCGTGTGAGGTGGGGGCGGTGTGTGGACAGAGCCTTTACCTGGGGGCCTGATGCTCTGCTAGGCAGACCCTGTCAGGACTGAGTTACAGCTGGGGGACGCCCGCTCCGGCCCCGAGGACAGGACTGTTCGGCAGCGATGGACAACACAGTGCTGGGAGGAGTGTGAATTCACCCCGCCTTTCTGCACGCACTTGGGCAGCTTCTTATAAAATCAAGCACAATTATGACACCACCCAGCAATTGAAGACTTGGGCATCTGCTCCAGACAAAGGAAGACAGGTTCCCACAGAAATACTGCGTGGCTTTCACAGCAGTTCTCCTGGACCTTGGATTTCAGAAAAAGATACTTTAAGGTGGAGAAAAGTATTTTCAATTAGCCAAATTCACCAGTGCTTGCAAAGATAACTCCCTGCACACATAACAAATTAAGATCAGTAGCTAAAAATGCCTCACCTGCTTCGTAGATGATGCAAACTAGTGGACGGTCAGAAAAGCTCTGGAATGATAATAAGGGAAGTTTTCTATTTAATTTATTAGCATTCAAAGATTCCCTGACACCTGTGATGAGTTCTGAGACAGAAGTAGAGAGACATTTCCCTGGTTTAAATGCAGAGCCCTGCCGACCTCAGCCAAGAGGAGCACGCTTGGGCCCTCCTGTCAGCTAGACACCTCATTGGAAATTACCATGCGAGCAAAGGCTTTCTTCCTCTTCTTTCTCATTAGAGAAGCCCATAAACTGTAAATCTTACTTGTGCTCATGCTGTTAAACAAACTCTACCTTCATATTTGCATGATATAAAGAGTTTGAAATCTTACATGCATTCATCCTAGTTAAGTTCAAGCTCAGAGACACATGGGTCCGAAGGTGAATGAAGCCCTCTGTGATTGCAGAGCCCTCCCCTCCGGACCCCTGGACAGCTCTGCCGGCAGAGGGCGCTCACGCCGACCAGCACGTGCATACTTGGAGGTATTCCTCCCTCAATTTATTGCTGAGTCATTGTACAACCTACTACGTGCCAGGCACTGTTCTAAGCATTTTACACGTTAATTTATCTTATAATCGCCTTATGAAGTAAATGACATTGTTATCCCATTTTACAGACAAGGAAAGTGAGGCACAGGGTGGTCACCTGAATAGGTCAGGATTCAGGTCGGCCTCCCACTTGAATGAAAGAGTGGGTGGGTGGGTGGATGGATATACAAATGATTAAATGAACAAGTCTATCTAATGTGGCCACAAGCCTGGGAGGCACGGTTCCCAGGCCTGTCTGGCTCGCTCCCGGCCCAGGAATGCCCTGGCTGTCGACGTGTACTATCAGGAGCTCGATGCGGGAGGCTGCACCTCCTCTTGCGGCATGTTCTCAGGTAAATCGATGACCTCTCTCCCCATCTGTAAATGAGAGTTCAACTAGAGTCATTTGTAATATTCCACAATTCTCCGTTTTGGTTTTGTTCTAGCGAAGTCCAGCAGGAGACCAGAAGTGAGGACGTGGGCGTGGATCAAGCCTCAGACGCTGAGGCGAGGCCCCGAGGGCCCTGCCGAGGCTGAGTGTGTCCAGGTTCCCAGCATGAGGACAGCGCCCAGCGGAGGGGCTGCCGCTCGGGGAGCAGCAGGAAAGGAGGCCCGGATGGTGAACAGACACAGCCTCAGCTCGGCCGCATTCTTTGGTGCTGCCATTTTGTGGGCAAAGAGGAGATACTGAAGGTACTTTTTCATTATGGTAAAAATTATGTAACTTTTACTCTTTGATCATTTTTACTGTACCGTTCAATGCCACTGAGTACAGTCACACTGTGTGCAACCATCACCACCATCCACCTCCAGAGCATGTTCGTCTTCCCAGTCTGAACTCCATCCCCATTAAACACCTTCCCTCTGTCTCCCGCCCTCAGGCCTGGCAGCCGCCACTCTGCTTTCTGACTCTGTGACTGACGGCTCCATGCGCCTCACAGAAGTGGAACCAGACGGTGTTCATCTTCTGTTCATGTATCCTGTGTGGAACGAGGAGAAAGTGGAGACCGCAGCCGAGGGACTGACAGTCCCCAAGCCAGCGCGAGGGCACATTAGGGTTTGCAGACGTTGGAACCGCTACGACACCATTGCCCCTGGGCGTTCACCTTGCTGCGCTCCTGTGTGGGGCAACACCAGTGGTTGGGGGCTGGGTGAGCAGAGAAGATGGTGACATTTGCAGGCGAGTGTCAGGAGGGTAGGAGAACATGGACGCTAAGCAGGAGGAAGTTTCCAGCAGGATGGTCTCCAATGCCTTCTAGCTCAAACATTTCAAAGGGGCCTGAAAGATGTGCCTGGACCTCTGCATGCTGTGGAACTGTTCCCGGAAGAGGTGGAAGCAGGAGCCGGTCTGTCCTGCACTGAGCATGGCAGAGGCACGGAGTGTGCCTGGGGCAGGAAGCGTGGAGAGGCACCTGGGAAGGCGGGGACAGGCACAGCCAGTGGGGAAATGCGATAAGGGCACAGCAGGAGTGCTGGGCTTCCTGGAGGGGCACCCTGAGACTCAGGGCCGGGGTGGAGAAGCGTGGCCCCTGGCAGGGAGCGTGGGAAGCTGGAGCCTTCTGAAATGAAAAGGCTCAGTGCTGAGTGCCCACTCTGGCTGTGGCCAGTGGCCTGTGGCCTGTGGGATGTCATTTGGCATCAGGTGTAAAGTCTCAGTTCCGCCCATTGACTCCCTGAAGTCAGTTCTAGGGACTTACCCTCAGGATAAATGACCGAGAACAAATGCGCGCATACAATGTGCTTGCGGCATGTTATTTACAATATTATTTTAAAAGGCACATGTGGCTAATGGTATGAAAATTAGTTAAGTAAATCTTGGAACATATGCTCAATGGATGGAATATTATGAGGCCATTAAAATTATAATTACAAACCTTATAGCTACACAGAAAATGGTTATGGTAGCAAATGGAAAATCTATTTTTAAATGTATATACACTCTAATTACAATGATGTGAGATGTAGTTTCCCATGAAAATATGTCGGGATTCTTGTCCCAGTATTATAAAGGGCTCCGCAAACTGGAGAAAAGAGCTGATTAAGAAGGAGTCCAAGGACAAAAGATAATTTTGAAAGGCATTGGGGGTCAGAGGAGCTTCAGCTAAAGGAAATGAAGACTACCCCTTGTCTAAGGACCCCATGCTATTTATTAACACAATTTGTTCTAAGGAAAAGTGGAAGCATACACTTCAAAGGGTAAGGTTTCAAAGGATAGAGTTTACAGAAGCATTGTCAGTTTGGGGAGTAGCCTACAACTGTTTAGGTGTTTGGCCAAGAGGCAATAACATGCAGATCAAGATGCTCTGAGCTGTCTGGCAGCATGTGATTATCCTATTCAGGTTTGGGGGAAGTGCCATTTAGCTGTAATTATGACATGTTGAAATTGGTTCTCAGCAAAAATGTATAACAAAATTCCTAAGAATGATTCTAGCTACTGGATGGGGAGATGGTAAGATTAAGGGTGATTTGTTTTCCTTCTTCATTTGTCAAACTTATGTTGAGTCCTAATGCTGCCCTCCTGCTGCATGTATCTCATTGTTATTGCCGCGTGCAGGAGGGAGCAGACGAATTCCCCGGGACTCTGATGGTGCTGAGGTCCAGTAGGTGGCTCTACATGATGCAGTGATTCCACTAGGGGCCCCTTTGGTGGGATGTTGAGATGGAATGCTGGGTGCCTCCTCCTGACCCCAGCAGCCTGCCTCAGCCACAGGGCACTGGATGCTTTTGGAGGCAAACATGTCGGTTCAACTCGCAGCACCATTCTCAGCCCCGTGTCAAGCAGGATGGGTCTGGTGGGAGGGAGGAAGGGAGGAGCGGACCATTCTGCTCACCTGTGCACAGCACAAGGCCAGTGAGTTTGCCTTCTCCTGGCATGTCCCCTAAGAGCCAATTCCAGCATGTCATAATTACAAGTGTTTCATCAAAAGGTTGGTGAAGCTTGGGGAGCTCAACAAGGGATGAGCCACACATGTAGTTTACCTGTTGGAACAGCTAAACGGAAGAATTTACATCCGCTAGAGCAGGAGGTGGTTTATATTTTGTAATACTTGTCTTCCTCTATTTTGAATCAAAGTCCTCTGCCTTTTTTTTGTACACTCACATTTATAGCTTATCAATGGCATTAAACAGAAAACGCTAAAAGCTTTTTCATGGCTAAAAGCTTTCTGAAACGGTTTTATTGAGCCCAGGGCTGGTCAGAAAGTACCAGATTCAGGTGTGCAGCCACACCAGCCGCAGCAGGCAGTGGGGAGGCGCGTGCCCGTCCTGGATTGAGGGGAGCCTCGGTGAGAATAGCGAGAGGAAGGAAGATGTACGCTGTTGTGGAAGGATTTACATCGGCTGGAGCAGGGGTGGGAGGGGGTGCAGGGCTGATCCCAGGCCAGTGCAGAGCCTGGAAGGAGGAAGCTGTGCTCTTTGAATGGGTGTGGGCAACAGCCAGAAAGCCACTGTGTAACTGAAGGGGTGGCGCCTGGTGGTTGGTGGCACCTGGCCATTCTCTTCACTTAATTGGAAAAACAGCCCGTTAAAGCTGACCCACCCTGCTGCAGGGCTCAGTTGGTTGAGCATCACCCTGGGCACCAAAAGGTTACCAGTTCAGTTCCCCATCAGGGCACATGCCTGGGCTGCAGGTTTGATCCCTGAACACAACTGATATTTCTCTCACCTCTCTCTCACTCTCACTCTCTCTTTCCCTTGCCCCCCACCCCTTTCCCTCCTTTTTAAGCATGTCTTTTATGAAGAAAAAAAAAAAAAAAAAGAATCCACACACCTTATGTAAAAAATGAAACTTTATTTTAAAAAGCTGATTCAAGGTTCCCACACACTCAGGAGTGTGAGCAGCCTTTCATTGGCTTTGCCTGCCCTTGTTCGCTGACTAAACCCTTGTCTCTCCCTTCCAGCCTCTGGCCACTGTCATTTCATTTAGGACAGCTCAGACTTTTCCTTGTTAGGGTTCAAGACACTGACATAAAGGTACACTGTGAAATGGCAACTGGATGGCAAGTGCAGCTATGCTCTCTGGGGGCAGCTTGCGGCGCTGCAGGGGGTGCTGGACGCTTGTTTGCACGAACCTTCGCTCTGGAAGAAGCTGCTGCTAAACAAGTGGGCGCTGCAGTTTGTTTCTAGTCTCCCCAACTGCTGGAAGCCAGTTCCAGCATGTCATAATTGCAAGAGTTTCATTGAAAGGTTGATGGAACTTGGGGTCTCAACAAGGGCTGAGTCACATATGTTATCGCCTGTTGGGATTGGCTAAAGGCATGTCCCCAAACCTGAAAAGGATGATTGCATGCTGCCAGACAGCTCAGGGCATCTCAATCTACGTTATTGCCTCCTGTTGGTAGAACACCTGAACAGCCAAAGGTAGAACACCCGAACCTGCCATTTCTTATTCTCCATTCTGACAATGGATTCTGTATGAAACCCTACCCTTTGTATATCTCCACCTTGCCTTAGGACAATTTGCGTTAATAAAAAGCAAGGGGTCCTGAGAAAAGGAGAACTTGGTTTCTTTAGCCAGTCTCCTCTGACCCCCCATATACCTTTCAAAATTATGCTTCGTCTCCAAACTCTTATTTAATTTATGCACAGCCCCTTCTCCAGATTGCTGAACCCTTCTAGATGCCAGATCAAGACCACCGGCGCTAAATGGCACCCAATGTCCAGCACCTAACAATTTACCTTTCATTAAAAGGAATGAATTTAATACACTTGATCTTAGCCAAAAGGCCAAGAAGTATAAAAGTAATCAATCTAATACATAAAGTTGAAGCATACACATAAAAATAAATTGGAGTTTTAGAGATTTGTCTGCAATAGATGGATTTAACTATATAACCAAGCCCTTACCAGTGTTCTCAGTGGTTAGAGCATCAGTCCACTCACTGAAAGGTCAGAGGCAACCAAAAGATGTGTCTCTCTCACATAGGAGTTTCTCTCTTGTTCCCTCCATCCTTCCCTTCCACTCACTCTAAAAAATTAATGGAAAAAATATCCTTGGTGAGAATTACAAAACAAAAAATAATTAAAGATATAATCAATACACCTGGTGCTTCTACAATGTACAGGAATCAGCCAGATGAAGTTTGAGGGGCAGGCATCCCACTCCACCTTTCTCTGCGTTCAGTGCTTATTCGGTTGTAAACTGCTCCCTCTTGTGGTTAAACAAGAACACAAGTACCTAGAAAAAACGGACACTTCCTCACAGCAAAAGTCACAATGTTCTCTCTTCTGTCATAAAGTTAGGAATGGGCTTTAAACAATCCAAGCCTTATATAAAAGAAGAAATTAAAAATGACTAATAATTTCATTGTCTAGAGACCTCTATGTACACAAACCATAAGGGTTAATCCCCTGTGCTTTTTAAACAAGCATTTTTAAAGGAGCAAGAACATCAGAAATTAAATAACGTGACTATGGCATTTTGAATCTGTCCTATTGTCATGACGAACTGTACGGGAATTCTTGTTGGTGGTGCGTTGCACCCAGCCCTGGATGGACGTCGGGGGTGGTGGAGCCCTGGCATTACTGTTTGAACATACCTGGGCAAGAGCCCTTTGCTTTCAGCCAATCCTGTTACTCCACCACGTATTAGAATTAACCCGTATTTCAAATGTTTGAAAAAATTTTGAAAAACTAGTGCTGATAACTGCATATGGCCTCTAGCGTGGGCAATTTTTGCAAAGATGTCTACAGAGAAAGCCTCCCAGGCCTGTGTCAGGCTACAGCTACAGGTACAGCTATAGCTAGCTACCTAACCCTCATCAGTCTGGCAGGCAAGTGAAGGTGAAGAGAAGCAGATGGAGGAGCAGCCCTAGGAGAGAGACCTACGGACTCCGACCAGGCAACCAAGCTACAGGGAGAAAATGCCGCTCCACGCAGACCCAGGGGAGCCAGCCAGAATGGCCTCCTCAGGGGAACGGGCTGCTGAAAAGGACGGACTGGCTGCGAATATGCGTGTCACGTGCTCTCCAAACACCGCCTGCGGCCGGGCTCACTGTCTCCTCGAAGCAGTGTCGCCTGTTTGGGCCAACACGGCACAGCTGTGCACCAGGGAGTGTCGACTGTGAAACTGCTAGGGCTTCACCGAAGATCTCTGCGTAGCCCCAGGACGCCGCAAAGTGGGGACACTGCCCTCGTTTTCAGACCAGAAAGCTGGGCTCAGTGAAGCCACATTTCCTGAGCATCAGGCCCCTCTCAACTTCAGAGCCATGTGAGAGGATAAAGGGACGCTCCCCTGGCTAAGCTGCCTGGACCACACCCAACCTGACAGGTAAGGTCCCGGCTGCCTCTGCCAGCCATCACCACACTCCGCCAACACTTCAGCAGACTTAACTGCCTCCCAATCGTTTCGCTGTATTTCTGTCTAGACTCTACTTGAAGGTAAAGAACTCTGACCTAACTGTTGTAACCACCTTACTCTGGACCCAAGGCGTGATCAGCAGATGTGCATGACTGACGGGAGAATCCAGACGCATCAGGCAGCCTGGCAGGCTGCCCACCACCTGAACATCAGTGTGAGCATCAGCACGATGGGCTTCAGCTGTGCGGCCAATACCTGTCCCTGTGCGGCCCGTGTCCAAGCACCGGGCAGAGGAGCAGGACCCTCTCCCTGCCTGCACCGGGGCTCCTCAGGATGAGTGCTGAGATGCACAGGTAGGTGCTGTGGACTCAGAGATGGAGGCTGGCGGTGGGACCCAGGGGCCAGGCCTCTCAGTGGGCATGGCTGGGTCCGTGGACAGAGGAGCAGCCCACCTGGGGTGGAGGGGCGGGTGTAACAGGAGGGATTGGTTCCCTGGAAGCTGCTCTAACTCCCATCCGGTCCCAGCCCCCAGAGCCCATTCACACAGACGGAGGAGCAAACCTGGCACCTTCTGGAAGAGTCTGAGTGGACGGGGCTGTGCGGCCTGGGAGCTGATGGGGGCTCCCGGCCGGCAGAGGCCGCAGCCTGCACGAGGCGAGACCTGCGGGCTGCTCCTTCCCACAGGATGGCCGTGCGTCACATATCCACCCAAGAAATGCCCCTTCTCAGTTCTGACGACTACAGTCCAAGTTCAAGGCTTTTGCAACTGCAACCAAGAGAACCCTCATCTAACCCAATGCAACCACCCCCACATGTAATAGCAGCTTCATTATTTATTTATTTTATTATTTATTGATTTTGTACAGAGAGGAAGCGAGAGAGTTAGAAACATTGATGAGAGTCGTCGATCAGCAGCCTCTTGCACACCCCCTACTGGCGATATGCCCGCAACCAAGGTACATGCCCTTGACCGGAATCGAACCCAGGACCCTTCAGTCCCCAAGCCGACGCTCTATCCATTGAGCCAAACCGGTCTCGGCGTAATAGCAGCTTTAAACATCACTATGCAGCACATCTCTGCCACCATTTCCTCCAAACTGCACACAGTACTCCGAACTTTTGAGAGAAATGCACCCTAACAGCGGGGGCACGAGAGAAACGCCGGGGCCCAGGGGGAGAGGGTGTGCCCAGGGGGAGGGGGTGTGCCCAGGGGGAGAGGGTGTGCCCAGGGGAGAGGGTGTGCCCAGGGGGAGGGGGTGTGCCCAGAGGGAGAGGGTGTGCCCAGGGGAGAGGGTGTGCCCAGGGGAGAGGGTGTGCCCAGGGGGAGGGGGTATGCCCAGAAGGAGAGGGTGTGCCCAGGGGGAGGGGGTATGCCCAGAAGGAGAGGGTGTGCCCAGGGGAGGGGGTGTGCCCAGGGGAGAGGGTGTGCCCAGAGGGAGGGGGTGTGCCCAGGAGGAGAGGGTGTGCCCAGGGAGAGAGGGTGTGCCCAGGGGAGGGGGTATGCCCAGAAGGAGAGGGTGTGCCCAGGGGGAGGGGGTATGCCCAGAAGGAGAGGGTGTGCCCAGAGGGAGGGGGTGTGCCCAGGGGAGAGGGTGTGCCCAGGGGAGAGGGTGTGCCCAGGGGGAGGGGTGTGCCCAGGGGAGAGGGTGTGCCCAGGGGGAGAGGGTGTGCCCAGGGGAGAGGTGTGCCCAGGGGGAGGGGTGTGCCCAGAGGGAGGGGGTGTGCCCAGGGGAGAGGGTGTGCCCAGGGGAGAGGGTGTGCCCAGGGGGGGGGTGTGCCCAGGGGAGAGGGTGTGCCCAGAGGGAGGGGGTGTGCCCAGAAGGAGAGGGTGTGCCCAGGGGGAGGGGGTATGCCCAGAAGGAGAGGGTGTGCCCAGAGGGAGGGGGTGTGCCCAGGGGAGAGGGTGTGCCCAGGGGAGAGGGTGTGCCCAGGGGGAGGGGGTGTGCCCAGGGGAGAGGGTGTGCCCAGGGGGAGAGGGTGTGCCCAGGGGAGAGGGTGTGCCCAGGGGGAGGGGGTGTGCCCAGAGGGAGGGGGTGTGCCCAGGGGAGAGGGTGTGCCCAGGGGAGAGGGTGTGCCCAGGGGGAGGGGGTGTGCCCAGGGGGAGGTGTGCCCAGAGGGAGGGGGTGTGCCCAGAGGGAGGGGGTGTGCCCAGAGGGAGGGGGTGTGCCCAGGGAGAGAGGGTGTGCCCAGGGGGAGGGTGTGTGCCCAGGAGAGGGTGTGCCCAGGGGAGAGGGTGTGCCCAGGGGGAGGGGGTGTGCCCAGGGGAGAGGGTGTGCCCAGGGGGAGGGGGTGTGCCCAGGGGAGAGGGTGTGCCCAGGGGAGGGGGTGTGCCCAGGGAGAGGGTGTGCCCAGGGGAGAGGGTGTGCCCAGGAGAGGGTGTGCCCAGGGGAGAGGGTGTGCCCAGGGGGAGGGGGTGTGCCCAGGGGAGGGTGTGCCCAGGGGGAGGGGGTGTGCCCAGGGGGAGGGGGTGTGCCCAGGGGGAGGGGGTGTGCCCAGGGGAGGGGGTGTGCCCAGGGAGAGGGTGTGCCCAGGGGGAGGGGGTGTGCCCAGGGGGAGGGGGTGTGCCCAGAGGGAGAGGGTGTGCCCAGGGGGAGGGGGTGTGCCCAGGGGGAGGGGGTGTGCCCAGGGGAGGGGGTGTGCCCAGGAGAGGGTGTGCCCAGGGGGAGGGGGTGTGCCCAGGGGGAGGGGGTGTGCCCAGGGGGAGGGGGTGTGCCCAGGGGGAGGGGGTGTGCCCAGGGGGAGGGGGTGTGCCCAGGGGAGGGGGTGTGCCCAGGGAGGGGTGTGCCCAGAGGGAGAGGGTGTGCCCAGGGGGAGGGGGTGTGCCCAGGGGAGGGGGTGTGCCCAGGAGAGGGTGTGCCCAGAGGGAGAGGGTGTGCCCAGGGGGAGGGGGTGTGCCCAGGGGAGGGGGTGTGCCCAGGGGAGGGGTGTGCCCAGAGGGAGAGGGTGTGCCCAGGGGGAGGGGGTGTGCCCAGGGAGGGGGTGTGCCCAGGGGGAGGGGGTGTGCCCAGGGGGAGGGGGTGTGCCCAGGGGAGGGGGTGTGCCCAGGAGAGGGTGTGCCCAGGGGGAGGGGGTGTGCCCAGGGGGAGGGGGTGTGCCCAGGGGGAGGGGGTGTGCCCAGGGGGAGGGGTGTGCCCAGGGGGAGGGTGTGCCCAGAGGGAGAGGGTGTGCCCAGGGGGAGGGGGTGTGCCCAGGGGGAGGGGGTGTGCCCAGGGGGAGAGGGTGTGCCCAGGGGGAGGGGGTATGCCCAGGGGAGGGGGTGTGCCCAGAGGGAGAGGGTGTGCCCAGAGGGAGAGGGTGTGCCCAGGGGGAGGGGGTGTGCCCAGGGGGAGGGGGTGTGCCCAGGGGGAGGGGGTGTGCCCAGGGGGAGGGGGTGTGCCCAGGGGGAGGGGGTGTGCCCAGGGGGAGAGGGTGTGCCCAGGGGGAGAGGGTGTGCCCAGGGGAGAGGGTGTGCCCAGAGGGAGAGGGTGTGCCCAGGGGGAGGGGGTATGCCCAGAAGGAGAGGGTGTGCCCAGAGGGAGAGGGTGTGCCCAGGGGGAGGAGGTGTGCCCAGGGGAGAGGGTGTGCTCAGGGGGAGGGGTGTGCTCAGGGGGAGAGGGTGTGCCCAGGGGGAGGGGGTGTGCTCAGGGGGAGGGGGTGTGCCCAGGGGGAGGGGGTGTGCCCAGGGGGAGAGGGTGTGCTCAGGGGGAGAGGGTGTGCCCAGGGGGAGAGGGTGTGCCCAGAGGGAGGGGGTGTGCCCAGGGGGAGAGGGTGTGCCCAGGGGGAGGGTGTGCCCAGGGGAGAGGGTGTGCCCAGGGGGAGGGGGTGTGCCCAGGGGGAGGGGGTGTGCCCAGGGGGAGGGGGTGTGCTCAGGGGAGAGGGTGTGCCCAGGGGAGAGGGTGTGCCCAGAGGGAGAGGGTGTTCCCAGGGGGAGGGGGTGTGCCCAGGGGGAGGGGGTGTTCCCAGAAGGAGAGGGTGTGCCCAGGGGAGAGGGTGTGCCCAGGGGGAGGGGGTGTGCCCAGGGGGAGGGGGTGTTCCCAGAAGGAGAGGGTGTGCCCAGAGGGAGAGGGTGTGCCCAGGGGGAGGGGGTGTGCTCAGGGGGAGAGGGTGTGCTCAGGGGGAGAGGGTGTGCCCAGGGGGAGGGGGTATGCCCAGAAGGAGAGGGTGTGCCCAGAGGGAGAGGGTGTGCCCAGGGGGAGGGGGTGTGCCCAGGGGGAGGGGGTGTGCTCAGGGGGAGAGGGTGTGCTCAGGGGGAGAGGGTGTGCTCAGGGGGAGAGGGTGTGTGTGCGGTGGGTTATAGGGAGGCTGGTGTTAACCTCTCGGAGAGGAGGGGCCTCACGTTGCGAGGCTGGGCCCCTGCGTAGGTTCCATTTTTGCTGGAAATACAATTAGGTCCTGGGAAGATGAGAAAGCAATACATTTGGAGTTCTCATGATCAGTTTTCAAAGACTGGTGGTCCTAACTTCTGTTAAAGCTTAAGTAGCAGAGAATTAATAAAAGTAATGGGAACTTACCACTCTAATAAAAGGGTCTCCTCCCTTCCTTAAAAAAACTTCCTAGGCCCTGCCAGATGGATCAGTGGTTGGAGCACTATCCTGTACACCAAAAGGTTTTACATTCGCTCCACAGTGGGGGTGTCTGTGGGGGCACTGAGCAATGTTTCTCTCCCTCCTCCCCCTCCCTCTCTCTCAAGTCAATGAAAACAAATCCTGGGGCGAGGATTAAAAAAAATTCCTAGAAGGAACTCGATGGCTGATAGTCATAACTTTGGTAATGTTTGATGGCTAAAAATCCAATAACACAAGTTGTCGACACACCATAGCAGCTACAGGGGGATCTTCATTCAGTGCACACAGTGCGCCTGAGACGGAGGCTGGTTACTCAGGCGTGGGGAGCAGCCCGGGCAGAGGCCCTCAGCGGGGCCGCAGCGATGGCTGGCCCACGGGGCAGCGCCGGGCGGTCAGGGGCGAGGGGGCAACGCCTTTCCCGCGACCGAGGTCACACAGGCGGGCGAGGCCCGGGCGGCTGGGGGCGGCTGGAGGCCTGGGGCACGAGGGCTGTCCCGCGTCGTCGGGGCCTGCCCCTGGGTGCGGGCAGTGTGGCGAGGACACGCACTGGCTGCTTCGCCCAGGGCGGCAGGTGGCAGGCACGGCGGGTCAGCGCGGCAGAAACACAGGGTTAGCACAGCCTTCACTCCACAGTCCTGGCCTTTGTCTTCTCATTCTAGCCAAATACGTAATCCGGGCTAGGGCTCCTTTCTTTTTGATGTAACACTAATTTTATTGTTTAGTATAAAAAGCTAATGGCCCGTGTTGAAGGAAAAGTAACAGATAGGACTTGAATTCTTTTAAAAATTTTACATTTTGCAGCTCTGTAGTAATCACTATCCTCTGAGAAATGCTGGAGAAAATTCTCTGGTAAGATTTTGCTCAGTGCTGAAGTACAGTAGTTTTTATAGCATGGTGTTCAAATATTACTTTCAATTTTTAGCAACGAGTTTATTATGTTTTATCAAAGGCTCAGAATAAGACAAAGTTCTGTACCCCACAAAGTCATTCGCCAAAGAAGGTGGCAATGCTGAGAGATGATTTATTGACGACTTACTTTCTGGTCTCTGGCCTTCCGTTGGCGGCACAGACTCCAGGATCCATGAGGCACAGCGCACTGACCCTCCTGTCCTATCTAAGTCCCCACGGCCACTGCCTCTGTGGTCCGCCGGCTGTGAGAGGCTGGGCACAGGCCTGGGGGTTCCTGCATCAGGTCCACCTACGGATTCTAACGGATGTGGGGACACTTGGTCCACCACATTCCCATCATGCTGTGTTTTCCGCTGTCCGGTCAATGAACTCAGTGCTACCTGAAGAGAACACAGGGACCGACTGCCACTCACTTTCAAGGGAACCACCTTTCACCGTTGTATTCCTCCCTCACCAAACTCGATTGCCGTCCACTTCTGTCTAACCAAATGACAGGGACAAGGAGAGAATTTTCAGGAGAACCCAAACCACCTGTACGGAGCACTTCCTGTGGGCCACGCTGCTCCGGGCATTTTAGGGGCCCTCGCCAGCCCTGGACAGGCGCTGTCGTTCTCCCACTTCCCGGGAGCAGTCAGGTGCACGGAGGTAGCCTGCCAGGTCACACATGACCTCAGAGTGTTCTGAAACCTCCACGTGGTCTGCAGGAAGGCCTTCTACTTACTGGTATCATACAATAGCTCATAATAAAAACCGTATCCACCCCCGGGGAAGGTATACTACAGTGGACACCATGTGCCAGCTTAAGATGAAGGCCGTTCGTTACCAGTTCCCTGTTCACTCCTCCCGCCGGGGCAGGCCCTCTCACCACACGTCCTACCCACAGCTGCTCTGCTTTACCTGCTGGATTCACTGTTGCACACAAAAACCAGGCTTATTTTCCTTAAAAAAAAAAAAAAAAAAGTGCAAAAACCCTCCTTAAGGCAGCGGTTCTTAACACCATAGGGATGGACCTTGTGGGCATATGTGAAAGCAACGAATTGACAGAGGCCAGCAAAATCACACATGCAAAAAACTTTGGAAAGTATTTCAACGTTTTACAATCTCCTGAAGCTACAGGTGAGCATGTGACTGGCGTTCGCTCCAGGACGCTGTGGAGAGGAGCTGCAGAGGGCTGGTGCCAGCTGCGCAGCGGGCACTGCTGTCATCCCCTCACACTGCCTCACAGCGCTCCCACCTCCCAGGCCACTCCTCCAGGCCCGGGCCTCTCGCTGCCCCGTGCTCCCGCCTCGGGGGCAGGCTCACTGTCTATTTCCCAGCCTTACGGAAGGGCAAACAAATAAAACGGTGTCATGTAAAGTGCACGGTGTGACAATTTGACATATGTATAAACTGTGAAAGGGGCCCCACCACTTGAGTTAATCAACACACCCATCATTTCATACAGTTATCCTTTTTTTGTGTGTGAGAACGCTTAAAGATCTACCCTCTTAACAAATGTCAATGATACCATATAATATTAACTACAGTCACCCTGCTGTGTATGAGATCCTCAGATTTAATTCGCCTTATAACCAAAAGTTTATGCCAAACTTGGAGGGCATTGTGCAAAGTGAAATAAGCCAGACAGAGGAAGACAAAACCTGCATGGCGTCAATTATATGTAGACTGTAGTTAAGAAAGCAGTCAGATGCAGAGAGGATGGTACTGCCAGGGGCCGGGGTGGGGAAACTGGCTTGTAGCCTTCAACAGCTTCCGGGCAGCTCGGCCTCGCCCTCACTCCCTTTGCTCCCGAACCAGCTCCCCTCAGTGTGGGAGCTGCTGGGCCACTGCCATGTGGGCAAACGAGAGTCGGGAGAGGCGAGTTCAAGCCCAGTCCCATCAGAAACAAAGTGGCTTACCCTCAGATGGGGCTGGGCTTTCTGGTTCACAAAACGAGGTTACTGGATGGGCATTTGCTCAGTGTTCCCCTCAGGTCCAATATGAATTTACACTTCTTCTAAAAAAATAAAGCAGCAAAACGAAGCTAACGTTTTTAAAAGTGATCTTTAAAAGGTACCCTTTGCCAAGCAGCATTTGAAAAGAAGCGCTCACAACCCAGAGTCTGAAGTGGCCCTCCCACGGGCGGCACTGGTGTGTCTGCCACAAGCAGGTGCGCGTCCCCTCCTCTGCCGGCGCCTCAGCGCTTCTTCCAGGTGAACTTCCTGCGGGCCCCCTCCTGGCCCGGCTTCTTCCGCTCTCGGACCCGCGGATCGGACGTGAGCAGTCCCGCTGCAGCAGAGAGAGAGAAGTGTGACAAGCCCTGGAAACGCACTCTTTCAGGATACTTTCCCAAACACCAGTGACACTATTCAGTCTGCTCTCCGCATCGCGTGAGCACTGCATCACTGAAGCGGAAGCCGCTCCTGGGGGGGAGGCTGCTGTCCAGGCAGAGGAACTGCCGACCGCCCATCACTCCAGGTGCGAGCGGGTTTAACGAACACGAGAGGTGGAGAAACACTTTACCGGGCGGGAGGAGGTATATGGACACCATATATTACTAGTATACATGAACATACACATACTTTCAATATGATTTACTGAACATGTTTGAGAAAAACAATCTTATTCTAATTTATGGCATCATAATATCCCTGGTATTTTGTTTCAGAATGTAAACGGCGAGTTGTAGGGTTCATTCTCATCGTAAGCAGTTCACCCCGAAGAAGTCAGTGTAATGAGGCTTCCCCGCCCCCGGTCAGTACCCGGGAGCACTCATGCTTCCCCCACAATTCAGGAGCTGCTCATAGTTGCATGGCCAACGAGGACCCCACATGGATGCATCAGCATATCAGCAAAGACCACAGATTTCAAAACTTCCGGCAATAAGAAAGCTTTTATAAATATGTAAATAGATCACAGTGTTTTCACTGTCTTCCTTCCTTCCTTCCTTTCCTCATCCAACACTAGCACGTGTGTATTTCATGAGACACCTTGTCATGACCACCCAGCAAAGGAAAACTTCAAGTGCTTATCATGTACCCATAGCTTCTGCACTTTACTTGTACTTAAATGGCATGGAATAAAGAATATTTTGAACAAAATGCAGATAAGACCTGTTTAAATTCTACTTGAAATTATAAGTGATAATGTTTTATTACTTTTCAATATGCACAGTAACTCACACTAGCAGAATTGTTAAGACCCTATAAAATGATTTTAATGACCAGATATGAATTTCATAAAATGGTGAGCTGTTTATAAACAAATGGCTTGTGAAGAGGCTGACACATGTAAGGAGGCTCAGCCTTAGGTGGCACTTGTCTGCAGTACAGCTCCGGGAGCCAGGGGCTGGGGGAGGGGAGGGGCTGGGGGGGCCAGGGCCTGGGGGAGGGGTTGGGAGAGGGGAGGGATTGGGGGAGGGGAGGGGCTGGGGAGCCAGGGCCTGGGGGAGGGGTTAGGGGAAGGGAGGGATTGGGGGAGGGGAGGGGCTGGAGGAGCCAGGGTCTGGGGGAGGGCGGCGAGTGAGGAGCCACAGCACCCACAGCACTGCCGTTTCTTCACAAAGAGTGCAAAGAAAATCTCCAGCCAGAACCATCTTGATTTATCATAAATGCCGAAGCAATGCCCTAACGAACAAGTTTAGTGCATATTCATTCTCACACTTGTTTCCACGACCATGTCATGGGGTTACATGAGGCTAGACAACATGAAATTCGAACAAACATCACCATGAAAAAATGGAAATCTCCAATAATTTTGGAAAGAAATACATACCTTAAGGGCTTCACCATTAAATGAAATTATTATTGTAACTTTCCATGATAAAACAAAGACAACCAATCCATCTAGTAAATACAATAGAGCAGCACTTGATAAAATGGTTATGTCTTAAGATCCAAATAAGTTTCCTCTGATGCTGACAATGCCTCCCTTTTCTTTTTCTAATTCAAGTTCATTTTGTAGAAATCAACTGGAGCATGAAAAGAGAAGGCAGCACATTGCCATGCTGCACAGTGAGCTGTTTTCTCCTGAGTCCAGGTAAGGAGCACAAGAATAAAACAAACACTTCCCTCCCACAGCAACGCGTACCTTGTCGCATCCACTCCACCTCCTCCTCGGTGACAAAACTGCACAAAGCTCTGGCCACTGCCAAGCGGATGGCTCCAGCCTGCGCCGACCTGCCGCCCCCGGAGACGGTACAGGTCACATCGTGCTTCCCCAGTCGGTCCAGGAAGTGAAAAGGGAACATCAGCTGTTCTCTGAAGCACAGCAGCAGGAATGTGGTTAAGTTAACTGTAGCACAGGACTTTATACACAGTTCAATTCTGACCATTTACAAAAGCCATATTGGGCACTAAGTGCTCATACTTCTGGATGAATCCATTACTATATTTTTCATACTTTTTAATTTATCCATTGTGAAGAAGCACTAATATTTCTTTTTAAAAAATATTTTTATTGATTTTTAGAGAGACAGGAAGGGGAGGGGAGAAAGAGAAACATCGGTGAGAGAGAAACACTGATCAGCTGCCTTGGACATACTCCCTCCTGGGATTAAGCCTGCAACCCAGGCACATGCCCTGACCAGGAATTGAACCAGCAACCTTTTGGTGCATGGGACAATACCCAACCGATGGAGCCAGCTGAGACACACCGACCAGGGATGTTCTTTTCTTTTTCAACTCCTCAGCCAAGGAGATGTTTAGAGAGGAAGGTAGAGGGGGTGAGAGAGAGAAACACTGATGTAAAAGAGAAATGTCAATTGGTTACCTCGTGTACACGCCCTGACTGAACCTGCAACCTTTCGGGACACGGGACAACACTCCAAATAACTGAGCCACAGAGGCCAGGACCACTGATATATCTGATATTTAGGATGTTATGCTGAGAGCAAGGTTTATTTCTCTTTTTCTTGGATATAGCAATATACTATCTGACAACTGATTACTTTTATCTTCATAAGACTTTTGTGAGGCTTGGAAATAACTACTAAAGAAGCCTTAAAGTTGGAAAACTCCCTTAATCAGATGAATCTAACTCGCTGGAATCAAGGATCAGTATAATACTAATGTGCTTTCCCATGAGCTTCCAATGCTACTGGACTCACCAAATAAAGCATGCTGCAATGCACTTGTATAATGCACACACAATGCACATCCTGACAGTTTGTAAAGTTACTAAAACCACAGTCAACGCCCCCGACCCCCAATGAAACACATTGCTGTGAACAGTTCTCTGAGCTGCAGGGTCCTGCTGCTTCCTGACTGCACAAACCTGCCAGGCCTGCGGCCCTCAACAGCAAGTGTCCATGTGGTCCCAGGCAGGCACCACAGGATTAGAGAGAGGAGCACAGACAGAACATGGGACTGGACCTTCTCTTGCTCAAATGAGCTCGTATTTGCTGAGCACCACTTATGTGCCAGGTGCAATGTTCACCACCACCTTTGCCAAGGACTTAGATTTTGCAATTTTACCTTAATATCTCTGCTGAGTTTTATTTAGAAAAGTTGATTTATATTGTATTTTGCTTGCTTTGACTGACACAGTAGCTTTCTATATCCAAAACAGAGCTTATTACAACAGAGTGAAGCTGAAAGATGAATACAGACAGAACATTCAAGTGTCACTCCTTGACTGACATCACCAAAACAATCACATGCAGGAAGAGGTACTGGAAGGGACCTTCCAGGGCACAGTTCACTGGAACTTATAACAATACTGTTTCAACAGGGAGAAACATAAATGGATATTACTCTTTTGAACAAATAACCAAATAAAAAATAGGAATGCTGTGGAAACAGTCATTGTAAGTAACTAGAAGCCCGGTGCATGAAAACTTGTGCACTGGGGGGAGGGAGTCCCTCAGCCCGGCCTGCCCCACTCGCAGTCCGGGAGCCCTCAGGGATGTCCTACTGACGGCCTGGAAGTGGGCCTACGCCGCAGTCTGGCCGCCCTCTGCGGGAGGTGACCGGGCTGGCCAGGGGAAGGCACTGCCCCCATCACGCTGCTGTTGCTGCCACCGCTGGCCGCGGCAGCTGCCTGAGCCCGTGGTTGCCTGAGCCCGCAGTCGCTGTGTCTTGGTCTGGGTGGACATCCGGATGGACATCTGGAAGATGCCTGCCCTAATTAGCATATTACCCTTTCATTATAAGTAATAGCCATCTTATCATAATAACTGAAGAGAATTTAGAGACTGATAACCTAACTCCATCATTTCATTTTTTCCAGCAAGGATCGAGGCCAAGATAAAATCTATGGACTGTCGTATGCACACGTCACTGGAGTCTCTGCATGCATCACAGCCAATTGAAATCCTGGCACCCCTGATGCTACAAAGACAAGTTCTGATCACCCACTTGTCTGGGAGTTTAAACATTTTCCTGCCCTAATTTCTAAAATTTCAATATCTTCCAACACTTGCTTATTAAAGAAACTTAAGACTAAAATTCAGGAAGAAATACTATCATTTACTCAAGATGTATCACTACAGTAGTCCAGGTAAGAAAGAACCAGTAAGGAGAATCTAGATAATTGAGAAATTGGTATACACTGAGGTATAATCTTAAATTTATAAGTAGATGAAAAAATACCCAAAGGGTAATAATAAAAAGTAACTACATGGCTATCGATTTAAATTAATCTGACTACAAACTGGTACATGGTTTGAAAATGTTTCATAATTCATCTCTCTCCTCAGGAATCCCAGATGAAATCCTGAGTTAACAGAATCAAATTTACTTTGTTCCTTGTTATATAATAAAAGTTATTTAAAAAAAAACCCACAAAACTTACAACTTTCTCATTTCTATCTTCTTTGAACACTACTTCTAGGATATCAATTCTATTATCTTGTAACCTAAAATACATATAATTGCATAGTTTCTTACTTCTTTTTTTTTTTTTTAAATATATTTTATTGATTTTGTACAGAGAGGAAGGGAGAGAGATAGAGAGCTAGAAACATCGATGAGAGAGAGTCATGGATCAGCTGCCTCTTGCACACCCCCCACTGGGGATGTGCCCGCAACCAAGGTACATGCCCTTGACCGGAATCAAACCTGGGACCCCCCAGTCCCCAAGCTGACGCTCTATCCATTGAGCCAAACCAGTCTTGGCAAGTTTCTTACTTCTTTCCTAAAGGCCAGGGCACAAACTTGTGCACATGTGGGGTCTGGCTGGCCTGCTCCGATTGGGGCTGATTGGGCTGGGCAAGCGGGGGAGGGGCCATGGGTGGTTGGCCAGCTGGCCCCACCCTCTGATCAAGGGGGATAATTTGCATATTAGCCTTTTGTTATGTAGGACGTTAATTGGTGAGCCACTAAGCATATCTCCCCATCTACATGGCTCATGTCCTGTGAGGAATGCACTCCTTCAGTACGGTGATGATCACTTAGAGCTGCTTTATTGGTTGAATGACAGAGCAAAGGCCTTTCCCAATCAGAAAGGTTAGTGATCTTTGTATTCCACAACGCCAGGTGCACTGCAATAAACAGTGGTTGTGTAAGTGGTGATGAATAAAAAATTCCTGAAGCTGCTGGGAAGGAAGCAGGGTCAACCTTCCCAGTGATCTGCTGCTGTTGGTGTGAAGGCAGCCTAAAGAGAGCCCTGGAAAGCAAGCAGCTCAATCAACTTCAGCATTATCTCAGTGAGCATCACCTTGGCTAAGGTCCTGCAGCTGGGAAGCATCAAGATCACCCTCCTCCAGCTCAGTGGTCCTGCCCGGCCAGCACCCTCACTGCTGACCTGCCAGCTCCTGGGCTGCTCGTCAGGAGAGGCAGTCCATACTGGTGTGGCCACCGGGAGCCTCCAGCTACTTACAGATGAGGCGGTTTAGCCACCCATTCCCACCATGACTAGCTATAGGATTCCCAACAGAGTTTCCTAATGACAGAAATCAGATCTTACATAACTGTAATATCTTCACAGAAATCCAGAACAAGCCTCAACTCAGACAATCCTTATTAAATGTCTATTGAATTCTAAATGAATAAGTTCTGAGAATATATTTTAATTGTGAGATCAAGCCAAAAATGGAGATTTTGTGTTAAATCATCAGTTATATCTGAAAATAAATGAACAGGCAAATATTGGTGAAATGTCATCCCCCCAACAGTCTCCAGTGCTAAAATGATGGGTCTCTCTAGCTTTTCATGAGGGAAATAAGAACTTTCTCATCTGTTCCCCTGCGAGGATGATGGCAGAATTAGTTTATTTCACATCAAATGGAGTCAGAGCAGACACACACACACACAGATAAAGATACGTTTCCTGAAGAAATCACTCTGCCCAGCTTACACTGCATCAGCAGGTCCCCTTTCCCTACCGCACCGACCTTAAAACCTCTCCCCATTCAAGAAGCGGGAGGAGGATTCGGAAAGGAGAAGCAATCACGCAGAGCTCTGCTCCTTGTGGATAATGACAGTAAATACTGGAAAGACAATAATGGTTTCAAGAACAAGCCTTTGCAGGAGACTCAGAGACCTGAGAGAAGCACACGTGGAGGCTCTGAACTGTAACACCCACTAATGATTCTTGTGATTCCTGTCTGTTTCCCAGGAGATACAAAGCTCGGAAAGAGAACTGCCATACTTAGCACTGGGGTGCAGCCAAGCCTTCATGGGCTCTTATTTAAGGTGGAAGAGGCTGCTCAATCTGTATATACTAGAGATCCAATGCATAAATTCGTGCACGGGTGGGGTCTGGCCGGCCTGCCCTGATTGGGGCTGATCAGGGCCAGGTCAGCCAGGGGGAGGGACGCAGAAAATTGGCTGGCTGGCTCTTCCCCCGATCGGGGACGCAGTGTGTGTCAAAGTAACCGGTAGTTCTGGCCACTTGGCATTTATATCTATACTAATAAAAGGGTAATATGCTAATTAGACTGGGTCAACAGGACATCTTCTAGACATCCAACTTCCTTCTGGACAAAGCCATGGTTGGGGGGCCGAGGCAGAGGCAGTTAGAGGTGATCAGGTGAGCAGGGGAGCAAGCAGTTAGAGGTGACCAGGCTGGCAAGGGAACAAGCAGTTAGGGGTGAGATCAGGATGGCAGGGGAGGGCAGTTGAGGGTGATCAGGCAGGCATGCAGAGGCAGTTAGAGGTAATCAGGCAGACAGGCAGGTGAGCCAGTGGTCCTAAATTATAATAGGGATTTCTGACTGCTGGTTTAGGCCCTGTGGGATCAGGCCTAAACTGGCAGTTGGACATCCCCTGAAGGGTCCCAGATTGGAGAGGGTGCAGGCCTGTCTGAGGGAAGCCCCCCCATGCACGAATTTCGTGCAAGAGCCTCTAGAATATAGATAAAAGTATAATATGCAAATTGTCCGCACGGGAGTTCAACCAGACCAATCGCTAACTAAGATGTGCACTGACCACAGGGGACAGTGCAGAATGAAGTAAGGCCCTGGCCAGCAGCTGGCAACAAGGGAAGGGAGGCCCCAGCTGGCAGCCGGAAGACCTCAATCAGCTCTGGTTGCTGGCCAGGCCTAGGGAGCCTACCAATGCATGAATTTCGTACACCGGGACTCTCCTATACATTTAATAATTTATTTCCTCTGAATAGCAAAACATCTGAAGTGACAGAGTGGACTTTTTCTAATATGCATGATGGCCATGGCTACTTTTCATTGTCGTTTGGTTTTGTTTATGCCACCCCTAAACAAGGGAAACAGAAAGTGGAAATCTACTTTTCTTACATTTTGGCACAGTCTGCATTTCAGGATGTAAGAGATACTGTGGGAAAATATGACAAAAAAGTGATAGCTTCCCTCTAGCTAGTCTGATAAATTAGTAAAAAAAAAAAAAAATCATTAACAAAGACAAATGCAATCAGATTATCACAAGACTTAATGAATTGATCATGATGAAATATATTTTCTTTAAAAACAAAAAGCAAAAGCAAAAGCAAACACTAACCTGTCCTGTAACACAGGGAAGTAAAGCAGGTAATCAATGCCATTAACTTTTATTCTTCCACTTCCATGTTCATAAACAACTGCCTCTGCTTTTGCACTCTTTCTTTTACCTTCAAAAATATAAAATTTCTAATAGTAAAAATCTGAAAGAGCAGGGCTTTGAGACAATAAAGTCACATTAAAATTTTTTTCCTTCCAAATAACAATATATAGCACTACAAAGGAAACTCTATGACTACTATACAAGTCAACCAAAAATAGGTAAACTACGCCATAATCAATGTAATAGAGATTATGATGTAATTTTGTTCTTCAATTCCATCTGCAAAACACTACAATGATTTTAAGTTAGTTTTCACAAGAAACAAATTCATATTTATATTACTTTAAGAAGTCAACCATTTACAGTGTTCTTTTATATTCAATAAGAATATATTTAATCATATAATTTTTCAAGTATTTGAAAAGTAAAAAATATAATCGATAGAAATGAAAGTAATGAAAAGATATTAAATTTGTAAGAGTTGCAGGCATATAATACATTAATTTAAAAAATATATATTTTTATTGATTTCAGAGAGGAAGGGAGGAGACAGAAACATCAATGGCTGCCTCCTGCATATCCCACTAGGAATTGAGCTGGCAACCTGGGCATGTGTCCTGACCGGAAATCGACCTGTGACTTCTTGGTTCATAGATTGATGCTCAAGCACTGAGCCACACCAGCCAGGCTAGTACATTCATTTTTACAAGTTACACCATGTCAAATGTCTGCACATCTACAAGGAGAAGGTGAGTGAGGGCCTAAAATTCTCCTGTCTCATAGTTTTAGCTTCTGATATGCAGATTTATGGGCACTTTCATTTTATATAAGAAACCTTTATTATAAATGTTTTAGTGTTTTTACCAGTTGAGAGTGTAAAAATAAAAAGATTGCACATAAATATGTGAAAATAAAAAGTGTTAATATGATTGTGTAGGAATGTGTCCACATTTTTTCTTAGGACATTATAAGGTTTTGCTTTTTCAAACTTCAATAGAATCTTAAAAATGAGGAATTCCAAGGTAGCAACAACAAAAATAAACAAGCCAATCGAATGAATCCCAGAGAGCAATAGCAGTAAAAATCACTGCAGTTTCACGGTCGCCATGGAGCTCACTTCTCTCTGTGGAATGCATTACCTTCGCTGGTGCTGAAGGCCATTCCCTGCGCGTCACGCTGCACAGGCTGGATGGGCTGCTTCTTTGATTGCACAGTGACACTCCGGCGGAAGCTCTGCACAAATTCTTCTTCAGCAGCGCCGCTCTGCAGTAACCTTTCCATCAACCGCACGAACTGCCTGTACTGCACACAATAAAAACTCATTAGAAGATGCAAGTGTAATTGCATTTGCTAAATTTTTTCTATTTTGATAGACCGATCTTTCCAGTGTTGCTTTCATGATGGCTTTGACAGGATGACACTTGTGCACCTTCACGCTGCTTTTAACGCAGCGTGCAGACGCAGCACTTGCCCGTGGACCTTCAGGACTCACTCACTTCTTTGAGAAACAAAGAGATATGTCATTCAAAGAAGTCAACTTCTCCATATTTTGATGACGTGAAATTGAGATTCAAATTCATTTTCAAAAAAATATTTAGATGATCTTCAAGAGTAATTTCTACTTATTATTAGAACCATATTTAGAGGAGCTTCATAAATAATTTCCAGTAAGTTATGTGTAGTAAAATGGAAGAGTTTGATTTCGAGAAAATGTACTCTTAAATTATATTTCATAATACACTTGGCAAATATATCTTTAGCTGTTCAAGCTGTTACTTTAATGTTTATGATTTCCTTTAAAACCGAACAATCAAGCTATTTAAAAATTCAAGAGACACTTGACTTAAAGGGCAACCTCTTGAAATAAATTATCCTTGCTACTCTGTGCATTTTTTTAATAGTTCTTGAACATGTGATTAGAAAGTAAACAACTTGGTATTAACCCCTTAAAATTAGAAGTCAGAATAATCATTCTAAAGTGTTTTTGCAGAAGGAAACAACTAATACTTGAGGTCCTCAGGTATGTGCAGTATGAAACCAATTGTGACAATCTTCTCTATGTTTCTGCCAACCCTAAAAGCCACATTGTCTTTGGTACCGTTGCCTTTAGTGAAAACCTGCCATTAGTAACTTGAAATACAGAAAAATCTCACCAGTCAGAGCAAAGGGACTGCTTCCATTCTGCTCCCTGTGACGTTACAATAAGAGGAGGCCATTTTCCGATGGGTGAAGAACTCAGCCACCAGGGAGGCTGGCCTGGTAAAGCTCCATTCTTCCCTCCATCTACAGGCCTACATCCTTTGTCCTCAGCGATTCTCTCAATTCCACTGCACACAGTGTGACTACTGGTGAACCTACCAAGGGGTAGCTGCAGGGATAATATAGTCGTGCTCATGAACTAAGAAGTTTAGGAAGTCACTGACTGTTCCTGCCTCCTTCATCTTGATACCAGACTTCAGCTGATAGCCACTCCCAAAAGGATAGAAGACACACAGATACTCTATGCACACCTGTATAGAGCCTTTGCAATGTTTTCAAGATGAAAAACATAACTCTGCAGTATGAAAATCAAAGCAACCCGAAACAGGAAACTATGAAGTGCAGTGTTCCATGGAGAAGCAAAGGGAGATTTCTCAGTGAGATCCGAGTTCAACAACACCGACGTGGCAGTCAGGATGCTGGAAATTACCTCCAGACTTACCGCCCCCTCACCGAGTGCCTGACATCTTGGTTAAGCAATTCGTTAATTTATCCAATATATTCAATGAAAAAAAGAGCAAGATCAGTGCATGACTTAAAGCCTACTTGGTGGCAAGGCACTGCCACTGTTAGCCACTGCCAGGGAAGAAAAAACACTCTTGGAACAATTTTGAAATTAATCTACACTGAAATCTTCCAAAAATTATCTAAATTTAGAACAGAAAAATATGTAAGCCATTAAATTTCCTCTGATGATACTGGCATGTGTTAGGACATTTGTAAACAATCTGAGACTAAAAGTAGGAATCAAAAGCAATAGGATATAGCATTCACGTGGAAGCTTGTTAAAAATATTGATTCTGGTGACTCGCCTAGAAATCCCAAGCTACGTCTGAATATGAAGACTGCATTTTGTAAGCAGCATTCCAAGTGATTCTGCCTCACGGGTTCTCCAGATCCAGGATGAAAAGCAGTGGCCTCGAGATACTGCACGTAGGTAAGCCAAAAAGCAGGTCGTTGTATGAAGGTAACCACAGGCTTCCTACTTTTCTACTCGACCTGTAATAGTGCCTTATACTTATGAGCTTATAAGATGAGCTGCCTGCTTTACTTAGTCAAAACTGGCATCAACAGACCAGGCTTTCCTAGAATGACAAGCAGAGGGCATGAAGGCCTGTACCCAAGGAGGGTCTGGAGACCAGGCATGTCATCTTCCTGGCCACAGGCAAGGTCCTGACCTGGGGCAGACTTCAGCTATAAATATGTTACCAAAGAAAAATGGTCTTAGGAACAACTACCTCTGAGGAACATCACTATTAGGATTCTAAATACAATACTGTCTGCATTGTTAGGGCACAAGTCCCCTTAAACTAAAAGGATTAATTACTCTTTTTTACCCCTTTTTTTGTTAATCCTCATCCAAGGATATTTTCCCATTGATTTTTTACAGAGTAATTACTCACATCTTGATCTGACAGTTTTTCCACCAACATTTCTTCTAGTTCTTCCTTAATCAGCCATCTGCTGCCAATCAGGTCTCTGTTAAAATATCACATAGATTCCCCTTTAATTGAACCATGCAATTAGAGTTATACCACAAAGGATCCCACATGTAGTAGCAATTCTTGATTGGGAAACACATTTTTGTACTATATAGCCATAAAATTTCATCCAAGTAAACTAATTTTCAGAAATAATTTTTCACTTCCCTCAATCTACTCTAGGAAAGATAATCAATCAAGCAAATGTTTTGTTTGAAGAGTTAACATGCCACTGTGGAATTAATTTGATAATTAAAGCTATCAGATTTCTTAAAAATGAAAAGTTCACTTGTTTTTCATAATTTACTTCACAGAAGATGCTTTGAGTGGCCGTGAACCTGCCAATGAGTGAAGTAGAAACACATCCAAATGAAGGGCCAGGCCTGGGATTTACAGCCTCAACAAGCCATGCTCAAAGACTGTGTCTTTTGCATAAGAATGTCAACAACCAGGCTGAAATTTCAAACTGGTTGCTCAGGATGATGCATCTAATCTATCACTGTTTGCTAAATGAAAGCACAAACCCTAAAATACTAAAAAAATTTAAAGCATGTAAAAGTTAAATGTGTAGCTATATACACAAATATTCTGAGGCTGCCATACTCAAATATAGTTATCAAATACCTTTTAGTATATAAACATGGAAAGAAGTAAAATAAAAATATAATCTATTTACTTCCTCTCAAACAAAAAAAAAAATCACCTATTATTTTGACCTCTAATTTTAATAATTAATGCTGAAATACTAAACCAATTTTTAGGCTTAAGGTATGCTTTAAAAACACCAATGATAAGTGACATGTCAGTTCAAATTTTTCACATATTTTAATAGAAGAAAAGAACTTACATGGTTTTATTTTTTTCTGAAAACAGACCTTTGGCTTGCAACTGATTTTTATGTTTTTCTATATCGAGTATCTTTCCGTATGCGTCCTGTGGCAAATAAGATACACATGCTAAAATAAGGGTGATGGTACATTATTGCTTTCACTTTACATTTCCCCTGAGCACTCCTTACTTCAAAAGTGCCCTCCTCACATAACCCAGCAGCATAGCAAGGAACACTGAAAACACTTTGTAAGAATACTACGGTACTTCTCACTCAAACTCAGGAATGGGAGAGTAATTTCAATGAGAATTTAGTATAATGCATACATTAACTAATTTTTAAATAACTAATTTTTAAGTAACTGTAAGGCTGGTAAAAACAAAATGAAACCACAAACTATTTTCCTTAGAGTCCCACAAACAGGAACAAAAATTTCCCTTAGAAAAAAATCTTAATTTATATAGCAATATGTATTTTAAAGTTAAGAGAATTTACCAGTAAGTTATGGCATTTACAGCTGAAGTGCTTATCTCATGTATATTTATACAATATTTAAGTCCTCACTATATAATTTGTATCTTAAAAAGTGTTCTATTATATTTTTCATTATGTTTCTTTTTTATTAATTTACTTTCCAACAAAGTCTGCGAATGTATGGCACTTGTTAAAATGCCACAAATAGGGGGAAATTTGCCATTTTTTAAGAATTTGGCAAGACAGGTTTATCAACAAAAATACATTTTCCAGGAAATGAGTTTACAACAAACAAAATAATGCAATTGTTTCCCAATTTTTTTTTTTGTTTGAGCAAACTTATTTGGACTCATATCCAATATGTGAGTATTCATCTATAATTACACATAACCTACTTACCTAACGAACAAAGAGGCATTTCCAAAGAATGAGTTAGACATGGTATGAGTGACTTTTTCCCCCTCACTACTCATGACACCTTCCAATGTCATTAGTGAATGTCAGAAGACAGCTTGTTGCTGATAGAGATGCTCACCCAGATCGCAGACAGTCTTAACTAATCATTTCCAATTTGAGGGGCAATTTCTTATGGGCTGTGATGAGACTGCCATGTTATATCACAATGCTGCCAGTTGTTCTAAAAAGAAGTATCCCTTTGCCACTGTCTCTGTATTTACCACTGCTTACATTTCATTATTCATTCAGGAGCCTATTTTCAGGAGTCTGTTTCTCTCATGGGGGACAAAATGTTAAAAAAAGGAAAGAAAAAAGAATGTAGGGGGGAAAGGGGACATATGTAACATTTTCAACAATGAAGACTTTTAAGAAAAGAGGAATGTAAACAGAGCCTTCGAGCTTCAGCTTCACAGATACAGCTGAGAAGAGCCGAGGCTGAGCGGAGGCTAACTGTGGGCTGAGGCGTCCCGGTAAGGATGTAAAAGGTAATTTCTCGTGGCTGGGGAGACTCAGCAGAGCTTTTGTTCTTTTTTCAGCAGAGCTAGCAGCACTGACAGCTCATGAGAGACAAGAAAAGCAGCAGGAAGAGGAGAAGCAGCAGTCTGAAGCTATGACATGGGCTGAGCTACAGGTTCTAACGGTGGACTTGAGTATTCCAACTAGTTCAGGAATTGTAAAGGCCAGGCCAGCAGTAGCATGCAAGCCTAAGAATGGTTAGAAATGTCACTTCTCACCCCAGCTGGTTTGCTTAGTGGTTAGAGCGTTGGCCTGCAGACCAACGGGTCCCGGGTTCGATTCCGGCAGAAGCATGCACCTCTGGACGTTGTAGGCTCCTCCACGGCCCGGGCCCCGGTAGGGGCTCATACAAGAGGCAACCAATCGATGTGTTTCTCTCTGTCTTTCCCTCTATTCCACTCTCCCTAAAAATCAATGGGGAAATATCCTCAGGTGAGGATTTACCAAAAAAGAAATGTAACTTCGCAGGCCCCTCACCAGACTTTCTGAAGAGGAACCTTGGCAAGGCCAGCGACCTGTTTAATGATGCCCCCAGGAGATGTGCAGTCATGCTTGGATCTGCACACTAGACCTGTCGAGAGCCTGGTTCGATACAATAGCAAGAGGACAAACTAAGTTAATCTACTTCTAGTGTCCATTAAGGATAGCTACCTCTACAGCTACAGCCAACGTACAAATCCATCAGCTGTAGCAGCAGCAAAACGAATGTGCACCACCTGTCCAACTAAAGAAAGCAAAACCTAACATGAAGCATCACAGATAAAACATGCTCCTGCTATTCAACTTAAACTTTACAACTGCCTCCCATGAATTGGTAAGCCTCATTTGACTGTGGTTAGGGAACTTCTGACTCATTTCTAAAGGATCAAATAGTATATCAGAAAAAATTCTATGCACTTGTTTTGAGAAAGCCTCGAACAGGTAAAATAAAAGGGAAAGACCCTCCCCCATGTGTCAGAAGCGAACAGATGCAGTACAAACAGCACCACACCGGGCACCGGACCCAGCCAGACTGCCCTGTTTGGGGACACTGGTAAAGGATGGTGCTAGTTAGCCCTGACCGGTTTGGCTCAGTGGACAGAGTGTCCTCAGCCAGTGAATGGAAGGGTCTGGGGTTCAATTCCAGTCATGTATCTTGGTTGCAAGCTCAATCCCCGGCCCAGGTCAGGATATGTGCGCGACGCAACCAATTGATCTCTGTCTCTCTCTCTCTCTCTCTCTCTCTCTCTCTCTCTCTCTCTTCCACCCCTCCCCCTCTCCCTCTCCCTCTCTCTTTCCCTCTCCCTTCAACACTCTCTAAAAATCAATGGAAAAATATATTCGAGTGAAGATTAATTAAAAAAAGGGGAAAAAAAGATTCTGAGTGGGTAAGTCACAGATGTTGCATGTTTCGATCTAGTTAAGGAAATAGAGATCCAAGAGAACACCAACACCAGTAATAAGATAGTCTCCTTTCCTTGTGAGGTCTATTTAATTTTCTGGAATAACCAAGGCAACTAAAATAAAAATAACTGACCTGCTTCACAGGAAAGTTTCAAGTCAGAGTTTGGGCTGCTAAATTCATCATCATTTTCAGGTGACTTTGAGCAATTTTACTTTAAATCCATATTTTTTTTCTTACTGTTTTCTTTCACTATGCCATTACCATCCAGTGTTCCATGTGGCTCCATAATAATTTATAAATAATGCAAGTAAAATAACCAGAAAAATATGAGAAAATAACAAAGTTCATGTCAAATTTGAAGCTCGGTAAATTCTGTTCATTTGAGACAAATGTTAACACATTGATGGCTGTAACCTGTCAAGTTACATAATACTCATTACTTCTATTTCTTCAAACAGGAAAATGTATGTAAACTAGTGAGCACGGTGCCTGACCTATGAATGGGCATGACATGGAGCAGCGGGCCGTTTGACATCGGGAGCCTAATAGCAGAGAAACCATCTTCCTGGTGCACCATTTCTATTCTTCTTCCCCGCCCCTGCATAATATAACCATTCTTGAAATTCCATCTTGGTTAGAAACAACAGTTCTCTGGAAAGTAGACTCTATAGCTTCAACTCCCTAAAGAGATGTGTACTAATTTACATTAAAAAAATCCTTGAGGGTATAAAATATGCCAGGAACTGTCAATATCACAGATTATCACTGGTAGCTTCTGGTATACTGTTAAATTTCCACTTAATTTTTAAGGGACACTAGAGAATTAGTATGACACTAAGTTTGTATACTGTATTTAATAGTATCTTTTTAAAATATGACAGGAATAACCCAGATGTGAAATGCTGAATCATTAATCACAGTTATGATTAATATTTCATAAAATCAAAGTGAGCCTATCTACCCTTGTGCCATCAGATTTCCATAATGCATGAGTCAAATTTAGAAGGTGCCTAATTTGAACATACCAGATGCTCAGGTTCAGGAAAAAAATGCTTAAACTAAACCCTCCTGAGCAGTATGATTTTTGGTCTAAAAAAAGCTGATTTTAGTCTTCTAAAACCCGTTTTGGTTATATTAATCATGTAGAAATTCCAAATTTAGGAAAGGTAAACAAATAACATTTCTTGGGAGAATGATATAGGAAAAGTCAGCTGAATTTTGATATACTTATTTACAGTAACATACTAGTGATTATCATCTTAGATACTAGACACAAACAGAAAAGTAACAGTTAAAATTATGTATTTGTGTTTTGTTTTGTTTTGTTTAATCACAGAAAATCAATTTCCTAAATAACATTCTTCTCAATTTTATGGCTATTGCCATATACAAAATCAAATGAAATAAATATAAATATAATTCATTAATCATGGTTTCTGCTATTTATCTAAAGTTCCAAGTGACACAGTTCTATTGTATACTCTTGCTATCACTCTGTGAAAACAATGTGCTATGTGGTTTACACATCATACAGTGCCAGTCAACATAAAAGGGGAAGCAGACTCTTATACATGGCATACAGAAAAGTACTTTGGGAAAGCACACCCAGGAGTAATTACATAAAAAAGCTCGTAACTCTCATACCATATACTTTTACTATTCAAAGTAAGGCTCCGCCACATATTATAATAACAATTATACCATTATAAGAGTAATCTGATTAAAACCACATAGGTAATAAGTTGAATCAGCTTTTAAAATTTAATGTTTTAATTGTTACATTTAGTACATGCAAGATATAAAATGGTAATTATTCTATGCATATTAAAGATACTTCAGGAACAGCAGTTTCTATTGCTGAGTTAATTCAAGAATTGACTCCTGCTGTCAAGAAGTCTTAAAACAGCACACGGCAATGCCAGCATCCCTCTGCAGCTTTACATAGAGTAGGTATTTCATAATACCTCACTGTGAGAGGCTCACTGTTTCAATTCCATTTTACAGGTAAAAGCAGTTCATCAGGAGCTTTCAGTATTCACCGAAAGTATCAGAGCTGTGAGGAGTGAGGCCGGGACTCCAGGGCCCAGGAGAGGGCTGTCTGGAGCCTGGAGTCTTCCCCTAGGAGCCCGCCGCCCCTGGCTGCTCCGCTGCCTGCACAGGTCACAAGCCACTCCAGTGGTTTAAAACAAACTGGGGGATTTCTAAAGAGGCTTCTTCCAAAGGCAGTAAGTCTTGCTTATGCGTAAGTTATCGGAACTGCTTGGTTTTGTTTCAAATTTTTAAAAATTCAGCAGAGTAGTTTTAAGTATATAATGATCTACGTATACTTTTATTGGAGTAAAAATTTCATCTGTGACCATGTGATTCCTTCAATTTATAAAAATACTTTGAAAATACTCCATGGTTTACTGTAAAATGTGCTTATTTCCATTGCAGTTTTTAGAGCTGACTAATTTTATCTCAGAGACTGGGCAGGAGAGCTCATGTAAAATTTCAATAAACTCTCCCTGTACTTGACAGCTTAGTGTTTCAGTCCGCTTTGCAGCCTTTCCCACGCACTAGTTTCCCGGATTTTTAAAAGGTGTTCTGGGCAGAAAGGGCTCCGGGATCCAGCATGCTCCAGCAGAGGTGGGTCATGGCACATGTTTCCTCACCAAAGGACTTCGCAGAGCTGTGCTCACTGAGAAGGGCCTTCTTATTAGTTTCTCAGCCTGCCGTCTTCCACACTGACTCATTTTCAGAAACCCTTTCTTGGAGATTATTTTATAACCTGTGAGTCTCAGAAAACACATTGGGAAAACTGCGTTATGAACATGGGGCTGTAATGAATCATATTTTACAAACGAGTTCCCACTTCAGAGTGAAATAATCACCCCCTATAATGAGTTTTAGATAATTTCAAACTCAGTTTTTTGTGAGTGGATTTTAAAAATTTCAGAAATGTATGTATTAATAAAACGAGTCAATCTGAATTAATGTTTTTCTAAAAATCAAAGGACCTGAGGCCAAACTCATCCATGACTACGCAGGTGGCCACCGCCTTGCTCAGGGCTGCAGCCCACACTCTGGCTCGGTCGGCTGGACAGGCTCCAACTGCTGCGGACCAGGGTAGCCCGGAGGCGGGGGCACTCAGAGAGCACGTTCTTCTGGTCCATCCCTTTCTGGTCCCTCACCCAGGCCCCACCACTCACAACTCTGTTGTTCAATGGCCTAACGTTTTCTTCATGCACAGACATTCCTCTTTAACAAGTCTTCCCTTTCCTTTACGCTTCTGCTCAGCTGTTGTAGGAAACATCTTTTATTCTTCCTCTGGTCCTTCATTCTGCTCCTGAATCCCTAAACTGAAACTCTTAAGTCGTGTCTAAAAAGTACACAAGTTCTGTGGGATAAGCGGCTGTTAAAGAAACGGAAAGCCATCCATTCGGGGAAAAGACACAGACGAGCAGTGCCTTCCAGGCCGGAGCTCCCTTTCAGTTCTCACCACCCTTTGCAAGGCCCTTGAACTCTCCTGCTGCTTCTTACTTAAAGGGCTTTTTACTTTTATTGCTTAAGGAATCAGCTGCTAGCACGGATTCATACCTTTTCTCACTACACATGAACATCATATTCACTGCAAGCGGCATGTTACCAGCTTTCCCAGGAGTGTAAGGCGTGTACCACTGTCCACAGGAACACGCAGCGCTAACTCACCTGCTAACGAACCTCCAGAATGGAACACACAGTCGGAGACCCCAGGGACCAGCTAAATTTCCTTCACTTCATTCTTCCCTATACTTCACTTCAACGGAACAATAAATGGCTTCTTCCTTTTCATCTCTATTCTCCCTCAAAAATCTCCCTGCTTCTCCACAAAAATTAGATGGTCAATTATAGGCCAACTGGACAGTGTTCACTAAAGCATTATATATCCTTAACTGTAAGGTGTATCAGGGCTATAACGTAAAATATAAGCTCAACATGCAAGCAGAGACCACATACTAAAAGGAGACTGGCTCAGAGGATAGAATGGTCTCCTGGCAGAACTGCACACACACTCTGGGCCCGAGTCTTTGTGTCAGAAAGCTTGGCCGATGACTGATTTGGGGAAAACTGATTTGGCTCAGTGTCCTTTCCACCGTCACATGGAAAGAATTGTATCAACAAAAAGAAATGGAAACAACAACATTCATTTCCAAGTACTTGGCGCCCCACGGTGTCTGGGCCTGTCCCCTTGCTGCAGCGGGAGGGCAGGAGTGACTCCTAACACAGAGGATGGAGCAGCACCCCGCCGCCAGAGAAGGCAGAACAAAGGAGAGCGAACACGCAGAGCAGATCCCGTTTTCATTGTTTTACTTTATGCGCAGGACTTGATTTCACTACAAAACCACCCCTGTAAGCCCACCAGCAAGCACCGAGTCACATGCTACTTAAAGCAGCGAACCGAATCTGAGGTGATGCTGGTCGGAGCCCGGTGCGACGAGAGCTGTGATTAATAACAAGTGCCACACGCTACACTAAAGTGATGGGCATATATTTAGGAAAACATTTATCCTTTCCCCCACACATGTAAGTACTTTAAAATTCCACAAGACACACTGCTGACAATACACAGTTTTATGATTATCTGAATTAAAATTAAAATGCTTAAGTTAACCTCAAGTATCTGTAATTCCTATCTGTGAATTGTTCTGGTCAGCAATAAAACAAATGCTAAACCCCATACAGTTTGGGAATTTCAAAACATCCAAGAAAACAAACTGAACTAAATTAAATCACAGAATTTAACTGAAATAGAAAAGCCAAAGAACTCTACTGTATGTAACAGGAACCATACTATTCAAAAAGAAAGAATATTTATTTATCAGATATAATTTGACTTTTTAGTCAGAGTATGCTAATATTTTATCCACTGAGAAACTAACCAGTTTCTTGAGAATGCCTTTTTAAAAGACATAAGCAAACTAAAAGTAAAGTTAGGCCTCTCTCACGATGTGTAATTTCTTCATTATGATGGAACGCAACAAAACATCTTGCCCTTGGGTTGCGCGGTTTCAGCCAGAACAAATGCAAATGGCTTGCGGGCTGACAGCTGTTTGATGAGGCGCCTGCGCAAGACCTGCATGCTTTACTTTCTCCCGTGAAACTTGGGATGAAAGGCAGAAGGCAGGAAGGGAATTAATGTAGCATACAGTCTAAAGGCAATGCTACAGCCGTGATTAAGTAGAAAAGTTAAAAGGCACAGATTTTCCACAGCTTCGCTGCGTGCAACCCATCCGTGTAACAAGTTGACAGGCCTGGCGCGTCAGCTCCATCATCCCCTCCGACAGCTAAAACGCACGCCGCATCCCTTTTCAGAGGAAATCTGCGTCTGCACCATGAAGCGTTGTACATTATTTCTGAGCACTGCAGGGGGCTTACGTCCATATGGAACCTTCACAAATATTACCACAGATCAAACCGCGGCGGTGCGGCAGATCTGACATACCTATTTAAATGAACAGCAGGGGGCCGCGGCAGCCTCGGGCTGCGCAGAGACAACCTCGCGGAACGCCTGCGCCTCAGCTCCATTACTCAGCAAAGATACACTCTGCATTTATCATTCACTTCATTTCTGCCAGGGCAAGAAGCTCATTTGCCCAAGGTCAACAAAAACGAAAAGAAGGTTTTCTTTTTTTCTCCCCCAAGAAATAAATGTACCTGACAAGTGAGGATTCTGTCCTCTGGGTTTATCAGCCTAAAGAGCAGAGGGAATGTGTGCATGGGATTCAAGCAGCCTGAAATCGGGGTGTGTATGTGTGGGAAAATGGGGGGGAAGGGGGTCCAATAAATACTCTAAAAAGTCACACAATGAATAAAGTAAAACTGGACATGTTCGAAGGATGAAATGGGTTCTGTTGCTCAAACCTGGACACTGGCATCCAGGTTTCCCCCAGTTATTCTGGGGAATTCCTGAGTTTACTCGCCATCACACATGCTCTGAAAGGAAACTCCAGGATACTCCAATGCAGGGGGAAGTCAACGTAATAAAATAATTTCTTGGGTCTTTTTTCTAGGCTTGCTAGACTCATACACTGCATAAGTCTATGAAGAGCAACAACTGTACCTAAGTAACAAATACAGTTCACTGTCTGACTCTCTCCCAAAGTGCCTTGCAGCTCCCACCACACTCCATAGAGATTCACACAGACTTGGCCTTGCCCTGCCTCACATTTTACCTGTACTGCATACACGCACTATCTGCTAGCAGGATCTCAATTTGTAAGTAAAAGCATTAGCAAACAACCATTCTGTTATACATTCTATAATGTTTATCTTGAGAAAAATGAATAAAATATAGTCTTTAACATACTGTTTTACCTCTAAAAGTTCTATTTTTGTCCATTATGAACCATTCTAGGTATACCGCGAAGCTTAGCAAAATCTCTGGTATAATCAGTTAGCTTACAGTTCCTATTATTTATCGTAAATGTAATATACTTACATGCATTAATGAGTAATATGACTGCTTGCCAGTATAAAAGAGATAATGAAATGGACGGCCATCTTCTCCCCACTGAATTGCTAATAAAAAGCCAGATGAAAACAAATAAAATAAAATACACAGAAAGAGACCAAATAGATGTATTTAATTGCAGTTATGAGACATGTTAGTAATTCTGATTAACTTTCCAAGTAACAAAAACATTAATATTTAAAATTTTAATATTTAGTTTAGCATGTTTAACATGCAAATATTTAGGCTGCTTATTTAATACCCATTGACATAAAACAATGTATTTGAGTAACTATTCTAAATATCTCACCACGAGAATTTCTATAACTTCTTTAAAATAAACACACATAAAACAGCCAAAATCATCCTGATAGGATAAAAATATTTTGGTGTGACTGCAAATACAATGCACTCCCATATTCTTAAAAATAAAAACAAAAACTGCTAGTCAATAATGTACTTCATTCGGAAATTAGAAATAGGCATAATATAGCAAAGAAAAAAAACTAAGTGGAGTTTTCCATGCCACATTATTTATTTCAACTCTGTGATGACATACCTCCAAAAATTTAAAATGTCTAAAACTGAAGGGGCCCCAAAGGTGCTACATGTAATTCCTTTTGAAATACAGATGGCCCTTCACTCTAATGAACACCAAACAGACTGACACCAACTCCATGCCCTCTGCCCACGTTTCTCTTGTTTCTGTTAACAATTTGTAGGAATCTAATACATTAAAAATTATACTCCTCTGTCCATTCCGAAGAGGTTGTAAACTCTCTTCTCCCAATCTGTCACTTGCCTTTTAATTGTTTGTGGTGTCTTTTATAATCGAAAGTTTAACATAAATGTTTTTGTAGAATCTGTCACTTTTTCTCTATTGCAGTGTTCTTCAAATGTTTTTTCATTATCAACCCTATTAAGGAGCCTTTTTAAGACTTTTTTTCCTAATTGCCTCTTTTCCCCATGAAATTTTAATACCTAACAGGGCCAAAACATTCTAATAGCTGAGATTTTTTTCACTTCCTCTAAACCAATTTATTTCCCTTTGGGCTCAACATCACTCACATTGAGAAAGCATGCTTTTAAGATTATGCTGTTAAGGAGAATCCAATATGGCTGCATAGGTAAACACCTAGCCGCAGCCGCACACAATAATTTCAATAAAATACAACTAAAATATAAAATGGACATTACCCAGAACTACAGGAAAGTCGACTGACTGGAAATTCTACAACGAGAAGCAAGGAGAACACCAGAAGGAAGCGTGGAGGAGCTGGAAAAGCCTAAGGTACAGAGACACGCGGTGCACATGGAGAAGACGGAGCCGGAGAGGAGGGGCGGCTGAGTGCCTGGCTGGCGTTCCCTAGCGGGAAGGAGATAAAAGCTCCGACTGTGCTGGGCCCCAGTTCCAACTGCTCTGAACCCCAGTTCTAGCCAGACCCCGGGGACCCAGGCTCACACAGAGGGAGCTGGGCTGTAAGGCAGAACCCCGGGGGAGCGGTGAAAGGAGGTCCTGGAGGCACGCATGTTGTGCGCAGAGAAGGGACGGTTGGCTGTGCCGCGGGAGTGCCCTGGTGGGAAGGAGACAGGGGCTCCAGACTGCTCTGAACACCACCTCCAATCCCACTTCCAACTGAACTGAACCCCAGTTCCGGGCTCATTGGAGGAGAGCCTAGACTGTTTGGTAGCAGGCGAAAATCGAGGGCACCTTTCTCTCAGAGGTGCTTGCAACGAGTACTGAAGGACCCTGGGGATTACTGAAACTCAGGAACCGCATAGGGCGGGGCTGACAGAAGCCAAAGCTGTAGGCTTCACCCTGAAACCCCGCCCCATCAGGGAAGCTGTGAAAATGCCGAGACGAAATAGATCACAAACGAAAGAAATGGAGGAAAAAAGCGACTGGATATAGAGTTCAAATCTACGCTTATAAGGTTTTTCAAGAATTTCCTAGAAAAGATTGATAAGACCTATGAGGATATGAAAAGGGATCAACTAGAATTAATAAGGAATCAACAAGAAATGTTAAGGGATCAACAAGAAATAAAGAATACATTGTCTGAAATAAAAAATATTATACAGAGTCCTAAAAACAGAATGGAAGATCGCAAGAATCAAGTCAAAGATTTGGAACATAAAGAACCAGAAGACACTCCTCCACAGAAGCTAGAAAGCAAGAGAATCCAGAAAATTGAAGATAATGTAAAAAACCTCTGGGACAACTTCAAGCGAACCAACATCAGAATTATGGGGGTCCCAGAAGATGAGAGAGAGCAAGATATCAAAAATATACTGAAAGAAATAGTGACAGAAAACTTCCTCCACCTGATGAAAGAATTAGACTTACAAGCCCAGGAAGCACACAGAACTCTAAACAAAAGGAATCCAAAGAGGACCACACCAAGACAAATCATAATTAAAATGCCAAGAGCAAAAGACAAAGAGAGAATATTAAAAGCAGCAAGAGCAAAACAGATAGTTACCTATAAAGGAGCACCCATACGATTGTCAGCTGATTTCTCAACAGAAACCATGCAGGCCGACGGGAATGGCAAGAAATATTCAAGGTGATGAATAGTAAGAACCTACAGCCAAAGATAATCTATCCAGCAAAGCTATCACTCAGAATCGAAGGTCAGACAAAGAGCTTCACTAATAAAAAAAAAAAAACTAAAGGAGTTCATCACCACCAAACCAGAATTATATGAATTGCTGAAGGGGATTCTTTCGGAAGAGAAAGTAAATAAAGATAAAAATTATGAACAACAAATACATAACTATCAACAAGTGAATCTAAAAACCAAGGAAATTAAAAAAAATCTGATGAACAATATTAACTGTTGAATATAATGGAATCAGAGGTATGGAAGGGGAGTGAACTGACGATTCTTGGGGGAAAGGGGAGAGGGGGATGTGGGAAGAGACTGAACATAAACTGTGCACCTATGGATGAGGACAATGGGGGGTGGGGAAAGGGCAGAGGGTGGGGTGGGAACCTGGTGGAGGACAGCAATGGGGGGGGGGAGAAGGAACATTTGTAATAAAATTTATTAAAAAAAAAGATTATGCTTTTAAGAAAGCATTGTTTTCCTATACTCTGAATTTTTTGTTTTCATGTTTAGAAATTTAATCCACCTGGAATTTACATTTGTGAGAGAGAAATGCAACTAAGGTGAGTCATTACTTTCTGTTGAAATGCCACCTGCACAACATGATCTTTCCCTCCTGAGAGTAACTGGCATTACACATGGGCCACTTTAAGTGAATACACCTGAAAAGAAGACCAAACGTTCACAGTAACTAGTGAAAAAGAAATCCTGATAGAGTTCAGCTTGAAAAAATAAAACAAGATTCTTATTTGTCAATGGCTTGAGGATGAATTAAATAGTTATCCAGCATCCCTATCACAGGCTGCAAATTTTCCAATATTTATTACTATGCAATAAATTTTCATTACACTGAAAAGCAACCAGTTAAAAAGTGACCAAGAAAGACAAATATCATGCCTACAGATGAGACTTTACTGTAAAGCTTGGAGGAATTTTGAGTTGGGTCTCATTTCATGTAAGTGTTTAAGTGTGAGTGTGTATGTGTATATTTGATTTCATAAAGTATGCATGTATATACATATATGTGTATATATATGTATGTATATATATGTAGGCTTGATTTAATTCAATCTTAAGATGTCACAGATTTTAAGATAGCCCATTATGCAACTTTTACACAGAGAAAAATAACCAACACTTGATAGCATACTTCATAGTTTACATTAACTGTATAATGAATCCTGTTATCAAAGACTAGAGGCCCAGTGCACAAATTCGTGCATGGGTAGCATTCTAAATTCCTTTGCTGAACTTACATATGCATTCCTATTGAAAATAGAAGATTTTTATACATTTTTAAAAAACACAGGTTTTAACTTATGTTTAAACTATATACTTGCTGAATGTTTGTGTCCTTCTCAAAATTCATATATTGGGGCCTAATCCCCAATGTACTACTAGTATTTGGATGTGGGGTATTTGAGAGGTAATTGGGGCTCTGCTCCCATAAATGGGATTAGCGTTCTCATAAAAGGAATCCCCAAAAGACCCCTAGTTCCTTCCACCATGTAAGACACAGAGGAAGTCAGCTGTCTATGAACCAGGAAGTGGGCACATAGGAAGCATTGAATCCCCAACTACATGGAAGGAAGGAAATAATAAAGATCAGAGGGGAAATAAATAAAGACAAAAGAAAAAATTAAAAAGATCAATGAAACTAAAAGCTGATTCTCTGCAACAATAAACAAAACTGACAAATCTCTAGTAATACTCATAAAAAAAAGAGCCCAAATAAATAAAAATCAAAAGTGCAAGAGATTACTGTTGAATCTACAGAAATACAAAAGATCATTAACTTGTATGAGGAACAATTATATGCCAACAAATTGGGCAATCTAGGAGAAATGGATAAATTTCTAGAGACATGCAATTGTTCAAGACTAAGCCAAGAAGAAAACAATCTGAACAGACCTAGTACTAGCAATGAAACTGAAGCAGTAATTAAAAAACAAAACTCCTGCCTGGCTGGTGTGGCTCAGTGGCTGACTGTGTTGACCTATGAACCAGGAGGGTACAGTTGATTCCCCGTCAGGGCACATACCCAGGTTTGGACTCGATCCCCAATGGGGGGCATGCAGGAAGCAGCCAGTCAATGATTCTCTCTTATCATTGATGCTTCTCTCTTTCTCTCTCCTTCTCTGAAATCAATTAAAAAAAAAAATCCCAACAAATAAAAGTTCAGGACCAAACTCCTTCACAGGTGAATTCTACCATTCAAAAAAGAATAAATACCTATCCTTCTCAAACTGTCCCAAAAAATTAAAGAGAAAGGAACTATTCCATACTCGTTCTATGAGGCTGACATTACCCTGATACCAAAACCAGACAAAGACACTATAAATAGAATTACAGGCCAATTTCCCTGATGAACACAGATGTAAAAATTCTCAACAAAATACTAATAAACCAAATTCAACAATATTAAAAATCATACTCCATGATCCAGGGGGATTTATATAATGGATACAAGAATGGTTTGATATCCACAAAACAATTACTGTGACACATAACATTAACAAAACCAACAATAAGAATCCATGATCACCTCAATAGATGCAGAAAAGAATTTGACAAAATTCAATATTCATTTATGATAAAATCTCTCAACAAAGTGTGTACAGAAGAAACTTACTTCATGATGATAAAGGCTATCTATGACCAGTCCACAGCTAACATCATTCTCAATGCTTTTTCTCTAAGATCAGGAACAAGACAAAGATGCCCATTCTCACTATTATTATTCAATATAGTACTGGAAATACTAGCCACAGCAACCAGACAGGAAAAAGAAGTAGAAGTCATCCAAATTGGAAAGAAAAGAGTAAAAGTATCACTATTTGCAGATGACATGATACTATATAGAGAGAACCCTAAAAATTCTACACGAAAATGTGATTAGAGCTAATAAATGAGCTCAATAAAGCTGAAATATATAGAAATCTGTCATGTTTCTATACTCTAATAATGAATGATCATAAGAGAAATTAAGAAAACAACCCCATGTTAATGCATCAAAAATAATAAAATAATAAAAAACAAATAAAACACCTAAGAATAAATTTAACCAAGGAGATGAAAGACCTGTACTCTGAAAACATTGAAGAAACTGAAGAGGACAAAAATAAATGGAAGGATATACCACGCTCTTAGATTGGAAGGATTATTTTCATTACAGTGATCATACTACACAAAGTAATCTACAGATTCAATGGAATCCACAGCAAAATACCAATGGCATTCTTTTCAAAACAAGAATAATTCTAAAACTTATATGGAATCACAAAGGACCACAAGTAGCAAAGCAGTCTTGAGAAGGAAGAACAAGGTTGAAAGTATCACACGTCCTTCTTTAAACTATTCTACAAAACTATAATAATCATAACAGTAACATAGTGACAAAGACAGGCACAGCCCTAAAATAAACCCTTGTTATACGGTCAATTAATTTAAGACAAGGAGGGAAGATTATGCAATGGAAAAATGATATTTTCTTAACTGGTGTTGGGAAAACTGAACAGATCATGTAGAAAAAAATGAAACTGAACCATTATCTTATACCACATACAAAAATAAACTCAAAACAAATGGGATTTCATTAAACTAAAAGCTTCTGCATAGTGGAAGAAAATGATCAACAAAACAAAATGACAACCTATAAAATGAGAGAATATATTTTCAAATGACATGTCCAATAAGAGATGTTGATATTGCCGAAACCGGTTTGGCTCAGTGGATAGAGCATTGGCCTGCGGACTGAAAGGTCCCAGGTTCGATCCCAGTCAGGGGCATGTGCCTTGGGGTGTGTGCAAGAGGCAGCTGATCGATGATTCTCTCTCATCAATGTTTCTAACTCTCTATCCCTCTCTCTTCCTCTCTGTAAAAAATCAATAAAAAAATAAATTAATTAAAAAAAAGAGATGCTGATATTCAAAATATACATTCTTTGAAAAACTAAATCTACCATAAGACTCAGCAATACTTCTGGGTATGAAAGTGAAACCACTAATTCAAAAAGACATGCACCCCTATGTTCATTGCAGCATTATTTACAAGAGGCCTGGTCCACAAAATTCGTGCATGGGAGGGAGGGAAGGGTGTCCCCAGCCCAGCTTGCACCCTCTCAATCCAGGACATCCCTCTCACAATCCTGGACTGCTGGCTCCTAATCGCTCACCTGCCTGCCTACATGGTCACCCCTAATTGCTCACCCTCCAGATGCTGGCGTGATTGCCTTACAATGCCTCTAATTGCCCCTAGTTGCCCCCTCAACCCTGACTCCCCACCCCCCTGCGGGCCTGGTTGCCCCTAACTGTCCCCCACACCCCCCCGCCGGCCTGGTTACCCCTTACTGTCCCCCTCACCGCCTGGTCATCCCCAACTTCCCCCTTCCTCTGGCCTAGTCACCCCTCACTGTCCCCCCTGCCAGTCTGATTGTCCCCAATTGTCCCATCTGCTGGCCTGGTCTCCTCCAACTGCACCCTCCCGCTGGCCTGGTCGCCCCTAAATGCCCCCTCTCCCCCCAACTGGCCTGGCTGTCTCTTATTGCTCCCCGCTGCTGGCCTGGTCGCCTCCAACTGCCCCCCTCTGCCGGCATGGTGGTCCCTAACTGCCCCTCCTGCTGGCCTGGTCATCCCCAACTGCCCCCTCTGCTGGCCTAGTCACCCCCAATGCACTACCCCCTGCCAGCCTGGTCACCCCACACAGCCTGCTGTTCAGTCATTTGGTCACCCCTCACTAACTCCCCTGTTGGCTGGTCAAAGACAGCTATCTTGTGAGGGTGTGAGGGTTAATTTGCATATTACCTCTTTATTATACTAGATAGCCAAGATATGCAAGCAATATAGGTGTTCTCGATAGATGAATAAATAAAGAAGTGGCACATTCTGTGTATACAATGCAATATTACTCAGCAACAAAAAAGAACCCAAACCTGCCATTTGCAATACCATGGTGAAATAAGTCAGACAGAGAAAAACAAATATCACATGATCTCACTTACATGTGGGTTAAAAAACAAACAAATAAAACAAAACAAAAACAGACTCACAGAAACAAAGAGCAAACTGATGGTTGTCAGAGGGGAGAACGGTGGAGGGATGGGTGAAGAAAGTGAACTGGAATAATCAACAATATAGTTGTGAGTATGCAAAACAGTGTTTATTCTTGTATTATTTGTTTATTAATTATTATGAACAGTATAAATCTACTTTTGCCCCCTCTATACTTCTAAATAGTCTGAAATCTCCTTTTTGATTTCCTCTTTAACATAATAGTTTTATGGTTCTGTTAAGTTTTAAGTTGGAAAAATCTAATCTATAACACCTACTTTTGGGAATTTGTTAGGTTTCTCTATCACCTATTACATGGTATTTCTATTAATATTCCATTGGCATCTGCATATCAAATGTATTCTTTGCACTTGTATCTGTAGCTATAAAATCATGCTGTGTTATTCAAATTCTTTAGAGATTTAGTTAACAGCTTTTGCTTTAAATATTTCAATGCAAAATGCTTGGTGCAAAAAGGTTCATGGTCGTCAAATCCATTTAACAGATATTAGGTTTTATCAACATAAACTAATATTCTTGTTTGACTGAACCATTCCCCAATCTCCCTGAATTCCATTTTGTTTAGTATTAGGTACCACTCTTTGCTTCTGTCATCAATCTGTATATATCTTTGCTTATCCTAATATTTATATCACTTGCTTTAAATAGTAAAGCAGGATTTTTATGTTAACTCAATCTAGAAGCTTTCATCTTTTAACCAGGAAAGCAATAATATACTACAAGTGTAATAATTTATTCAACTCTAAAATTGAATTTTACCTCTTTATTGTACCAGATAGCCAAGATATGCAAGCAACATAGGTGTCCATAGATAGATGAATAAATAAAGAAGTGGCACATACTATATATACAATGCAATATTACTCAGCAACAAAAGAGAACCCAATCCTGCCATTTGCAACACGATGGTTTGCAAATTCATTCACACTTTTTAACAGAAAAAATCATTTTGTCCTATTATTCAAAAAATAAAGCAAAATGGGTAGGTAGGTGGCAAAAATATTTTGCCGATTCTATGGGAGTACTGTTTATTTTTTAAATTTATTTTTCTTTTTTATTTAATTTATTGGGGTGACATCTATATATATATAAAAGGTTAATATACTAAGTGTCCACCAGTTTGTTATGACATGAACTGATGATCAGGGGGCAGATGCTCAATGCACAGGCATGGAAACATGGTACAGACTAATGAATCTCAGAAGGAAGGAGCAACAGGGGAGAAAGGAGGGTAAGAGATTAATACCCAAAGATCTTATATGTATACTAGAGGCCTGTGCATGGATTCATGCACTGTGAGGGTTCTTGGCCTGGCCTGTGCCCTCTCGCAACCTGGGACCCCTTAGGGTATGATGGACTGCCAGTTTCAGCCCAATCCCTGCAGGACAGGCCGAGGGACCCCACCAGTGCATGAATCCATGCACCAGGTCTCTAGTTGGTTAATAAAATTATATAGGTTTCAGGGGTACAATTCTATAATATATCATCTGTGTATTGTACTGTGTGTTTAACACCCCAAGTCTCCTTCCATCACTGTTTATGCCCTCTTTCCCCTCTTCTTTATTTTATTTATTTATTTATATTTATTTATTTAATATATTTTATTGATTTTTTACAGAGAGGAAGGGAGAGAGAGAGAGAGTTAGAAACGTTGATGAGAGAGAAACATCAACCAGCTGCCTCTTACACACCCCCTACTGGGGATGTGCCCGCAACCAATGTACATGCCCTTGACCGGAATCGAACCCGGGACCTTTCAGTCCGCAGACCGACGCTCTACCATTGAGCCAAACCGGCTTTGGCTTCTTTATTTTTTAATATATGTTTTTACTGATTTCAGAGGAAGGGAGAGGGAGAGAAAAACATCAATGATGAGAGAGATTCACTGACTGGCTGCCTCTTGCACACCCCCTACTGGGGGTAGAGCTTGCAATCCAGGCATGTGTCCTAACTGGGAATCAAACTGTTCATGGGTTGATACTCAACCACTGAGCACCACCAGCTGGTGGTTATCTTCCCTCACCCCCCTTTCCTTCTGGTAATCACCACACTGTTTTCTGTGACTATAATTTTCTGTAAGTAGGATTTTCTAATTCCTATGTAAGAAAATCCTACCATCACTGACATATTTCTAAAATAACACATGGGCACTTGTCAGGGACAAAGAAGTTCATAGGCTGATGCTCAACACTGAGCCTCATGGGCCAGGCTAAAAAAAATAATTTCTTGTTTTAATAATACTTTTTAAATGAACTGAAAACTACCACTAGTCCACTCTGAATAAGAGGTTTCAATTGTAAAGGAAAAAATAGTAAATGTATTTACTTCCTGGCAACCTTAAAGCCTGTATTTTCTTTAAGATTTTAAGGATTTAAAAGGTAAAATCATAAAGAAGCCAGAGCAAACAGTGGGCCAGATAAAAATGATGGTTAAATGTTCATTAGAAACAATACATGACAAGAGATGAAGGAATCACATCAATAAAGTAATGAAAGACCAAAAAATGGAGGTGAGGGATTTTTAAAAAAATATTTTTTAAATTGATTTTTTACAGAGAGGAAGAGAGAGGGACAGAAAGTTAGAAACATCGATGATAGAGAAACATTGATTAGCTGCCTTCTGCACACCCCCTACTGGGGATGTGCCCACAACCAAGGTACATGCCCTTTACCAGAATCGAACCTGGGACCTTTCAGTCCGCAGGCAGACACACTATCCACTGAACCAAGCCGATTTTGGCGAGGTGGGGGATTTTTAATCAGTGAAAATATTCTTCCCAAATAAAGATAAATGTAAAATTTTCCTATAAACTCAGGAAATCTGTACCAAACTCTTCCTCACAAAGTCATATTAGAATGCAAACAAATTGAACTTAGTGTAAGCATAAACTCTAACCTGGTCTAATTTTAATATTTTTTAATTTAAAAGAAATCAGTTGTAAACTACATTATTATAAATATTTTTGACCTATCACACAACCACCATGATATACAAGAGTTCATTTCCATACTATGTAAATGACTACTAACATATAATATAACAATATAGCAAAAATAACTGATTATTTCATTCTTAAGCAAACTTACCTTTCTGTTTTGGAAAAATCAGTTCAGGATGCTGTAAAATAAATTTAAAAATGCATTAGATAATTACTGCAACATATAAAACTAAGTGAAATTTTTAAAAATATGAATTAAGATAATTACCTTCATTATTGGTCTGGCTCGCTTCTCAAACAAACCACTGGGGAAAAGATAAGCAATAGCTCTCTGAAAATATACATAAAGGTTAATTAACAACTGTTACAGAAACCGGTTAATGTTATGGTTTACAGTTATTGAGTGCAAATGTGCTAGATATCACATTAACAGTTTCATATGCATTATCTCATTTCAACATAATCAAAATGAAAGAATGTTACCACATACACATCCCCCAGAAGAAAACTGTAAGGAAAGTAGTTCCTGGTTCTACAACCCCCAGTAGATGCCTGAAAGTCCTGATAATCCCCATCTTTATGTATGCCATGGTTTTTCCTATACATACATACATACAGCCTATGGTGACGTTTACAGCTTCTCTTTGGCATAACTGAACTGCCAGCATTATTACTCTTGGGATTTGGGCCCTTGTTAAGTAAAATAAGGGTTGCTTGAACATAAGCACTGTGACACCTCAAAGTGAACTTGATATTAAGTGACTAAGGACGGGGAGTGAATACAGCTTGGAGACAGAGGACAAAGGCTGATTCACATCCCGGGTGAGAGAGAACAGGACAGCGATTTCTGGAGTTTTCCATTTAATATTTTCAGAGTGAGAAAGTCCACAGGTAGCTGAAACCGAGGAAAGGGCAACTGTGGATAAGGGGGTATTACCGTATTAAAGTAGTTATGAACAATTTCCAAGTGTGTCCTCAAACATGAAATAGCACGCATACGGATCATCTCTCCCTTTTAAAGGAACCCTAGACCTGCGGAGCTAATGTGCCCTAACGCCCAGCTGGAAGTACAAATATCGGGCAGAACAATGATCAGAGTAGGATCAAGGTCTTGTCCACAGTGATACCCATTGATTTCTGGCTGCTCTTTGAACTATTCCTAGAAGTCGTAAGTGATTTTAAACTACATATTCCCAAACAAGTTCTTGAAACAGGTCTGTTTCTCGATGGGGATGCTACTGGCACTTTGATTGCGATAGCTCCATTGTAGGCAACTTTTCTCTACACTGCAGATCGCTTAACAACCCTGGTTTATTAGAAATCTGGGCCATGACATCCCCAGTGCTGTGACAAATCTCACGCACACACATTTCCAATGTCCTTTACTCTGAAGGAGCAGTACTGCCGGAAACTTGAGACCAGCTTTAGCCATTTGTGTCTTTTCCAATAGCCCTATCACAACTAAAATAATAATTTTAAAAAGCCCACAAAAAGCACTCATTTTGTTGAGCTATGTCAGGTGAAGTCTGAGGCCCGAGGTCTTATGCCCCCTGCACTCTGACGACTGGCGGCCGGTGAGCACTGTGCCGCTCGCCTGGAGAGCCTTTCTCAGGAAGGCCCACTCTCCATCACCCGGAACGCGTGCTGGACCCTGTTCTCTCCTGAAAGTAGAGGTTATAATTTGGGGGTACAAATTCAATTATTGTAGGAGCCCAGTTGTGTCTGAGTCAAGTTTATTCTCATTCAAGCTTTGCCAATGAAATTGACACTAAAAAATGTGAAATACCAGAGTGGTAATTTTATGACTTTTTTCTTTTTAAAACCAGGAACACCTGTCCTTTCCTTCTCTGATGGAGAAAAGATGGAATTTTTAATAAACAATGTAAATAACTGCCATAGGCAAAAGATAAACTAGATCCAAACCTCCCACCACACATTACAATGAACTCTACATGAGTCAGAGCTAAACACAGAAAATGGCAACAAAACAAGTACTAAACAACATCAGTGAATTCTTTATAATGTAGATATCAAAGTCTTCCTTAACTATGACTCAAAATTCAGAAGCAAAAAAGACTGACCAAATTAAGCTATATTAAAAAATGAAAAGATATGGCTCTAATGTATTCACAATAAGAGAAGTATAGTTAAAACCACTGAGTAAATGCTTTTCATCCAACAGAACTAGCAAAAATTCAAAAGCCTGATAGCACATTGCTAACGGTTAGAGAATTCTGGCAGTGCCTTGCTGGTGGAGTGTTAAATAGTGCCACCAACAAGGAAAGTTTGACACTATCTAACAAAACCACATATTTCTCCCAGCAATCCCTTTTCTATGAATTGCTTTTAAAGATACTCCCCCTCACAAATACACAAGCACAGGTTATTCAATGATTTATAAGAGCAAAATATTAGAAACAACCAAATCCCCAGACATGAATTTGATTGAATAAATGATGATACATCTATGTGACCAAGTACTTTAGAGCTATAAAAGAAAAAAGATTGAGAAAAACAAGATGCAAAAGAAATATACTTAGAATAAGACCACTAGTGTGAGAAAGAGAAACAGAAATAAGAAAATACATATTGGAACAGGAGAATAACATACATGTTCCTTTTATGCAAACATAAACACAGAAAGAATTAAGTGGAAAATGATAAAAATCATTACCAATTAAAGGATTAGAGGCCTGGTGCATGAAATTCGTGCACTCAGGGAGGAGGTCCCTAAGCCTGGATTTTGAGGGGCGCAGGCCAGGCCGAGGGACCCCACTGGTGCATGATCAGGGCCAGGGAGGGACACAGGAGGGATCCAGGGTATGTCTTGCTCAGTCCTGATTGGCCAGACCCAAGCAGCAAGCTAACCCCTGGTCAGCACACATCATAACAAATTGGTTGAGCAACCTTAGCATATCATTAGCATATTATGCTTTGATTGGTTGAACAGTTGACAGAACAATTTAGTTTATTAGGCTTTTATTATATAGGACTAGAGGCCCGGTGCATAAAATTTGTGCACAGGATGGGCGGGGGGGTGTGTTTCTCTTAGCCCGGCCTGCACCCTCTCCAATCTGGGACCACTTGAGGAATGTCCGACTGGAAGTTTAGGCATGAACCCTGTGGGCAGTTGGACATCCCTCTAGCAGTAAGGAACTGCTGGCTCCTAACCGTTCACCTGCCTGCAGGCTTGATCGCCCCTAACTGCTCTCACCTGCCAGTTTGATATCCCTAACTGCTCTCCCCTGCTGGCCTAATTCCCCTAACTGCTTTTATACATCCTAAGTCTGATCATGAGAAAGCAATTAAAAAGCCAGAATGTGAGACAAACGAGCAAAACCTATAGCTAGCTATAAAGACATTTTGCAGAAAACTGGGAAAATTTTCTGAGACTATATATATTATAGAATTATAATTATACAGTTATAACAGTGGTATTGTGGGAGACAATATGCATGTGGTTTTATAACTTGGCTCTCTATTCTGTTCTATTCATCTATGTGTCTGTTTCTCGGCCAATACCATGAGGAATTATCGTGGCTCTGTAGCATAATTTGAAGCCAAGCAGTGTGATACCTCCAGCTTCATTCTTCTTTCTTTGGCTATTCGGGGTCTTCTGTGGTTCCATACAAATCTGATGATTTCTTGTTCCATTCTTTAAAAAATGACCTTGAGATTTTGATGGGGATTGCATTAAATCTGTATATTGCTTTGGGCAATATGGCCATTTTAACTATTATTGATTCTTCCAATCCATGAACACAGGATTTTTTTCTATTGTATTTTGACTTTTTCAATCTCTTTTAAAAATGCTTTGTAATATTCAGTATATAGGTCTTTGGCATTCTTTGTTAAGTTTATTCCAAAGTATTCTATTCTTTTGATTCCAATTGCAAAAGGAACTGTCTTATCTCCCCCCGCCCCCCTTTCTTTTCCTGAAGTTTCATGCTTAGTATACAGGAAGGCAATGTATTTTTGCAAACTGATTTTCTATCCTGCAACTTGACTATATTTGTTTCTTGTTCCTAATAGTTTTTTGATAGAGTCTTTAGGGTTTTCTATATACATATAATAATATATATGTCATCCACAAAAAGTGACAGTTTGACTTCTTTCTTTCCTATTTGGATGCCTTCTATTTCTTTCTCTTGTCTTGTCTTATTGCTCTGGCTAGGACAGTGATCACCAAACTCATTAGTCAACAGAGTCAAATATCAACAGTACAGGATTGAAATTTCTTTTGAGAGCCAAATTTTTTCAACTTAAACTTCTTCTAATGCCACTTCTGGTATTTTGTAGAAGAGCCACACTCAAGGGGCCAAAGATCCGTATGTGGCTTGTGAGCCGCAGTTTGCCGACCTAGGAGCTAGGACTTCCAGCACTACCTATACTAATAAAAGGGTAATACGCTAATCAGACAGGGAGACTTTCTGGACAAGGCCACGGTGGTGGGGCCAAGGCAGTGGCAGTTAGGGGTGATCAGGCCAGGAGGAGAGGCCAGTTGGAGGTGATCAGGCTGCCGAGGGTGGGGTGGAGTTAGGGATGATCAGGCTGGCAAGGAGGCCAGTTGGGGGCACCAAGGCCGGTGGAAGTGACAGTTGAGGGTAACCAGGCCAGCAGGCAGAGTGGTTAGGGGTGATCAGGCAGGCAGGCAGGTGAGCGGTTAGGAGCCAGCAGTTCCAGGTTGCGAGAGGGATGTCCAACTGCCAGTTTAGTCTCAATCCCTGGATTGGGCCTAAACCGGCAGATGTCTGAGGGGTCCCACATTGGAGAGGGTGCAGGCCGGGCTGAGGGACAACCCCCCATGCACGAATTTTGTGTACTAGGTCACTAGTCTATACATATAAAAGGCTAGTAAACTAAGTGCCCATCCGAATGGTAACTATGATGCACACTGATCAGCAGGGGGGAGACGCTCAACGCAGAAGCTGCCGAGACTTGGCAGGGGTGGTTCTCGGGTGATGCACCTCGAAACCAGAGAGGAGGGAGCCTGATTCCTTGTGGAGCTGTGCTATTCCATTTTTGGCTATGGGTTATGTTGTTGCCCTGAATCTGGTATACTGCACACTTGAGTTTACGTTCCACACCCTGTACAAGAGCAACTTTGCAGAATGTCCTTTCGCACTCCCGGACCCCTCAGGGGATGTCAGAGAGCTGGTTTTAGCCTGATCCCTGCAGGCCAGGCCGGGGGACCCCACTCGCCAGAGGGATCCCACTCACTCCGCAGACGCTCTTTGAACCACAGTGCTATCCCAGGTGTGGCCGGCCATGGAGGGACCAGAGGTTGGCTCCAGGGCATGTCTGGCCCGTCTTGTCCAGTCCCACCCCACTGGCCACCTTCTAATTAATTTCCTTTCAAGGTGTACGAACTCATGCACTGGGTCACTAGTGTGGAATAAGATTAGTAAGCTTTCAGTTTTTCACCATTCAGTATGGCATCACTTGAGGGTTCACCATTCATGGTCTTTATTATGTTGAGGTATCTTCCTTCTATTCCTATTGTATTGAATGTTTTACACTTGATCTTAGCCAAAAGGCCGAGAAGCGATGTATTGAATGTTTTCATCGTAAATGATTATTGTATCTTATCAAATGCTTTTTCTACATCCACTGGTAAGATATGATTTCTATGCCTTCTTTCGTTAATGTGGTGCATTCATGGATCAATTTGTGTGCAATGAACCATCCTTGTGCCCCTGGAAAGAATGCTACTTAATCATGATGAATTATTATTACTTTTAAATGTACTGTGGCATTCGATTTGCAAGCATTTTGCTTAGAATTTTTGCATGTGTGTTAATCAGATATATTACTCTATAGTTTCCTTTTTGTGTTACTATTGCCAGATTTTGGTATCAGGGCTCTATTGGCCTCATAGAATGTTAGGAAGTATAGTATTTTCTTCAATTTTTTTGAAGAATTTGAGAAATAGGTTTTAAATCTTCTTTGAACATATGGTAGAATTCACTGGTGAAGCAATCTGGTCCTGGACTTTTACTTTCTTGGGAAGTTTTTGATGGTTGTTTCAATTCCCTCACTGCTGATTGCTCATTTAGATATTCCAATTCTTCATGACTTAGTCTAAGAAGGTTATATTATTTCTAGGAACTTATCCATTTCTTCTAGGTATTAAATTTAGTGGTAATTTTTTATATAATATTCTAGTATGACCCTTTGTATATCTGTGATGTCTATGGTGACTTCTCTCTCATTTCTGATTTTGTTTATATGGGTCTTTTTCCATTTTTTCCTTAGTGAGTATAGCCAGGGGTTTGTCAATTTTATTAATCTTTTCAAAGAACCAGCTCTTTGTTTTAAATTTTTGTAGTCTTTTTGTTCTCTTTTTCATTCAATTCTGCTCTAATTTTTATTATTTCCTTTCTTCTGTTCATGTTGGGTTGCTTTTGTTTTTCTGGTTCTTTAAGATTTGATGTTAAATTGTTTACTTGGGACATCTCTTGTTTCTTGAGATAGGCCTGTAATGATATAAACTTTCCTCTCTTTACTGCTTTCGCTGCATCCCAAAAGTTTTCATATGTTTTATTATCATTCTCATTTGTCTCTGTATATCTTTTGATCTCATCTTTTATTTCTTCTTTGACACAGTCATGTTTTAGTAATATGTTTTTTAATCTCTACACACTTGTGCGTTTCTTTACTTCCTTTTTGCAGTTGATTTCTAATATATCAAGGCATCATGGTTGGGGAATATAGTTGGTATAATTTCAGTCTTCTGGATTTGTTGAGGCTTGTTCTGTGACCCAACATATGGTCATCCTTGAGAATGTTCCATGTGCACTGGAGAAGAATATATAATTTGATGTTCCAGATGAAAGGTTCTATAATTGTCAATTATGTCCATTTGGTCTAGTGTTTCATTGAAGGCAGATATTTCTTTTATTTATTCATTTAAAAAAAAAACCACCAAACTTTACTGTTGAGAGTATTACAGATGTTCCCCTTTCTGCTTTTTTGCCCCCCTCCACCTGGTTCCCACCCTGACCCAAGCCATCACCACCAGACTGTGTCCATAGGTAATGCATATATGCAAATAAGTTCTTTGGTTAATCTCGTCCCTCTGAGATTCGTCATGTTCCTATGCCTCTGGTTCTATTTTATTCATCAGTTTATTTTGTTCATTAGATTCCTTGTTCATTTATGTTGATTTTTAGGTTCAATTATTCATATTTTAGATCTTTATTTTTTTCCTTCTTCTGTTTTTCTCTTGCTGTTTTTAAAATTCTTTTTAACATTTGGCATTTTAATTATGATGTACCTTGTTGTGGGCCTCTTTGATTCCTTTTATTGGGGATTCTCAATGCTTCCTGAACTTGTAAGGCTATTTCTTTCACCAGGTAGGGGACATTTTCTGTCATTTCTTCAAGTAGGTTTTCAATAACTTGCTTGCTCTCTTCTCCTTCTGTCAACCCTATAATGAGTATGTTGGGATGCTTGAAGTTGTCCCAAAGGCTCCTTACACTATCTTCATATTTTTGGACTCCTTTTTTCTCTTTGCTCTTTTGATTGGGTGGTTTTAGCTTTCTCATATTCCAAATCATCAATTCTCAGAATCCTCTACTCCAGTGTTTCCCAAAGTGTGGTACGCATACCCGCAAGGGTATGGGAAGAGTTTGGTGGGGGTACGCGTTACACTGGAGTTTGGTGGGGATATGCACTGCACCGTGCTTAGCTGCGCCTAATTCTACGTTCTCATGAGTATGAGGGGTACTCAGCATTACGAAAATTATAGAAGGGGTACACATATGTCAAAAGTTTGGGAAACACTGCTAAGTCTACTCCATTGTTGAATCCCTGTAATTTATTCATTATTTCAGTTAGTATATGCTTAATTTCTGACAGATTCTTTTTCTTGTCTTTGAAATTCTGAGATCCTCAAAAGTCTCACTTTGTTCCTTGAAGCTCTCATTAAGATCCTCGAGCAATCTTATAACTATTGTTTTGAACTCTGTATCTAGTAGGGTACTTGCTTCAATTTCATTTAGTTCTTTTTCTGTAGATTTCTTCTGTCTTTTATTTGTGACATGTTTCTTTATCTCTGCATTTTGGCTGCTTCCCTGTGTTTGTTTCTATGTATTAGGTAGAGCTGCTATATCTCCTGGAATTGGTAGAATGGCCTTGTGCATTAGGTGTCCTTAAGGGCCAAGTGTTTCCCATCACCTGAGCTAGACACACTTGGTGCACCCCTGTGTGGGCTGTGGTCAGAGGGAGTGAGTGGGACCATGTAAGTTCATGAACTAGGTACTGCATGAGTCTCCAGCAGCCTCTGTGTCACTCAGTCACAGTCTCTGCTGTTTTTTATGACCCGAAGTAATAAAGACTTCTTTTCCTGGCTTTGGAATCCTGGGCTGGGGGTCTGACGTGGGGCTGGGAAACCCTTGCTCCTCATGGGAGTCTTTGAATAAAAGATTTCTTCAGTGTAGTTGGACTTGAGCATTCCTAATTTTGTCTTGTGTGTGAGGTCAGACGGTTGGTTGGACAGTGGCATTTTGATACTTCTGATCTATGACTTGGTTCCTTGGGGCTTACATGGGTAATGCTATCATAAGAACCGTCTGGAATGCTAACTTTCTTGACAACTCTCTTGGCACTATTGAGGCCATGTGCTACTGACCAGACAGCCTGAATTTACGATGTCTAAGGCAAGAGAGCTTGGATTAACTACCCCATTTCAACCTGAGTTTCAAAGCTGGGACAGGAATGGGAAACATTTATATACTGAAAGCGCTAAAATATGGGCATGCCCACAAACATGCATCTGGCTGAAAACGAGAGCAACATCACCGAAGTCTCCAGGTCCCCAGTGGGCCTTCTTGTAGTTTTAATAATTCAGGGGTCTTTATTGACACAGCTCCAGTTGTCCCCCCAACCTCCTATTTTTTTCTGTAGTTAATCTTAACCTGCTATTGGAAAGAAAAGGCTGTGTTGCTTTTTGCTTTTTTGTGTGACAAATATTGAAAATTCCTTTTGCATGTTTTTGTAACTCCTTCCTCCGAGAAAAACAAAGCACTGGGGAAAAACCAACCAAACATAACAATGACAAAAATGACAAACGTCCACCTCCTCCTTTCGTAGGAAGGCTCACCTGAAGACACAACATGATTCTGTAAGAACAGGGCTTTGTTTGCCACATGTCTTCCAGGTTGTGCCCTCCTCGCTCTCCATTGTGACTCTCAGTCTAGGCCAGAGTAACTCTTTCCCACCACCATCTTCAAAGTAGGGATGGGATGGTAGAGGGAGGAAGGGGCATATCATCTTTCTTTTCAAAGCCTGCTGCTGGTAGTGATGCAGGTCCTGGAAAGTCTACATGTCCACACAGCATGAAAATACGTGTACTGCAGCCAGCTGTTTCAGCACCAATGTCACCAGCACAATCTTGCTGGGGTTACTGCAATCTCTTGTTACCGGATGATCTGTATGAGCTAACAAGGGCACTGATCCCAATTTGCCTTGTAATGGGAGGAAGACCCACTAAAGGGGTACAACAGCTTTCCTCCTTTCCCACCCCACAAGTCCCAATGTCAAGATTTCATCTTACTTGACCAGGATTATTGGGCCCTAATTCAAGGCCAGACTAGGAGAATTTATGTCAGTGGCAAATATACTCTATGGCCCTAAGCTGGTTTATTAGTACATTGTGACTTGACATTTATTTTAGTAAAAAGGGATTTGTTTAAGCCCTTCCAATATAATTTTAACTCTCTACCTCTACCCTTACCCCTAGCAGTTTGACCCTTTGGCTTCCTCAAAAAGCTCAAGAGACTTCCCAAGCTCTGCTTGCAGATGGTAGACAACTTTGCCCTCACTCCTTAGACCGGATAGCCTGACCCACACTGGGAAACATTTCATGGAAGATAAAGTTTTCCACAGGCTGATTTCTTGAGTCCTTGGGGCTTCTCAAAATTACAATTTTCCAATTCAACATAAAGTTAAAAAGAGTATTTCAGATAAGAATAATAATAACGAGTAAGTAATATGGTTGGGAATAAATGAACTATTTCACATATAATTTTAAATTAAGGTAAAGATTTGGTTAGGAAATATTCAGGAGTATAGCTGGAAAAGAAAATAAGAAACAAAGGTAAAGTAAGTGTTAAAATGTTTGTTTTCTTAGCAGTTTTCTGGCATGTTATTCAAAAAGATCTATATCAGCACAATAAAATGCAGAATTGAAATATTATGATGAGTGAAATTAAGTCAACCAGAAAGCCACTGGAGGAAATACTTGACTCTTTGCTATGTTCACTTATCTGTCACTGCTATGCGCTATCATGCCCTCGTTCATATGTGGCACCTCCCAGGCACAAGAGAAAAAGAATCAGCAGGAAAGAGCACAGGCCTTCAGGTGCCTTAATATTACAGGAAAATTGGCATTCCATATCCGAATTGGGGTTTGGCCTACTTGGACCAAGCTTATCAACTATGACAGAAGTACTAACAGAAATTTCATAATTATCTGAAATAAATGTTTTCACTTCTGAACAATCTTAACCAATCTATTCTTTAGACTAGGAAACCTAATCCTTCCACAAAAATAAAAAAATATGCCTATTTTGGAACACGATGATTGTTCCAAGAAGCTTGAACACAGTATTACTAGCCTAATTTCTTTGTTTTAGGGTTATCATTTGTGTGTCAAGAGACCTTTTCTCAGCCTAGGAACTAGACTTTAGATGTGGCCTGTAGTTAACGCCGGGTATTCAAATATAACATCCATGAATAGGTAGAAATACATACAAAATTATTGTTTTACTCTGATTTAAGGTTGTTGTTGACTTAATCTTACAGTTTTAAATAAAGAGAAAAAAATCTGAGCCACAGAAATAGAAAACAAAGGATGTTTTCCTATAATAAGCTCAACCTTAATAGTTCTTATATTAAGAACTTCAATTTGTATGGAATTCAACTTAAAGTTCTTTTAAACTTTTCTCACACTTGAAAAAATTGTTACATATATGGCTTTGGCTCATGATTATATTCTTAGGTTTATGTCAAAGTATAAAAGGACTGCAGGCTGAACCCAGAAGCAGCTCTGGGTCAGGAACGCAATCTCAATTAATTAGGTATCCCAGCTGGGCAGTGGGTTTGCAGCTGTTAACTTGATCAATGACTTACCTAAATGTCATCTCTACTGATGCGCTTATAAATTACCAGCAAGTGAGACTAATGTACAGGTGCTAATTTATTTAAACTGTTCTCTACACTTCTACATTACTTTATAAACTGCATCTGGCACCTAATGTTAGCTGTCAGTTGTACTTAGACATGCCTGTCCTAACGACTCTGTTCATTAGAAGTGAGCACAAATTATGAAATATTGTGAAAAATGATACATCAAATGGAATGGGCACAGCAAATCAATTAGGGAAACTTCATACAGCATATTCACACTTAGGAGAATAAAACATTCTGGTTTCAGAATGAGGTCTATAGTACCAATTAAAAAGTAATTGGTAGACTTCAACAGTGTTATATATCAATTTGCTGGCTTTTTTCCTGAAATTCTGTAGTAATGTAGAAGTTAACTTTTAATTCCCAAATAAAGACATTAGTATATGTAAATGCAACTCTGCATTCATATTATTTAATATAACTGAAATTTCTCCAAAATATTTATAACTGATACAGCCTAATTCAAAAAAAAGCAAATGCAAATATCAGTGGCACTCAACTTCTATGTGTTTACAGCATGATTTTGAGAAAAATGAGTTTTGATGGTAGATGTGAAAGGATTAAGACTCAACAATACTAAGCAGTTAGCAATCACTGTAACCTGGAATCTAGCATAACAATGAGTTATTCTACATAATAAAAGAGCAATATGCAAATTAACCATCACTCCACAATACCCACAAGCCATGCCCACCAACCAATCAGAGAGATTATGCAAATTAACCACAACCAAGATGGCTGTGGTCACAGAGAACAGGAAGGAGGCTTGGGTTTCCCAGGCAACAGAAGAAGCCAAGTTTTCTGCCTGCCCTTGCTGTCCTAAGCCTCCACCCAAGACTTCAAAGTTTCAATGATAGAAGGTAAACAAACCCAAACAGAAATGGCGGCAGCCACAAAGCAAGCAAGGGGGCTTGGCTCTGCTCCAGGCTACAAGTTTCAATTGTAGAAGGTAAATAAACCCCAGATACCAGGGTCTCTGCTTGGGTTGCCGGGGGGCATGGCCAGCCTGCAAACCACCACAGGCCCCTCGCTCAGGTCATTCCACACCCCAAGGGAACTCCCACACTGATCCGGGACACCCTTCAGGGCAAACCAGCTGGTCCCCATCCATGCACCAGGCCTCTATCCTATCTAATAAAAGAGTAATATGCAAATTGACCATCACTCCAACACACATAACTGCCCCCATGTGGTCAAAGATCCTGCCTCTATGTGGACATAAGATGGCCACCACAAGATGGCCAGCAGAGGAGGGTAGTTGGGAAGCATCAGGCCTGCAAGAGAGGGCAGTTGTGGGGAAGATAGTTAGGGGCAAACAGGCTGGCAGGGGAGCAGTTAGGCATCAATCAGGCTGGCATGGGAGTGGTTAGGGGGTGATCAGGCTGGCAGGCAGAAGTGGTTAGGGGCAATCAGGAAGGCAGGCAGGTGAGCAATTGGGAGCCAACAGTCCTAGATTTTGAGAGGGATGTCTCACTGTCCAGTGGGATTGGGCCTAAACAGGCAGTCGGACACCCAGATAAAGAGGGTGCAGACTGGACTGAGGACATCCCCCCTCCATGCACAAATTTCGTGCACCGGGCCTCTAGTAATGTCTATAAAATTCTATGGGCACTGACTACATTATTCACTGGCCAGCCTTTAGCCTCAGTCACTATTTAAGGACAAATGTTTTCTGCCCTGCCTCTGTTACAGACTATGAGGTTTATTTCTTTGCTAGAGGCCTGATGCATGAAATTTTATGCAAGGGGCTTGGCCCTCGCAGCCCCAGCTTAATCCAAAAGGTCATTCTGCTATTCAGTCTAATTAGCATATTAGCTCTTTATTATATAGGATGGTTTCCAAACATAAGATCTTGTTTTGACCAAAGTGTAAAGGCTTTACATTGAATTACAAAACCCACTCAGCTCAATGCTCAGTTGACAAGTTCCCTCTCATAGTAATATATACTGTTATAGCCAAAAATATTTATATATACACTGATCAGCATTTGGCAGTTACCAGTGAATGGTTAACAGGAGTTGAGAACTACTGTATTAAGATCTATTTCAAAATATTTAGCTTGTATTTTAAGCACTTTCAGCAAGACACCATATACACTACTCATTGTTAGAGGGACCTGTGTTTTCTCTTATTAGGTTTTCTGAAGGTTATCAGTAACACCATAGTGGTTTACTGTGAAAGAGCAATAAGGGATTTCTTTTTTTACAATATTCTTTAAAAAAATCAGGCAAAAATTAAGCTTTTTGAAATGGAGAAAATCTATACCTGTTCATGACCAATTTCTTTTTAGCTAATTTGTTATTTTGCCAACTAAAAATATTTTTATATAAACTTAATACCAAGATTGAGCATTAAATATAGCAAATTCTGCAAAAAAAAAAAAAACCCCACAAAAACCCAAAAAACAAAAATCAAACAAACACAAAAAAACAAAACTGTAGCAGATACACAAGCTGTAGGTTTAATAATTTAAAATCTTCTAAATAATGTAACTTTAAATAGCAAGTCACAAGCAGATTTTTAGTCATAAAATTGTATCTGATTTTTTTATTTTAAGAACCCATGTCTGAACTCTTTTTAAGCTTTATTAAGGATACACTAGCATGTAAGATTAGCTAAATACAATTTTTCAGACGTAAGTTATATACGCTACACTCAGTGAGGCCAGAGGCCAGAATTCTATTCAAGTTCAATCTTCTGGAACAAAGTTGTAAGCTTAGAAATCAACAACAAAAAAGCCTATGAAGAGCAGAAATAGACATAAATTCACGATTTTACTTAGCAGGAAGGTCACATAGGTCCTCATGCTGAGGCCGATAGCCCTTAGTTTTAACTCACCTACCTAACAAGTTTAGTTATGCCAGAAGGTTGGAAGTCATGAGAGAGGCTAGAGGCAGACGGCAGACACATATACATGGACATTTTGACAGGAAAAAGGAGATGTCAGGATCCAGAATAAAGCATAGCCAGGTCATTCAGTACTGGAACAAACATTCACTATGAGCCTCAGTCAAGTATCACAGCTTAACAACCGCACTATAAAGAAAAATCCTGAGGCACCGTAAGATAAAGTACTCACTAAACTGTACAAATAAGGCTGGGGAAACTGCAACTTATCTTAGAAAATGTTACCCAAGACAATAATCTTTGAAAGTATAGAAAAATAGCTTTTGGGTTCAGAAAGACCTTGCATATAGCCTTGGTTTCTTCAACAATGAATACTTACTACCTCTTACGGATTTTATAAACATTAAATGTGATAAAGTATATCAGGTTCCCGGACAGCAATCTACATATGTATAAGCGATATTTAGTAAGTGGTGGCATTTTTTCATTACCAATCATTAAAACTAGGTTTCCCTTTTTGGAAAAATTCCATTCTGTGGAATATCTAATTCCATGGATCAGATTAAATAAAAGAAAAATTATTGAATCTAATTTTAATTTATATGTTAAAAGCCAAACACATTATACAAAGCATTATAAATTCTATATAACAGCAACTGCAATGCTCTTCCAAAGACTCCTGGAGGCTTAAAGTATTTTCCTGATTTTGGATATCAAACCATTTATTTTTGTGTTTGGAAATAATTAAACATTATGTCAGTGTGGAAATTAAATAAGACCCATCAGTATAATGTCTTTCAAGTTATACACACAGTCAAAACATCTTACAAAAATAGTTTTGAAAATAGGAACCATAATAGGTGTATAATTTTAATGCCGTGGTAACAGTTGGGTGTCACTGTCCTCTTTGCTTTCATATCTACTCAGATGCCAATGAGGGTCCACTAAATTTAATAAAATGCCAAGAGTTAATTGATATAATACGTGAGACCTAGTGAAGCAGATCCATCACTTGAGGAAGGTCTAGCACAGCAGAATCAGGTCACTGGTGTCAGGAAAATGACAACACTCCCTCACACAGGCTTTTAGACAGTGAGGTGAGACAAAACACCAACCTATTATATAACACAGCCTCCAGTTTATGTCACTCAGTGATAAATCAATGTACTCAAAGGTATTTCAGATTATTCTCCCCAACATTCAGTGTCAGATGGCATGGAAGATTTGTGTTGCAAAGGAAATTAGAAAACTAGAAAGTGATTCAGGCTATGGTAGATTTTATTTATTCATTAACACATTGCATGAATCTCACGTTCCTATATTAGTTAGGCAAGCAGCTGGTATTACTTTAGAGACCCAAAAAACAAGTGCAGAATGCTGTGACTTGCTAACATCACAGTGTTGGTTAGTGACACCACAAAAAAATCTCCTCATCCCAGGTTTTGCATTTTCCTACATCACTTCAGCAACAATGAACTTATTTTTAAAAAATCCACTGAACAAGTTGCGCATATTCTGCATCTATATTCCTCACAATTCAAGAAATTCAGTTTCATTTAAGAAGATTCTCTATATGTAAACAATTGGAGATTTTTTCATATTAATTCATGATTTCATTACTTTTTTTTTGCTAAATCTAAAGAAGATTTTTATAAGTTATATTCTATTAGCACAATGACACAAATTACATCAACTTACTTTCACCATATAGCTATTATCTCCTACATTTACATAGTGATGTTTAACATGTCTTCTCTGGAAAACAATTCTATATTTTAAAAACCAGAACTAAACATATTGTCTCTGATTGAATGACAGAATCCTTTAAGATTTCTTTAAATAATATAAAAAGTATACTCCAGATGGAAACACCAATGTATGTCTATTTTAAACATCTTAACAAAAAAAATTAAAGATATTTTCATATATGAAAATAGATACTTAAGAAAACATTTTTTGTTGTTGCTAATCCTCACTGGAGGCTATTTTCTCCCACTGCTTTTAAGAGCCAGTGGAGGGGAGGGAGAAAACAAAGGGGAGAGAGAGACACACACACCCAGGTTTGTGCCTTTGACCAGGAATTGAACCCATAACCCTTTGGTGCATGGGCTGACACTCTAACCACTGGCCAGGGAGAGATTTTAAATCTTAAAAATATTTACTTACATTCATTTATTAGATGGTTTTTGCTATCATTATTTGAGCAATTGTTAATAAGCAGTATAAAAAAACTTTCTGATATATAAAAGAATAAATGGTTTAATCTAAATACAATGGCACCTAATTTACCTACATGAACATTATACATACAGTGAGCCTAGACTTTTAATAAGTTACCTGAATTAAATTATAGATCATGTCTATTTTGTAAAAATTAAATTCTCATGAAAATAATTATAACATTCCAAACTAATATTCTGATAAAATATCCAAGCAATGAACTAACCATTCCAAACAACCTAATTCATTTTTATACTTAGGATGTGAAAATGTTTATATCTTCAGATAGAATTTCAAACTTTTGACTGATTGTTTCTCTCAGTGAGCTAATTATGCCATCTGTACATCCCAAAAGGTTGTAAAGGCGGGTCAAGTCAGTTTGATAGTGGGGTCTTGCAGAGAACTCAGGAACACAGAGGTCAGAGGAGAGAGGGGAGGACCATTTAAAAACCAAACAATAAGCCCTGGCCAGTGTGGCTCAATTGGTTGGAATGTCCTCCCCTGCACTGAAGTCGAGGTTCAATCCCCGGTCAGAGCACATACCCAGTTTCGGGTTTGATCCCAGTTAGGGTATATATGGAAGGCAACCAATTGATGTTTCTCTCTCTCTCCCCTCCCTTCATCTCTCTCTAAATTTAATAAAAACATATTTTCAGGTGATGATTAAAGAAAAATAAAGCAAACCGTAATTTAAAAATTTTTAAAGTAATTTTAAAAAGTTTTATCCTCCCCACAAAACTGCCAAGCCCAGATAACTTCACTGATTAATTCAACCAGATATTTAAAAAAGAATTAATACCAATTCTTCACAAACTCTTCTAAAAATGGAAGAGATCATTTCCCAACTCACACTATGAGGCCAATATTACCCTGATGTCAAAATCAGACAGAGACATTAAAACAATAGACCAGTATCAATTAGAAGTAAAACTCAGCAAAATGACAGCAATCCTAATCCAGAAACACATAAAAAAATTATTATCCACATTGACAGAGTGGGCTTTATTCCAGGAAACAAAGTTAAACATCCAAATCAATTAATGTAAAAACAAAACAAAACAAAACAAAACAAAAAAACCCTAAAAAACCAAGTAACATTATTACTACTTTTCTCAGGATTATAATTCAAGAATGGCATGTGACTAGCATCCTAACCTATTCTCAAATCACTTGGACATGCCCTTTCTTTGAAAATTCAAATATATAGTTAAGTTGATAAAAAAACAAACAAACAAAAAAACATGGGGCTTAGATTTATTTATGGGATTTCCTATAAACCTAACTCTATTTCCATTACCATTTGTTTTATCATTTTGTAAGAAAGCTAAATTTAAGACTACCTGCAGGATAAATGTTTCCAAATTGTGTATAAGCATTCATAGTGGCTCCTATGACCTTAAATCAAGGGAAACATCCATTTCTAGGTGAAATCGAAAACTCACCACACTTTTATTATGCTTCAAATACAGAGTAGCATCTCTCTTTGAAACCATAGTTTCAACTTGCAAAGTACTTTTCCTTATTCTGACAGTTTGATTAAAAGTTTCACAGACCTAAAGGGCTCAGGCTGAAGAACAGTGCTTTCAGCATCTAAAAGTTTACAGCAGTTACTTTCCACAGAGCAACTGTACTCACATCAATATCCTCTTGCGTGAAAGTTTCTGGGTCTTCTCCCATCATGTTGGCTAAATGTCTCTTCCCTATGTTGAACTCCTCAATCTGCTTTTTAATGAAATCCACTGTGTAGGTTTCACGTCTTAAGGCTTTAACATTTTTCTTTGTTACAACTGCGACATGTTTTAGCCTCAATATCTAACAGAAAATATATATGGAAAGAAAAGAAAAAAAATTATATTAAACAACGATCTGTAGGCCATTGTCTAAATAAAACGGATATTCAAACAGTTGTCTTCTTTATTATAGCACTTTGCAAACAAGGTAAAAGGCCTGTGAAGGAAGGTGTTAGAATGTGTGTGTGTGTGTGTCTCCCCCCCCCCCCCCCCCCCCCCCCCCCGCCCCCCCCCCCCCCCCCGCTCAAATCCTGTGCTTACAAAGTAGTTTAAACTATTAGCACTTCAACACAATGAAAACAAAAACACTACCCACATCCATATTTGATATCGATCCATCAACTTCAGCTACTTGTTATATATATATATATATATATATATCCTCACTGTACGATATTTCTTCCATGTTTTTTAGAGAAAGTGAAAGGGAGGGAGGGAAGGAAGGAAGAAGGGGGGCGGGCAGGGAGAGAGGGAGAGAGGTGAGAGACACATTAACTGGTTGCCTCCCACCCACACCCAGCCAGGATGAACCACAGCCAAGTTAACCCATCCGAGGTACCCACACTGAGGTATGTGCCTTTAACTGGGAATCGAACCCGGGAACCTTTGGTCTGTGGGCCACTAACTACTGAGCAAACAGGCCAGGGCTACTTGTGATACCTGACATACACGAGATGAAGAGTGACCATGCCACTTGCTTAAAAAGAGGCAAAGGTACCAGCGGACAGAAACTAGCAAGCAGTAGAAGTGGGGGTAAAGGGATATGTACCTTAGACTATAGGCACTCACCTTGTTTAGAGTACAAATGCAGCCTATCTTTAAATGCCTTAAAAAGAATAGGTTTAGCTTAGTTTGAAACTTTATTCCATGGTCTTTATTTTAAATTGACACAATGAGGAAACTGCTTCACTAAAAATAAAGACAATTTCTTAGTATTAATTTGGTTCAATATGCTCTGTAAAAATAAGGGCCTTCACATCCTCTTAAACTATCAGTAATGCTATCACACTTGCTGCTGTGACTCTTTTATGCTCTGGCAATAGGGATCTTCCCCCCATCAGCATGAGTATTTCACCTGCAACAAAGGAAAAGAACCTGAAAAATGTTTTCAGTGGCCGTTCAGCAGCTGGAGAGAACTAGAACAGATCTTTCTTGTCCTGGTTTTTCTCAAAATCTTTAATCTGTGGTTCTCAACCTGGCTGCTGCCTCAACAAGTCTAAACACTCTTAAACAATATTCAGACTTAGTAACTTATTCATTTCCCTTTTCATATACATAAAAATCTCTTTTTAAGCCTGTGCTTACAAAGTAGTTTAAATGACTAGCATTTCAACACGTTAAAAACAAAAATACTACTCACATTGATACTGATCTATCAACTTCAGCTACTTGGGAGATGTGTGTGTGTGTGTGTGTGTGTGTGTGTGTATTTTAATCCTCACTATAGGATACTTTCTTCCAGTGCTTTTCAGAGAGAGTGGAAGGAGGAGGAAGAGGGAGAAATAGGGAAGGAAGCAGAAAGGGAGGGAAAGAGAGAGAGAGAGAGACAGAAACAAAGACGTGAGACACCACCAGCACCATCCCTCTCTCATCCGTTCCCTAACCCTTTGAGAATCAAAGATTCAAATAACTCTATAGTAATTTGTCACCACAGTTACAATAGAAAAGGAAAAAATATTGAGGACAAATATTAATAGAAAATATCCAATTAATAGAAAAATTATGTTCCAAACTCTCACAAATTAAAAGTGATAAAATAGTTCCTTGCTATTCTTTGATGAGTAAGGAAGAGCAATTTAAGTTTCTCTTGGTATTATGAGCAGACAATTACGCTTTTTTACAACGCTCTGGTGATACAATGTTACTACTGATGAGTAAAACCATGAACCAAACTGGCTCGTGTGTATAGTTAGGCTGCCCTTATATAGAGAGCCTATTTTCACACCCCTGCTACCTCTCCTCAGTCAAATGCCACTAGCACCAATTCCCTATGCCAACAGTTTTAGCATCTTTCCCCAGCTTTTCTTTAGATTACACTGTCTTCTTTGAACAGTGAAGAAAGTTACCTCCCATACTCAAAGTGAAAATGCTTTTCTGCCCCAAGAGACATGGCAAAAGGTATGAATTTGGAGAATAAAAATAACAGTCATAGAGTAGAGGTAATTCTTCCAAATGTTCATTGCCAAAACGATGATTACACCGGTGTTGTAAATAATATGCCAAATGTTTTTGTCCATAGCTAAAACAATCCATTCATAATACAGATAAACCCATTATGCCTCCCACCAATCACCAACCACAACCCTCAGGAGAAAAGAAGTCTTCCAGTGAACATGGCTCCATTCACTGACATAATGAATGCTAGAGGAAGAACAACGTTAGGGAGGAAAGTGATGTGTTTCATTTGGGCATGATGGGTTCTAGGAGGCAATGGCTGTGTGTGTGTGTGTGTGTGTGTGTGTGTGTGTGTGAGGAAAGATCTGAGCTGAGATATGGTCTGTTAATCACATAGGACATGAAGCAGGGGAAATGGCAGGCATTAGTGTTCCAATGAGAAACATCTCTTCTATGCAAAGAAGCAAAATAGTTCGCGAAGGTGAGTAGGTGAAGTAAGGTTACTTATGTCTTCTGGCCACTATTTTCTTTGTGAAATAGGTCATGAGATGGTCTACAGGGTGAGAAGTGATAGGTTTGATGGACTGCATACTTCATATCCAAAGAATGGTTGTAAAGGGTAGACAGCAATTGGGGGAGGGGGGGAGAGTAGTAAAAACAACAATGTATGTGGCTATTTATGCTGAATATTAGCCACGGGGATAATTCCAAAGAAATCTACATGGTTTACACTATGTGCAAATTTTCTCCACATTTTTGTTTCCTTTGTTTTTTTCAGTGGTATACTCAATGCAATACTTAGTTCAGCAGTTTTATCTGAACGCAGACTGTACTCTTCAGCATTCCAAAGGGTTCCATTCCCACACAACACTTCTTTCCTGTACTCAGGTCTACTGGATCATAGTACTGCAACCCTTTTAAACTCCCATTAGCACTACCCTTGTTTTTTATTAAATTCAGTCATTTGCTGAAACCGGTTTGGCTCAGTGGTAGAGCGTCGGTCTGTGAACTGAAGGGTCCCAGGTTCGATTCCGGTCAAGGGCATGTGTACCTTGGTTGCGGGCACATCCCCGGTAGGGGGTGTGCAGGAGGCAGCTGGTCGGTGTTTCTCTCTCATTGATGTTTCTAGCTATCTATCTCTCTCCCTTCCTCTGTAAAAAATCAATAAAATGTGTTTTTTTAAAAATTCAGTCATTTTAGGATTTGTTCTTTTGGCCCAATATGAGTGTTTAAAAAATATGAGATTATCCCATTTAAGTGGGCTTTAATAAGATATTGTCTTATTTTTAATCTTATTTTATCTTTAAATTTTTTATGCTTCCTCCCTGTTTTCATTCTTTTGCTATATGGTCTGTGCTTTTTAAAATCCATCTTTTGATCTGACAATTTAGACAGTACATAGCCTATTTTTACTAATTTTCATCCATGTCTCTGGTAAAATGTTTACATGTTAAAGTTGGAGAAACTACCAACTTAAGTAATAAAGCAATACCCAATGAATTCTTCACTTACTTTAAAAAAAATACATTTTATTGATTTTTTACAGAGAGGAAGTGAGAGAGACAGAGAGTTAGAAACATCGATGAGAGAGAAACATCGATCAGCTGCCTCCTGCACACTCCCTACTGGGGATGTGCCCGCAACCAAGATACATGCCCTTGACCAGAATCGAACCTGGGACACTGAGCCAAACCGTGAATAAGTAGGTTTTGGCTCTTCACTTACTTATTCTCTTTTTTCAATCACAGTAATTACTTATTATTCTGTCCTCCATATATGTATACACACACGTGTATATTATGTATATATATATATATACTCACATATATGTGTTATATGTGTGTGTGTATACATTTATATATATATATACATGCATATACACTGAGTAGCCAGATTATTATGACCACCCCATCAGTACTTTGTTGGGCCACCTTTGCCTTCAACACTGCAGCGATTCTTCTTGACACCACGAGATGCTGAAAGGTGATGCGAGGAATCTGACACCATGCCTGATGGATAGCACTGTCCAGACTGTGAGATTTTTAAAAAAAATATATATTTTATTGATTTTTGTACAGAGAGGAAGGGAGAGAGATAGTTAGAAACATCGATGAGAGAGAGAGTCATCGATCAGCTGCCTCTTGCACACCCCCTACTGGGGATATGCCCACAACCAAGGTACATGCCCTTGACCGGAATTGAACCCGGGACCTTTCAGTCCCCAAGCCGACGCTCTATCCACTGAGCCAAACCGGTTTCGGCAGCCTGTGAGATTTGATGGTTATGGAACCAGCTGCCCGATGGCTCTTTTAACTTCGTCCCACAAATGCTCCATTGGATTGAGATCTGGTGATTGTGGGGTCACCTAAGCAAGGTAAAGTCTCCCTCATGTTCTTGAAACCACTCCGCACAATACGAGCACCGTGGCATGGAGCACTGTCTTGTTGGAAGCCATCTCTCTTGGGATATGCCATCAACATGACAGGATGAACTTGATCAGGTATGTTGTGCTATTCAGACATTGTTCCACATGCATTAAAGGCCCACATCAGTCAGGAAAACATGCCCCAAACCATAACACTGCCCCCAACAACTTGAAGGGTTGTACTCATGCATGTGGATTGTATGCTTTCATGCTGTTTCCGTGAAATTCTCACTCTGCCATCTGCATGATGCAACTGGAAACATGATTCATCGGAACATAATACTTTTACCAATGCCTGAAAATTCATCGGAACACAATACTTTTTCCATGACTTGTCCAATCCTTGTGTTCCTGTGCAAATAAGAGATGTTTTATCTTGGTAACTGCAGACAGCGAAGGTGTTCGAACAGGCCTTCGGCTTCCATATCCCGTATGATTGATTCAGTGTACGGCTAATTTGCCTACAAACGTCAGGTGGTCATAATAATCTGGCCACTCAGTGTGTGTATACTCAGTCTTATTTCTTGTCCCCTTTTTTCTGCATTCTGTATGATTTATAAACATTTACTCCTTGGTTTCTGTTTTTCCCCCTTTCTCTGCAGTGCCAATTCTGCAGTCACTCGGAGTTTTTAGCTTCTTACTATATATCATCAGTCCATCTTCAAAATTCTTTCCTTCACAGTTTATTTAAATCATATCTATTTCACAGAACTCTCCCTCACCCAACATTTAAAAAAAATGTTCTTGGTAGTGTTAAATAATTTTTAAAAACTTCCAATTTTTTGAGTAAACATTCCTTTGTCTTTATCTCTTTTTCACACTGTTCCCCTTTTGTTCCTACATTTTAGCATCATCTCAAATAAGAATTGATTGTTGGCTTGAAAACTCAATTATTCACTTAATTTAAAATTATTTTTTGCCCTGGCTGGTTTGGATCAGTGGACAGAGTATCTGTCTGTGGACTGAAGGGTCCCAGGTTCGATTCCTGGGTTGTGGGCTCCATCTCCAGTAGGAGGCAGCTGATTAATGATTCTCTCTCACCATTGATAACTCTCTCTCTCTGCCTCTCCATTCCTGTCTGGAATCAATAAAAATATATATTTAAAATTACTTTTTTTGTCTTTCTCTATTCTCTAGAGTCTGTAACATGAGGTAGCTGCTTTTGTACTTTTAACATAAATGAGACTTTAAAAAGATCTGTAAAATGTTTATTGTTGTCCATAAAGATTTTTTTTTTAACATGTTCCTAATTTGCTATTTTTCAAACAACCTCTTTAGAATCTTTAAGACCTTTTAAAAAACATTTGTATATATTGCTGAAGATTAGGACTACGTAAATTACAAAGCCATCATAGTACCAGCACCGGATTACTGAATATATTTACTAAACGTTGTGAACTATTTCAGCAATGAATTCACACAAAAAATACTTACATTCAAAGGCATCCATTATTCATCAGTACAAGCCATCAAGTAAGATGAGGCTTCAAGCAACCCGAGCAGACCTTTAGCTGAGAACAGCAAGAATCCCTGGAGAGAATCTGCTTTGCCACTAAGTACAACTCCCAACGAAATTTCCTGCAGGTTCTATTTCCATCTGAGAAGCTATGGCAGAGAATTTCCCTCAGACTTGTTTTCATGGAACTGTATTGATACAACTTGACAGATATGTTTCTTTTTAAAGATAATCAGCAAGTCAGGCAACTGTAATTTTAATCCAGCAGGTTGCCAAAAAAGCAGACACATCCTGACAAAGCAGTGATGTCCCAAATTTAGCCAAATGCCAGTGCTACACACTACTTTAATGGTATTACAGAAGTATTAAGCATTTGTTCAACTGGATAAAAATGGATCAAAAAGAACCTGTTGCTAATTTGAATAGGAAAGGCAAAAAAAAATACTTTGAGGAATAAAAGAAAAGGTAAAGACATATACAAATTAAAGAAAATGTGGACAAATATACAATATTACAACCTTCAGGAGCCCATAAGATGACAGAGATGAGAAAAACAGACAGCAATGTGTCTACAATAAAACCAAAATATACAAGGGCTAAGCCACCAAATGCCATCAATCATTCTGGCAGACAGTTCAATCCAACAAGAGCATACCGGCTCAGTAAAAATGGAAAGTTCAAGCACTAAGAAAGTGCTTAGAAGAAAATAAAAGAGGAAATATTACCAAGATTTTAAAGTAATACTTTTCAAAACAGAAATTGGTCTACTGCTTTTCCTTACTATAAATAATATTATAGAAAGCAAAATTAGCATTCCTAAATTATATTGATACATGATTTAAGAATTCATAGGTAACTTTTATAGGACACCATGACTGTAAATTGCCTATAATATAGTAGAAGCCTGGTGCATGAAATTTGTGCACTGGAGGAGGGAGTCCCTCAGCCCAGCCTGCACCCTCTTGCAGTCCAGGAGCCCTCGGGGGATAGCCACCTGCAGGTTGACATCCCTCTCATAGTCTGGGATCCCTTGCTCCTAACCATTTGCCTGCTTGTTCCTAACCACCTGCCTACTCACTCCTTACCACCAGCCTGCTAGCACCTCACCACGGCCTGCTAGCACCTTACAGCTTGATCAGGGTGGTGAGAGCCCATTGGGGGCAGGGCCAGCCAGGGGGAGGGGCTGCAGGCCAATCAGGGTGGTGGGTACTCACTGAGGGCGAGGCTGCTCTGGGGGAGGAACTTCAGAAGGTTGGCTAGTCAGCCCTACCCCCTATTGCGGTGGGGGGTGGGGGCGATCAGGGGCAGGGCTGGCCAGGGAGGAAAGGGAGTGGGGTGTGGGGGCAGCTTTGGCCAGCAGGGCGTTTGATCGGGGTGGGAGAGTCCGATCAGGGGCAGGCCAGCTGGGGGGAGGACCCACAGGAGGTTGGCAGGCCTAAACTGGCAGTTGGACATCCCCTGAGGGGTCCTAGATTGGAGAGGGTGCAGGCTGAGCTGAGGGGACCCATCCCTCCATGCACAAATTTCGTGCACCAGGCCTCTAATCCTATATAATAAAAGCCTAATATGAAAATTGTCCCCTTGACCAGTTCAACCAGGGGGCATGGCCAGCCCACCAATAGCCTGCTGCCCCTTCCCCCAGCTGGCCTGATCAGCTCCCTCCACCCAGTTTGGGGGCAGGGCTAGCCAACCAACCTCCTGTGTCCCCTCCCATCGGCCAGCTGGAGCCCACTCGTGTACGAATTTGTACAACAGGCCTCTAGTATATATAAATCATTAAGGGTCTGATGGGGTCAGTTAAGCCTTCTATTATATCTGGGTTGTGCCTCATGGTTAAACATGTGCTGTGGTATTCAAGAATCTGAGGATTGCTAAGGGGCCATACTGTCTGGTATTTGTTTGGTTTTTATTTATTTCAGTGTCTGGCTCAAGTAAAGTGCTCAGTAAACATTTTCCATATGGATTAAAAAGGCTTTATTTCAAGAATAATCAGGGAGATGAGAATTACAGTAACAAGGAGAAATTGTCACTCATCTTATTGAAAACATAGTAATAAAGAAGATAGAAAAAGGGGAATACTCATAATTTCATGATGGAATGTGAACTGCTACAGCCTTTTTGAAAAGCTATGTAAGAATATCTATTAAAATTTAAGATGCAGTGGCTATTGTGATTCAGTGATTGAGCATCGACCTATGAACCAGGAGGTCATGGTTTGACTGAGGGCTCAATACACAGGAGGGAGCGTGCAGGAGGCAGCCAATCAATGATTCTCTCTCATTACTGAGGTTTCTACCTTTAGCTCCCTTCCTCTTTGAAATCAATAAAAACATATATTGCAAAAATTTTAAGATGTATACATCCTTTGCAGCAATAACCTCAAAACTCGAACTCTCTCCCACAGAAATGAAAGCATCCATCAGTACCTAAGAACTGTACCAGGATGTTTACTGATTACTTTATTAGTGGAAGAAAATGGAAACTAAGCAAATGCCCATCAAATGATAAAGTAACATTGATACACTCACACCAAGAATATTAGACAGCAGTTAGATTCATAATGACTTGGAGGGATTTCTACTATATATGTAAGTTCAGAGAAGCAAAAATATAATGAGATCCATTTTTTTCAAAAGTATACATATGCATGTATGTTTGCATATGACTAAGAGGATACAGAGAAAACCATAGAAGGCACACAGGTTCAGGAGTTCCAGGGGAAAGAAAGTTAGCAACCCCATCACAAGGCACACACATGAAGTGTTAATGCATAAAAATATTCTAATATTCTGTATGCTATAGTCCTCTTTAGATACTTGTGTTTATACAGGAAAGACATACTCAAAGAAATGCGAGAAAAAATAACTTTCAGAATATTTTCCAGTAAGAAAAATAAAGGTTGGTGGATATATGGATATATTCGTTGATTTAGGTTAAAGTAATTTAAAAAGATAGAAAAATGATAGTCTTCTTTTTCAACATAGTTTTTAGATCTTAGTACTTGACTTCACAACATTGGTAAGTTAACCACTTTCCTTCCTCGAAACATTTTCCCATTTGCACGACACCACACTGCTTTCCCTCTGTTCATGCTCAGTCCATTGGGGTTCTTCTCCGCTGACTGTCAGGGGCCTGCTCTGCCCATTCCCCATTCAGCTCCCCCTCCTCGGAGACTGCTTCACGGCCCAGGCCTCCTACCCCACCAGGCAGCACAGGCTTGCAAACCAGCTCTTCCCATCCGCGGGCCTCCCGGGGACCTCCCCGTGCACACCCACAGGTGCCTGCCAGCCAAAGCTACACTCGTCTTCTTCTCTCTCAGGTCCCCTGTCAGGGAACGTCCTCACCCACCTTCCCGCTGCCCTCGGGATTCATGAACTGGGCAAGTTCTGTCTTCATCTACCCAAAGTTCTGGGGAATGTCAGAAAACAAACTGCACGGATGCAAGGCACTTTAACCTCACTCTCCTCTCCGCGGAGTGACTTCCCCACCTGGCCTTGCAGGTCACGGCGAGTCCGCTCCACTCGCTCCCGCGGCACGGCCTCCCCTCTCCCCGCTCCGGGTCGGGCGCGGAGGCCGGCCCAGCCCGCACCCCGCAGGGACAGCAGCAGGCGGGCAGGCGGGCGGGCGGGCGGCGCCCCGGGTAACTTCCCCTCACACATCCTGCGAAACCCGGACACAGCCTCCAGAGCAGCCGCTGAGCCAACACCCGCTTCCCTAAACTCGACCACCAAGCACCTGAGACCCGCCGGTGCCGGTGGGGCCCGCGGGGCGCAGGCCTGCTTCCCATCCCCGCGCTACCGGGACCAGCAGCCCAGGCCTTACCTGGGGCCCGGGAACCGACCGCAGCTCCGCGGCTTTCCACAGGACTTGTCTCGGGGCCAGGCTAACCGGTGGCCGGAGAAGAAGCCGCCGGGAAACCACGGCGCCACAGGACACACAGGAGGCCGCCATCTTGGCTGCGGAGGGCCGGCGGCCGGCGAACGGGGGCGGGGCCAGGGGACTGCGCAGGCGCCGGGGGCGGTTCAGGGGTGGTCAGGAAGTTCCGGCGAGAAGAGACGGGGGCGTGTCCTGCGGCCCGAGGCGGCTGATTGGGCGCGTGGGCCCGCAGGGCGTGTCTGGCCCCGCCCCCTGCCCACGTGGACCCTGCCGGGGAGGTTCCTCCGCTGGTCCCTGCGGCGCCTCTGGAGCGAAGTCGCTGACAGTCTCCTCGCTGCTTGCCGCCTTCACGTGCGCCCCGCTGCACCTTTCCCGCTCCCCCCGAACCGGAGCCCGCGCAGCCCGCCCTCTCCGCCCTCCAGTCCGTCTTCCCCGCGCTCCGTGGCTCCTGCCTTCCTCACGCTTTGCTTCCTGTCTGCCTTCCTAGCGTGGGTTTCCCCTCCTCTCCACCCTTCTCATTCCCCAGGGCCCAGGGTGTCCACCTCCTCCAGCAACCAGCAGACCAGCTTACGTTGCTTTTTGACGGTAATAATGTCAACAGGCCGAACCGAACACCGGGGAGGACGAAATGCTGCCTCGTCTCTGCACGTCACTCCCACAGTGTTGGTACCAAGCCTTACCTGAAACCCAGTCAGAAGTAGGTGTCAACTAGAGAGGACGTGTGTCCTCCCGGCATTAACTCCGGTTGCTTCACACGGAATATAGAGCAAATGACGTAGGAAAGGGCTCTGAAAGGATTTCTAAACATTGATTAGGAAGGACCAGTAAAAAGAAAACAGACATACACAGAAAATCCGAGGTCATACAACGTTGTCAAGTAAATAGATGCCATCTACTATCATTTCTTAAAACGCAGAACATTTCAACATTAGAAAGGTAGAACTGACATGATCTCAGAATAAAGATCAGTCCTTTAAATGGAATGCATTTAGTTGTACAAAAAGCTCACTCTGTTCTTTCTTTTGTTACCTTGTAGGATAGTGAAACAGAGCAAATTAGCAGAGGCCCAGAAACCAAACTTTATAGGTTATTGAAGTAGATGTCTTGCCCTAGCCAGTTTGGCTCAGTGGACGGAGCACCTGCTTGCGAACTGAAGAGTCCTGGGTTCAATTCTGGTCAAAAGCTCATACATACCTTCGTTGCAGGCTTGATCCCCAACCCCAACTGGACAGGGGTAGATGGGGGAGGCAACCAGTCCATGTGCCTCTATCACATCAATGTTTCTCTGTCCCTCCTTCCCCCTTCCACTCATTCTAAAAAAAAATCAGTCCTCAGACCAGGATTAACAACAAAAATAGATGTCTTTTTTCTTTTTTCTTCTTTTTTTTTTAATTCAAACATCAGACTTCATGGTCTGAATTTTGAGCCAATGATTGCTCTCCTTTTCTGATTTATTTTACTTATTTATTTATTTATTTATTTATGTTAATCCTCACCTGAGGACATTTTTTCTATTGACTTTTTTTTTTTTTTTTTTTTTTTTTTTTTTTTTTGGAAAGCGGCAGAGAGAGGGAGAGACAGAGAGAAACATCCAGGTGAGAGAAATACGTAGATTGGTTGCCTCCTGTACCAGCCCTGACCAGGGCTGGGGCCTGGGAGGAGCCTTCAACTAAGGTACGTGCTTTTGATTGGAACCGGTCCCAAGACCCTTTGGTCTGCAGGCCCACGCGCTATCCGCTGACCGCTACTATACTGTTGTGTCTGTCTGTGTTATATATATGGTGTTTTTTTTTTTTCTTTTTAATCCCTTTACCTTTTTTCATTCAGCCCCCCCCGCCCCAACTAGATATCTCTAAATAACAGTTTCTATTCATTGTAAAATAATATTTAACTTAATTGCTGAAACTTAAGTAGAAACAAGAAAATAAATTTGTAGAAGCAGAATTTATACCATTTTTTTTTCAATTGGCAAATGGGATTTATTTAAACAATAAGTCAACAGAAATAAGACCTGGATCACCAGCCCTAGTGACAGGTTTCTCAGTGTGGGGCGGGCTGATAGACGAGGCCTGGCCATCACTCAGGAACTCAGTGAACAACTCTGGGAAGGCCAGTGGCTGCAGCTTCTGGCTCGGCATGGCCTGAGACTGGTTAGTACATGGTCTTCAAACTAGCACACTTCCTCCTCTGGTTGCCCAGTTCGAGCAGTAATGCTGCATGAACTGCTTCGAAGCTCCATTTTTTTCCAGGATTCAAGGGGCTCTATTCTGCTGACTTCAGTGTTGAAGTAATCTGCTGCACAATTCCATAATATTCATGATTAATGCTGTTTCCCACCCATTCAACAGGAGCCATTCTTTCTGAGACTTTAAGGACTTGCAGGTTTCCACCCCTGCCAGGTCATACTATGGTCTCTGCAGGTGTCCCAACTAGTCATCCATGCTCACCTGTTCATAGTTTATGAATGTGGCAGTCCCAAAACTGTTGGCTTCCCACTTGATTAGGTTTGCTCTATCCACTGAGCCACCAGCTAGGGCTCTCCAGACAACTTTTGATCAAAGATGACCAAGCACTGTGGTTCATGTAAAATATGTAAATGTGGATTAAAAAAAAATTTCAGTGTTCTTATCTGAACCCTGCCACAAACTCACTCTTTGACACTTGCTGGTTCCTTTTGTTGGTGGAAACCTACATGTGTCATCAGTGTAATACAGTTCCAGAGTGGGATTCAACCAGTGAATCTCAAAAGTGAAGTCCCTGCAGCAGGGCCAGAGCATTACCTAACTGAATTGTGGGCTGAATTGTGTCCCTCTCCCCCAAATATATTGAAGTCCTCCAAGTACCTCATAATGTGACCTTATTTGGAAACAAGGTCTTCACAGAAGTAATCAGGTTAAAATGAGGCCATTGGGGTGGGACCTCATCAATATGACAATATTACTGGTAAAACATGGATATAGAGACAGACATGTACGGAAGGGAAGCGATGTAAAGATACAGAAAGAAGATGCGCATCACAGGCCATAGACTACCTGAGCCTACCAGAGCAAGGAAAGAGATCTGGAACAAATTCTCCCTCACAGGCCGCAGGAGAAACCAGCTCTACTGATACCTTGATCTTGAATTTCCAGCCTCTAGAACTGTGAGATGATACATTTCTGTTGTTTAAGTCCTCCAGTTTATGGGATTTTCTTAAGCAGTCCCAGGAATACACCCAGTGTATTCACTCTGCAATATCCACAATTTCTTGCTACTCCTTCCTTCAAGGAGTGGAGCCCCTCCCCTTGAGTGTGAGCTGGATTTGATGACCTGCCTTGAAGAGTAAAGTGGAAGTCATGGTGTACAACTCTGGATACTAGTCTCAAAAGGTACTGTGGCTTCCTGCTTGTTCTCTCTTGAAGTGTCCACTCTGGGGGAGCTCAGATGTCATGTCATGTGACAGGCATATGGAGAGGTATGCCTTGTGATGAACTAACTCCCCTTGCTACCAGCAATGGGAGTGAATAGTCTTGGAGGGGAACCCCAGTTATTTTAAATGCTTTTATTGAATTAGAGAGAGAAAGGAAGGGAGAGGGATAGAGAGATAGAAACAACAATGATGAGAGAGAATCATTGATCAGCTATCTCCTGAACACCTCCTATTGGGGATGGAGACTGCAACCCAAGCATATGCCTGACCGGTAATCGAACCAGTAACCTCTTGGTTCCTGGGTCAACGTTCTACTACTGAGCCACACCCACTGGGCACAAGCAAGTCTTCATATGCCTGCAGCCTCCATTAACATCTTGACTGCCAGTTCATGAGAGATTCTGAGCCAGAATTGCTGATCTCAGAAACCTGGACCACAGAAATTAGAACATAATAAATATGTCATTTTAAGCCACTAAAATGGGGAATTTGTAATGCTGCAATAGACAACTAGTGCACCTAGACATTTGTTAAAAATTCAAATTCTTGGGTCTCAAACCTATTATATTTTTAGGTGAAGCCCAGTGTAAAGTCTGTTAAATAATTCAGAATTCTCATTTTGTTTGATTTTATTTTTTGAGTTTACAATCCATTATTTTGTAGTTGGCCAGGTTCCATTCCACTTAATCCAGTGGCAAAACCCTTTTCCATCTTGACCACCTAGCTGCACAGATTCCTATACCTCTTTTGTGTGGTTACAAATATGTAACATGAAATGTACTCTTTTAACCTTGTAAGTGTACTGATCAGTGGCATTAAGAACAACCACTGTGTGGGCACCATCACCACCCTCCATCTCCAGAACTTGTTCATCTCCCCAAAATGAAACTCAGAACACAGCAAACAACAAGTCCCATTCTCCCTCCTTCCAGCTCCTGGTAACTGCCATTCTACTTTCTGTCCTTGTGAATTTGACTATTACAGGAACATCCTATAAGTGGAGTCATATAGTATTTGTTCTTTTTGTGCCTGGCTTATTTCACTTAGCATAGTGTTTTCAAGGTTCATCCACAATGTAGCATGTATCAGAACTTCGTTTCTTTTTAAAGCTAAATAAACATTTCTTTGTATATATCACATTTTGTTTATTCATCTGTCCACAGACACATGAGTTGTTTTCATCTTTGAGCTATTGTGAACAATGCTGCTGTGGATGTGGGTGTACAGTCTCTGTCCCAAGTCCCTGCATTCAGTTCTTTCAGGTCTGTACCTACAAGTGGCATTGCAGAATTCTTGTCTTTAATGTGGCAAGGTTTCTAACTTAATCTACATAGGCAAGTGCCCACAAAAAATAACTTCAATGGAATTTAAATATGCAACTTGAAAAGTCTTTAATTATCTAGACCATACCCAGCTAAATAAACAGTATTCATGGGTATGAAAAAGAGTAATGTAAATTTCACTGGAGTTTGAAAATATTTATGAGAAGTAATTTTAGTACATAATTGCTATATATCAAGCTTCCATAACAGAAAAACCTCTCAGCCTACAAATTAAATCTATTTTGTCAAGATGCATATATTTTACCATATTAATTGCATTTTAATAAATAACAAACAAGAACAAATATCTTCTTTGTTTCCCCCCCCAGTATGGACTCTGTCTACATGTGCTCTCTACCTACAAGCTGTCAGTTATGTTTGCTGTGAAAGAGACAGCACTAAGGGAGCTGTCAGTCAAAGCTGTTTTAATGCTTCAAGAATCATTTCTCCAAGCTTCATTATCAAAAATAAAACAAATTTACATGGAACATAAAAATGGGTTGATCACACTATCCGCTGTGCATTGAAATGACTCCCAACACGTGCAAGTTGAGGGCAGTGTGCTTAGGGCTGCTGTCTTCCACACCACACTAAAATGACTTCGCAGATTCTGTCATTTTTTAAAAGTTGCATGTAGACAGTGAAAGTAATTATTTTCACAGGGTGGTTGGAGTATGAGTGGTTCCCCTCTTTGAAATAATAATGTCTAGGAAGTATTCTGTGACAATATGGCTATTCTTTACCCATGCTCTAAGCATAGATCCGGGTTCAAAACAGGAGCCCCTGTGATAGATGCTGCATGGAGGTAAAGAAGATCTAGAAATGGAACTAAATAGTCAAAGTATAAACTGAATGTAGTCAATGCGCTAGGTATTCAGAATGAAAAAAAATATGTAATTGAAATCAACATAATCACTAAGAGCCTGGCTAAAATAAACAGACTTAATAGTTCAATTCCATAACACTATACCCAAAGTGAACTTCTGGAGGCATAAAAGAGACTATTTTAGGACAGAGGAAATACAACTTTACACATTAGGGGGACTCCTAAGAATGATGCAGCCTAAAAATGTAAATAAGTTTGTGATCTAACCTGAAAAATGAGAAGTGTGATTTTTATTCTTACTCTTTTGTGGAAGGAAGTAGTGATAAAAGCAGCCAATCTCTAGTGTCCCTATTAGAAAGAGTCTGGGTTTAGATGCACCATGAAATACGAGTCTAAGAAATAGAAATGAGAATAAAATTCTGCATGTATATATGCACAAACACATATAAAATATTTAAAAAGTCAACGCACTATATATAGCATTATATGGCATTGAGAACTGTTCAAAGTCTTATTTTATCATAGCAAGAGCTCTATGAGAAAGATACTATTATTATCTCTTATTAGAGGAGGCATGGAGATGTGAAATGACTTACATAAGGTCCCACACCGGGGCCGGGCTGGAGCCAGGCTTCCACATACTTGGCATCACGAGTCTACCACAACCAAGACTACACAGAACTGCAAGTTAGGCAAGGATGTCTTGAGAGCCTTCCCTTTTGCCTGTATCCATGGACTCTGCTCACTGTTCTCGTTCACTTCAGGACCCAGTGCACTTGTGCTCTTGCCTCAGCACCCAACCCCACTTCCTGTGTGCTGCTCTCACTGTCCTTACCTGCCCTATCTCCTGGGTAAGCACAGGAGATTACAGCTCTCTAGGTAGCTTTTCAGAGGTCCAAAACTGTCCTTCAGAAAATGTTCCTTGGCCTGCACAGTGTGTGTTTGTGTGTGTGTGTGTGTGTGACTTAAATAGGAGTGCTTTAGGTTGACCACACCCCATTTATCATGTCCCCATCACTCTTGGTACCCTATTTCCACGTTCTTGTTACATCCCAGCTGTCATGGTGCCCACTATGAGTGCTACACTATTGCACATGATGAATGTTTTCTGATACAAGCATTAACCCCAAACCATTCCGCATTTGCCTGCTCAAAAATGGTTAAGAATGCTGGGGTTCTAGGATGCAAAAAATTCTTCCAGAAAGGATAACAAGGGACCTGGGTATTTCATAACTCAGAGACATGGTTCCATCTGCCCAGCATTGCTGCTGACTTTGTTGCCCAGCTGGGACTTGAATTTTGATACTTAAGAGTTTAATCTACATAAAGACTACTTTACCATAATCATTCAGTATTTATTGATACATTGCAAGGCTCTGAAATGGGTATTCAGATGGTAACTGTCCTTGAGCTTCTTATAAACTTAGTAGAGGCCCAGTGCACAAAATTTGTGCACAGGGATGGGGCGAGGGGGGTGTCCCTCAGCCTGGCCTGCACCTTCTCCAATCTGGGACCCCTTGGGGGATGTCTGACTGCTGGCACAGAAATTGGGCCTAAACTGGTAGTCAGGCATCCCTCTCACAATCCAGGACCACTGGCAACTACTTGCTTGCCTGCATGCCTGCCTGCCTGATTGCCCCCTAACCACTCCCCTGCTGGCTTGGTTGATGCCTAACTGCTCCCCTGCTGGCCTAATTGCCCTCCCTTGCCAGCCCAATGGCTCCTAACTACCCTCCCCTGCCAGCCTGATCACCCACAACTGCCTTCCCATGTTGTGACTTGCCTCCTCCACCTGGACCCACCTCTTCCATGTGAGGCAGTGGAGACGCTGGGACTGGCCTCCTCCATGCTGTGCAGAACTGTAGGATCCCCAGGCCTCACCACGTGGAGTGGCTGCTGGGCCCCACCTCTGCTGTGCATGCAGCTATCTTGTGACAGCCATCTTGTGATGATGTTAGGGCATGATTTGTGAGGGTGTGACACCACCTAGGCTATTATTAGTATAGATATAGAGGGGGGAAGTTATTTACACAAATATGATTATTTTAGAAAGACTGTGCTATAGTCATGAAAGCATTGTAAAGTAATGTGGGAGTTTGAAAAAGAAAACTTTACTGCTTGCCAAATGGGTCAAGATTTCCTACAAGTTTTATAGAACTGAAAATCAAAATAAGAAAACCATCTAACTCATTTATTTACCATCTTGCAGAACCACTTCTAAACTTGTTCTGAAAGCAATTAACCTATTCCATCTTATAATACCTACAAAGTATAATTTTCTATCTCAATTTATCAAATCAGGTGATTAAAAAGTATCCTATACTAGAGGCCTGGTGCATGAAATTTGTGCACAGGAGGGAGCTAGGGGGTCCCTCAGCCGGGTCTACACCCTTTCCAATCTGGGATCTCTCTTGCAATCTGGGACTGCTGGCTTCTAATTGCTTGCCTGCTTGCCTGCCTGCCTGTTTGCCACTAACCACCTCAGCCCACTGGCCTGATTGCCCCCTAACTGCTCCCCTGCTGGCCTGATTACCCCCTAACTACCCTCCTGCCAACCTGATCACCCCCTAACTGACTTCCCCTGCCAACCTGATCACCCTTAACTGCCTCTGCCTTGGCCCCTACCACTGTGGCTTTGTTTGGAAGAATGTCTGGCAGATGTCTGGTCTAATTAGCATATTACCCTTTTATTAGTATCTATATAATAAACAGGGAACATGCTAATTAGCTAGGCATCACGACCGCTCAGAAGGAGCTGCGCGGGCAGATGGGTGGGAGGGGACTGTGTGCTGCCCCAGCCTCAGTGACCATGGGGAGGCTGGGGCTGGAGTTGGGCCAGAGTGGAGACAAAACACACGAAGAGGCTGGAGCTATGTGGGTCAGGCGTGGGTCCTGGCCCCCCATGGGGTACCTCCTTGCACAGAAGGAAGAAGGGAACCTCCTCACACGATTTCAATTACCCGCTGTGCCTCTAGTAAATAATAAAAGGCTAATATGCAAATCGAAGGGAGCAGATGCTCAATGCAGTAGCTTCCCCCTGGTGGTCAGTGCCCTTCCACAGAGGGAGTGCCATTCAGCCAGAAGCCCTGAGCCAGGCTCATGACTGGCAAGTGCAGTGACGGGAGCCTCTCCAGCCTCTGTGGCAGTCTGACATCCTCCAAGGTCTCGAGAGGGCGAAGGCCAGGCTGAAGGATGCCCCCCACCAAGTGCACGAATTTTGTGCACTGGGCCTATAGTTCTTTTTAAAAAAGAAATATTTTTAATTTAGTTTTTACAGAGAGAAAGATAGATGGATAGAGAGTTAGAAACATCGATGAGGGAGAGACATCAATCAGCTGCCTCTTGCACACCCCCAACTGGGGATGTGCCCACAACCAAGGTACATGCCCTTGACTGGAATCGAACCTGGGATCTTACAGTCCGCATGGGCCTACAGTTCTTAAATATTCTTAAACTAGAGGCCCAGTGCACAAATTCATGCACCAGTGGAGTCCCTTGGCCTGGCCTGTGGGATTGGGTCGAAACCGGCTCTTCTACATTCCCCAAGGGGTCCTGGATTGTGAGAGGGTACAGACCAGGCAAGGGACCCCACTGGTGCACCATCAGGGCCGGGGAGGGACACAGGAGGTTGTCCAGCAGAGGAGGGACCATGGGAGGGCTCCAGGGCATGTCCAGGCTGTCTCACTCAGTTCTGATCATCTGGACCCCAGCAGCAAACTAACATACCAGTTGGAGTGTCTGCCCCCTGGTGGTCAGTGTATGTCATAGCGATTGGTAGAACAGCCAACTGTCTGCCCCCTGATGGTCAGTGAACTTCATAGCAAACAGTTGAGCGGCCTTAGTATATCATTAGCATATTATGCTTTGATTGGTTGAACAAATGATTGGATGACTGGACACTTAGCACATTAGGTCTTTATTATATAGGACTAGAGGCCTGGTGCACAAATTTGTTCATGGGTAGGATCCAGCCAGCCTGCCTCCAATAGGGGCCCATTGGGGGGCCAATCAGGGGTAGGGTCGGCTGGGGAGAGGAGCTGTGGGAGGGCTCCAGGGATGTCTGGCCCATCTTGCTTAGTTCCAATCAGCTTGACCCCAGCAGCAAGGTAACCTACCAGTCTGAGCTTCTGCCCCCTGATGGTCAGTGTTAGTCATAGCAAGTGGGGTTAAGAGGCCTTAGCACATCATTAGCATATTATACTTTGATTGGTTGACCGAGTGACCGGACACTTAGCATATTAGGCTTTTATTATATAGATTGACTCTTAAGCATTTACATTCCACCTTATTTTCACTGAAGAAATTTTCTTGGCCCATTTTCCAAGTATTTTACAAAATAGAGTATCATATTTGAAATCCAAAATTTGTCCAATTTCAACAAGCATGTCACAGCCTTGTTTGTGATTAAACTATCATATCTTTATGAATAAAGTTTGCTATGATTAGATTGTAAACACCTGCATGGTGTTATTTTAACTTTAGACTTAAAGGAACATTTTATCCTGCAAAAACAGATTCCTAAAATAAAAACATCAGTTTTCTAATGAAGCTATAAGAGTTACATTTTTTTTAAGAGTTACATTTTTAATGACTGTTAAATAGTTATGGTTAAATGGTATATCCATGATTTCTTGTCATTTTATTTATATAGCCAGCACTCTTTAGATACAAATTCCTGACCTCAGGCATACACTTGTCAAATAATCACATTCTTTAAAACTTATTTTTTTTAATGTCAGAATCAAGAGTTCAGTTTTAAGAATTCAACAATTCATGCAATTTATAACAGGGAAGTTAAAATTAATAGTATGAGTTAGCATAACTCTCAGATTTTAAAAAATACATTTGGCCCATGTTGGAAAGAGAGAACACAAGGGGAAAAATGAGAATTTAGTTTTCATATTTGTCTTTTGTTATGTGAGCAATCAGAATTGTAAGTTCACACCTTCCTATCAGCAGGGAGGGATTTCAGCTAATAGGGTACAAATACTGGGTTAGTAATATTGTATTCATCTGTGCTCAGTTACACAGGAATTTTTTAAAAATCAGTTATTAACTAATTTATAAAATGATTGAGAGGGTAGATGGGTCAAACTGTAGCTGAACTTGAAGGAACAAGTGGATGCCTCATGCTCTGCCCATCTGTCCCCACTTAACCCAGTTACAAATTTAAGTCTCACGAATGCCTCTGATTGGCAGAAACTAAGTCCTACCTACTAGTAGATACTGTTTTATTGATTTCAGAGAGATAGAGATAGATATATATATAGAGAGAGAAACATTGATTGATTGTCTCCTGCACACCCCACACTGGGGATCAAGCATGAAACCTGGGCATGTGCCCTGGCTGGGAATTGGTCTGTGACCTCTGGTTCACAGGTTGATGCTCAACCATTGAGATATTCCAGCTGGGCTATCCATCATTTTCTTCATTCTCTCTAAATCTTCCTTCAATTCTTTGAACATTTAAAAAGTATATATTTTTATTGATTTCAGAGAGGAAGGAAGAGGGAAAGATAGAAACATCAATGATGAGAGAGAATCATTGATAGACACCTCCTACACACCCCAAACTGGGGATAAAGCCCACGACTCAGGCATGTGCCCTGACTGGGGATCAAACTGTGACCTCCTGGTTCATAGGTTGATACTCAACCACTGAGCAACGTTGTTTGGCTCTTTGAACATCTTTAAAACAGGCATTTTAAAGTATTTTTTTTAAAGGAATTCCTCCAAGTGGTCTTTCTCAGGGACAGCTTTGTTGGGTTTATTATTATTTTTTATTTATGGCCATACTTTTCTATTTCACTGTATGCATTACAAAAAAAATTTTGGTTGAAAACTGGACATCTGAAACTAATAATGATAACTTTGGAAAGCAGATTCTTCCTCTTCTCCTATTTGTTGAATTTTGTGTTTGTTATTGTGTTTTTATTTTTGATTGTTGTAGACCGTCTCTGCTGGGGATCAACCAGAAGTGTAAACTTAAGGTCTTCTCAGGTCTTTTTTGAACCTGCGCCTTTCCCTGGTCATGCATGATAATTTTCTAGATTCCTCTATATGTGTGTTTGCTTTGAAATGTTCTAGACCTTAAATGCCTGGCTTTTAAAGAAGTGGGGGGGGGGCAGAAAAAAAGAAAAGGAAAGGAAACTGAGAAGGGGGAGAAAAACAAAAGAAATTGCAAAAAGACACTGGCTCTTTAAACCCTCTGAAAGACATTTCAGCCTGAACAGGGGAGGCTTATGACAGAGGAAGGAGTACAGCAATGATTCTGTGTCACACTTTGTGTTTGCACCTCCCATGATCAGAAGTAGCAGAGATTGGAGCACAGATCCCTGATATTTGGAGGCAGGGTCTTTATTATCACCCTGGATCACTCAAGCTGTGTGCAAGCTGCTCCTGAAATGTGTGCACAGATGCCTGTTGTGGGGCCAGGGTTGGGACATGGATAGTTGTTATCAGGAAATTGATGGAAATTATGTGCAATTTAACACCCAACCCTTCCCCCTGGAAGTTGGTAGCCTTCAATTGACTCCAGTTACAAAATTGTTTATCAGACAGATTCTGCCAGTGCAATTGTTGCCCAGTTAGGGAGATAGATTCCTACTGCTTCCTATCCTGCCATCTTTCAAGAACTTGCCCTTTATTAAAAACTAGAGGTCTGGTGCATGAAATTTGTGCACAGGGGTAGGGGAGGGGAAGGTTCCTCAGCCTGGCCTGCACCCTCTCACAATCCAGGACCTCTTGGGGGATGTCTGACTGCTGGTTTATGTCCAACCCTGCAGGGATCCCTGTGGGGTCAGGCCTACACTGGCCATCGGACATCCCTCTTGCAATCCGAGACTGCTGGCTCCTAACCATTTACCTGCCTGTCCACCTGCCTGATTGCCCCTAACCACTCACCTGCCTGCCTTATCACCCCTAACCGCCTCTCCCCTGATTCCCACCACCTCGGCTTAGTCCAGAAGGACGTACGGAATGATGTCTGAAAGGTCATTTAACTGTCCAGTCTAATTAGCATATAATGCTTTTATTATTATAGATAAACAATAGCTTATTATTTCTTGAAATAATCTTTTTTGTTTTATATTTTAAAATAGTAAAAATATTTCCCTGTATATTTCTGCAAATCTGTTAATTGCTTGTCCCTGCACAGTTAAACAATTTAAAAATAAATGCTAAATAATATATTATTGGGGGGAAAGGCTGATGTTTTTGCCCAAAGCAACGCATTTTCCCATTGACATATTAGTATATGAAGGAGCAGAATGTTGTGTTTACAAATAAAAACCATTTTAAGTAAGGCAACTACACTTTTTGGAAGTGCATCAATATTGGGTTTGTACTCTACATCAAAGTTTCTCTTTTTGTGGGGGGACGAATTACTTTTTTTCTTCTCATTGTTATTGAAATGATTTTTAAAAATTGCTGATAGTATTACAGATGCCCCCATTTCCCTACCATTTGCCCCTCTCCATTCAGCCCTTGCCCCACCCCAGGCCTTCACCACACTATTATCTGTATCATGGGCTATGCATATATGCATATATGTTCTTCGGTTAATCTCTTCCCACCCACCCACGCTTCTCCCCTCTGAGATCTGTCAGTCTGTTCCATGCATCCATGTCTGTGGACCTATTTTATTCATCAGTTTCTTTTGTAGATTCCACATATAATTGAAATCATGTGTATTTGTTTTTCTCTGACTGGCTTATTTTGTTTAGTATAATAATCTCTAGTTCCATCCATGCTGTCGCAAAAGGTAAGAGATCTTTCTTTACAGCCACATATTATTCCATTATGTAAATTACTACAGCTTTTTTTTTTTTTAATCCACTTATCTATTGAAGGGCACTTGGTCTCTTTCTAGATCTTAGCTATTGTAAATAATGCTGCTATTAACATAGGGGTGCATACATTCTTTTTGGTTGCTTTTTGGGGATTCTAAAGATATATTCCCAGAAGTGGGATCACCAGGTCAAAAGGCAGTTCCATTTTTAATTTTTTGAGGAAACTCTATATTGTTTTCCACAGTGGCTACACCAATCTGCATTCCCACCAGCAGTGCACTAGAGTTTCCTTTTCTCTGCATCCTTGTCAGCACTTGTTGTTCGTTGATTTACTGATGGTAGCCATTCTGGCAGATGTGAGGTGATGCTTCATTGTAGTTCTGATTTGCATCTTTATGATGATTAGTGAGGTTGAGCATTTTTTTCACCTGTCTGTTGGCAATCTGTATGTCCCCTTTGGAGAAATATCTATTCAGGTCATTTATCCATTTTTTTAATTGTGTTGCTTGACTTCCTGGTGTTGAGTGTATATGTTCTTTATATATTTTGAATATTAACCCCTTACCAGATGTATCTTTGGAGAATATGTTCTTCCTTTTTATTGTACTGATGATTTCTTTTGCTTTGTAAAAGCTTTTTAGTTTTGCTTTGTAAAAGCAAATGTAGTTCTATTTGTTTATTTTTTCCTTTGGTTCTCTTGCCTTAGGAAATGTATCAGTGAAAACACTACTACTTGAGTTGTCTGAGATTTTGCTGCCTATAGTTTCTTCTAGGATTTTTATGGTTTCATGACTTACATTTAAGTATTTTATGCATTTTGAATTTATTCTTGTGTATAGTGTAAGTTGGTGGTCTAGTTTTATTTTTATTTTTTGCATGTATCTGTCCAATTTTCCCAACAACATTTTTTCAAGGAACTGTCTTGACTCCATTGTGTGCTCTTGCCTCCTTTGTCAAATATTAATTGATGGTTGATATCTGGGGCCTCTGATCTGTTCCATCGATCTAAATGCCTATCCTTATGCCAGTACCAGGCTTATGCCAAAGGTTTTTATCATTGGCTACGTGTTGAAAAAGCACTGATGTCTGTTCCCAAGCCCAGAAATTCTGGTTAGCCATGGGTATTGAATGACCTGGGCTCTGGCATTTCTAAACACCCAGGTGATTCTAATGAGCATGGGAATCTCTGCTCTATTCCTTCTTTCCCTCGTGGCAATAAATATGCTATTCAGAATATGACTGCTCAGACATTTTTATACTCTAAGACAGAGCTCACGATTTCTGAATGAGCATTCATCTTCACTTTACAATTTCAGGCATATTGTCTAACATTCCTGTATGTGTTGGACATTGTTGGAGCTTGGCCAGATTCAGCTGGGTTACTTTTATTCTTATGCAATCCTCCCCTGGCTCCTGTTGCTTCTGCTTCTGCTGTGGTATTTTGTGGAAGAGCCACACTCAAGGCTCCTTATACTACCCTGTTTCCCTGAAAATAAGACAGTAAAAATAAGAAAAATTATATTAATTTTTTCTCCCAAAGTTGCGCTAGGTCTTATTTTTCAGGGGATGTCTTATCTTTCTGTGCACTAGATCTTATTTTCGGAGGATGTCTTATTTTCGGGGAAACACGGTATCTTCATATTTTGGATTATTTTTTCTTTTAGCTGTTCTGATTGAGTGTTTGTTGCTTCCCAATACTCCAAATAGCTTATTTGATTCTCTGCATCCTTTACTGTTGGTTTCCAGTAAATTATTCTTCATTTCAGTTAGTGTATCCTTTACTTCTGTTTGGCTTATTTTCATGGTCCCTGCGTCTCTTTTTATGTAGTTGAAGTTCTCACTAATTTCCTTGAAATTCTCACTAATTTCCCTGAGCATCCTTATAACCATTATTTTGAACTCTGCATCTGGTTGTTTGCTTGCCTCCATTTCATTTACTTCTTTTTCTGGAGATTTCTCTGTTCTTTCCTTTATGACATGTTTCTTTGTCTCTACATTTTGGCTGCTTCCCTGTGTTTGTTTCTATGTATTAGATAGAGCTTCTAAGTCTCCTGGAATTGGTAGTGTCACCTTGTATAGTAGGTGTCCAGTAGGGCCCAGTGGCTCAACCTCTCAGTCACCAGATCTGGGCACTCTAGGTTTTAGTTAAGACTTGATTGTTGTTGGTGTCACTGGAAGGGATTGATCCCAGGCCAATCAGCTGTGAGGACCAACTGCAACTGTTGTGGAGGAGCGACCCTATGGAGCAGGACTTGCTTTAGTGAGGCTTTGGTGCTCACCAAGTCTGCCCCTGAGTGTGTTATTCATGGATGTAGAAGGGCTATATCCAAAATGGTATGAACTGTCCACCAAGTGCACTGGCTCTGGGACCTCCTGGGAGGTGTTAAGTCAGCCAGCACCTGTGCTCTTCCTGGGGCCACCTGGCATGAGCTACAGAGTGATCTTCAGATGACTTTTATTTGTGTTAGGCTTGGAGGTGCCCAGGAGAGGCCAAGCTGTAATCCAAAGCAGGCTGCCTCTAGTACCAGGCCTAGGGACACTTAGAAAGAATATAGGGCATGCTAAGGCCAGCTGGCTGCTTGTTTAAGAGATTTTAGGAAAGTCCAAAGCATGAGTCAAGAGAGGTCAGTTGTATAAAAAAGCCACTGGAAATGTCTTAGATGAGCCCACCAGTTTGGTAGGGTGGGGTCTCAGGGAATCACCAAGCAGGGTAAACAGTGTAAAACAGGTTGATGGAGACTCAAATGTGGCACCTGGCTGTTGGCTCTGTGGGTGGGAGGACTCAGCAAAGGGACAATGGTTTCTGCCTAGCAGAAAGCTGCCCCTCAGCTCTTGCCCTAATGCCAAACAATTTATTCCCCCCATTATGTCCCTGGTTCCTTTCAAGCAGCTTCCACAACACTGGAGCTCAGAGGAAATGAGTTCAAGTAAGTCCACCTGCAGGCCTTTGAAGAGGAACAGCCTGGGACTCTAGTAGCTTCTGTGTCACTCAACCTCAATCCCCTCGGTTTTGTTTTTTGTTGTTTGTTTATTATTTATTTATTTATTTATTTATTTATTTATTTATTTATTTGAGAGAGCAAAAGGGAGAGGAATAGAGAAATATAAACATCGATGAGAGAAAAACATCATTGATTGGTTGCCTTCTGCACACCCCCTACTGGGGAATAAGCCTGCAACACCAGGCATGTGCCCTGACCAGGAATGAAACCAGTGACCTATTGATTCATGGTTTGACACTCAACCACTGAGCCATACCAGCCAGACCCTGCTGGTTTTTATAGCCCAAAGTTATGGGGACTTCTCTTCTGGGCACTGGGACTCTGGGATGAGGGTCTTTTGTGGGGCTGGGACACCTCGATTCCCAGTTTAGACTTCTGCAGCAAAGATATCCCTCCCAATTAATAGCCCCCTCACATGAGTGTGGGACCAGCTTGTTCTGCATCTCAGCCCTTCCTACCAGTCTGGATGTGGCTTCTTCTTTAAATCCTTAATTGTAGGATTTCCATTTAGCTAGATTTCAGGAGGTTCTGAATGATGACTGTTCCGAAGATTAGTTGTATTTTTGACGTGTCTGTGGGAGGATTTGAGTACTAGGTTCACCTACACTGCCATCTTGACCAGAAGCCACAAACATTTACAGAAGTCAACAAAGAGGACTTAGTATTTTTAATCTTCATTTTTGTGTATATGTGTTTAGCTGCACTGGGATATCATGCCATGGCTACTTATGTTTTCATCTATTAGGGAACAGTACCATCATCAAAATGTTTTTATATATTTGATTATCACCAGCAAATTTATAGAGATGAGTACACTAAATCTGCTGGCATGATTTAACCCAGCAGACTTTTCCACATCACACACCTGAGTATGTACTTTTGTTAATGGCATGGACCCTGGGAGAGAGCTGGCACCAACAACCATCAGTCAACATGGCATGAGACAAATTATGACATCCCACTTGGGGACAGGTTTCTCCTCCATTCTCAGAAAGAAAATATTAGGTTATTTTTAGTTAAGTAGTGGAGTACAAGCATCATTTTTGGGCCACTTTTAGGTAAGTAGTGGAGTACAAGCATCATTTTTGGGCCACTTTTAGGTAAGTAGTGGAGTACAAGCATCATTTTTGGGCCACTTTCAGATGGTAAGACATAGGGGGTTCAATCCAAGCACTACTATAAGAGTTGCACATTTTTACACTGAAGGCTGCAACGTTAGCACAGAAGCAAATGTTAGATCAAGGATAAAAGTGACCTGAGCCTTGGCCGGTGTGGAGCAGTTGTTTGGAGCATTGTCTCATGTACCAAAAGGTGCTTTTCCAGGCAAGGCACATACCCAGGTTGTGGGTTTGATTCCCAGTCAGGGCATGGGTGGAAGGCAACCCATGGTGTTTCTCTCTCACTTTGATCTCTCTTTCTTTCTCCCTCTCCCTTGTTCTCTCTTTAAAGATTCATTGAAAACATATATATTTTTAAAAAAGTCACCTCAGTCTTCTCTTAAGAAGTTGCCTCTCTAGTGTGAAATTGAGGCTAATGGTAGCATGAAGGCAGTTCTTTTCTGAACACATGGATTATAGACTGAATAAAAGGCTTCATTTTCCAGAACTGTTAGTTTGATGCCTTTCTCAATAATTAGATTTACTAAAGAATTTTATAGAGAAAAAAAAATGAGAGAAATTAAGCAAAATGTCCAGATGTCATCTGTTAAAAATGTTTTATTGAGGCAATAAACAAATGACATCAAGTACTAAAATTTTAATTAAAATATGATTTACAATGTTGCTGTACACCGCTAGAAGCATCTTATTGACGGGAAATAGGTTGCTTGTATCCTTAGGACACTTGAACGTCACATTTGACTTTGTGGCCTTCCCCGCCAGTAGAGTGCTCTGATAATGTCTTTTCCATGCCCACAAGCGTGAAAATTCTCAACACTTTAAAACACAATAGCAATATCAAGCATTGCCTTTCACTGCTGGCTACATCACTAAATAGATGTATGTTATGTTTTCTTGCCTTCTGCTCAGAAAAATCTAAGTATTGCATTTCTGTCAATTCATTGATTGAAGAGCTACCCCTCAGAATGTTGACAGCTGTTTCAGAACTTTATAAAATAATTTGATAACAGCTGAAATGGATTGGCTAAAGAAGATCTGGAACTATGTAATTAGCATTCATCAAACACACACATTTCCTTTGAAAAACTTTTCCAACCCAAAAGTTAGCTATCAGGAAGCTGATAATTTTTAAGTTTCAAAACAGGCCTTGCTAATGCTTAATTTTTCATTAGCTGACTTAAAATATAGTGAATAAAATAAGTTATTAGTGAATGCTAACTGTAACTACTGTTGCTTTAATTTTTGTTCTTTACCCATCAGACAGACAACCATGTGGTAGGCCATCTCTTAATGGTACAAGGTACTGACAAATCCCTTGTTTGGTGAGATGTAATTTCAAAATATAAAGTGGAAATATACCCAGTAACCCAGTTAATAATTATCTTTGTGGACATAAAAATATTCTTTGCAAGAAATGACCATGTAAATGTGTTGTAGTCACCACTGGTAAGAAGCATTAAAACCCTTGAAATAAAAACCCAGAATGTTAATAGTGGCTAAGCAGTCTGGTGTAAATGGGAGATTTTTCCTTCTTTCTGTACATTGTAAATGTTTTATTTGAACATGTAATCTTTACATAATTGAAAAATGCAACTCTGTGTTAAAATGCTTTGAGTATGTAAAGTAAGCTATAGCCCACTAGCGTGGCTCTGTGGTTGAACATTGAACTTTGAACTGGGAGGTCAGGGTTCGATTTCTGGTCTGGGCACATGTCTGGGTTATGGGTTTGATCCAGAGTGTGGGACATGCAGGAGGCAGACAATCAATGATTCTCTCTTATCATTAATGCTTCTTTCTCTCTCCCTCTCCCTTCTTTTCTGAAATCGATATAAATATATTTAAAAAATAAAGTAAGCTATAAATGTACCTTCAGAGCCAACAGGAATAATTAGTCTTACTGATCCTGAAACCTTCAGTTTTCAAAGAACCTCCCAGGAACTAGGTTCCTATGGATAGATGAGTAGATACTACCGTGTATGCTACGTTAACATTGCAATGCCAACAAAAGGATCTTCAATTTTTTCTTCATTTTGTTTTCTAGATTTATTTCATTAGCTAGACTGTCCAAAGTAGTGTTGAATAACAGACAGTGAGTACAATTGTCTTATTCCTTACATTAGTTAGAAAGCCTTTACATTTTCAGAAGTTTTCACCATTGATTTCTGATAAATACTTTTTAAAATATTTAAGAAAACTTAATTATTCACAATGGCCAAGACATGGAAACAATCTAAGTGTTTTTTGATGAATGATTGCATATATGCAATGTAATGTTACTCAACCATAAAAAATTTTCCATTTGCAGCAATATGGATGGATCCTGAGAGTATCATGTTAAGTGCAATAAGACAGAAGAGAACAAGGGTCTTATTATTTCACTCATATGGGAGATATAAAACTGAAAGTAACAACCTAACAAACAAAACAAACTCACAAACACTACAACACCCTTCTAGATGCCGAGAAACACCCCAGCATAAAGGAGAGAAGAGACAGAATCAGAAGAGGGCTGATATGGGGCATACCTGTATTGCAGATAGATTGAGCTTGTCTACATTTTTTATTTTTGGTCCATGATATCAAATAAATAGACCTTTTGTTTTCTTGTAGGTACCCTATTCTAAGACTATTTAATTTGGTCTCAGGAGAATTGAAATAGGCTTTATGTAAACAGCCCAAGTTGTTACCAAGGCCATTTTTCAATGAAGTTCAAGTCCAACTACTGATACTGTATGCAGATGATATATAATACTTCCCATTGGTCTGGCACTCTGTGTGGGGAGGGAAGGTGTTCATAGAGAGATTACCATCTCCCAGCTGTGTTTTTAAAAATTCTTTTGTTTCCCTAGCTGATTTTGCTCAGTGGATAGAGCATCGACCTACGGAATGAAGGGTTCTGGGTTCGATTCCAATAAAGGGCACATGCATATGGGCTCAATCCTCAATATGGGTTATGCAGAGAAGGCAGCTGATCAATGATTCTCTCTCATTGTTGATGTTTCTGTCTTTCTCTCCCTCTCTCTTCCTCTCTGAAATCAATAAAGATATTTTTTAAAAATTATTTTTGCCATAAATTCTCTGCACTTGAGTTTAAGAAAATATTTGAGTTTTTCCTGACCTTGCATCTATAGTAAGGAATTTTTTTGAAAAGGCAAGTTCCAAATGTACTAAAATGGTCTTAACCTAATTTTCACTTGCACAAGTGAAGATTCAATGCAAAAGGAAAGTATGTCAAACATTTTAGGCTATTAGTCTACTTTGAAATGTTTTCAATGTTTTAATAATATAAACATAGCGTCTGGAAATGGTACATGTCTACCTATTTCTATCCACCCACTCAGAGGGGAAAGCCAGCATATTTTTATAACTTAAAAGAGTCAGTTAATTCCCCAGACAGATGCACGGTGGAATTTTCAAGGCGTTTTCCAACATTACACCTGTGAACTAGAGAACAGAATGAACTCCTTTGTGTCTCAGGAAGACAGAACATGCCAACCACTGCATGCCTCCTGGCTTTGGCACAATGACACATTTAGAATGGTATGCATTTAAATGGAAGAGCTGGGCCAGCATTTAGGCACACAGCCAGTCTGTAATCACTGCCATCACTGCTGGAAGAGTAGCGTAATGGGGTGTAATGTGATGATGGGAAGTTGACTCATTCTGTCTAGGTTTTACTACTCTAGTGAATATTACCTATGTTTGTTTCTCTGGGTAGGTTACAGAATTGCACAAATTGTTAAAAATGACAGAAATGGCACACTAGCCCTGGCTGGTTTGGTTCAGTGGATAGAGTGTTGGCCTGTGGACTGAAGGGTACCGGGTTCAATTCTGGTCAAGGGCACATGCCTAGGTTATGGGCTCGATCCCCAGTAGGGGGCTTGCAGGAGGCAGCCAATCAATGATACTCTATCTTCATTGATGTTTCTATCTCTCTCTCCCTCTGCATTCCTCTGTGAAATCAATAATATATATATATATATATATATATATATATATATATATATATAATTTTTAAAGAAGGCTCCAACTTCTTTAAAAAAGAAGGAAAAAAGAAATGGCACACTTTTTTTTTTTTTTTTTGGCTACAACATAGTTACAACTCATAGTTATCCTAGAAGGGAATGTTCAAATACCTACAATCCTCCCAGCTGAATTCTTTAGCACTTGAACATATTCTCTATCCACCACTGTTTCTGGGACTTGGTTTGAGCTCCCATATTCTCGAGAACGAACAGAATGCAGTCAGCACTACAGACTGCTGACTCACCTTTACTCATTCTCCTTTAAGACACTAAATTCTCATTTTCCCAGGGAGATTTTTGTGAGTAATGAACAGAGTCACTTTATGGCTGTTATTGGTTAGGTATGAGGCGCAAAGGAAAAAGCATGGGCTTTGCTGTCAGAAACTAATCCACTGAGGTCACTGCCTCGCTATTTAGTTCCAGATCTCCCTGAACCCTAGGCTGTCACATCACCAGGGCAGTAGTGGTTGGTGATAATTAGTGACAGGTATGTAAATTTCTTAGCAGAGAGCAGGTATGTTACAGATAGTAGATGCTGTTATTGTATTTAGCACGGCTAGCACATGTCTATATTTGTGTGCAGTGTCCTGTAGTTATGTGTTTTGAAATTTTCTTTCACAACAGAAGGCCTTCGTGTACACACTGGACTGGTCCTCAGCCTGCTGGGCACATTATTCCGGGCACTGGGCACCGGCTGAGTCAGCAGCGCCTGTGCTCTTGAAAATGTTTCCAATGTGAAAGCATTTTAAATCAAAATTCTTAGAATGATTGTGGCTGTACATATAACCAACATATTATGCTACAGTTTGAAACGTAAAGTAAACGTTATTTTCATCAAAAAGAAAGGTGGTTATTTGCATTAAGCTCTTGCTCACCGAGGTGCTGAAGGGCAATTGAAGGGCACATAGAAACTGAAAGGCACGAGTCATTTCTTAGTCTCTGGCTTGATTTTTTTTTTTTTTTTTTTTTTATCAATTTGTCTTCCTTTTATTACTCACTGAATAAAAAATGAACTGAAACTTTTTTGACAATAATTTTTTCCATTTACTAAGTTTTAAAATTTAGTAAGAAACATGTCTTAATTTTTCAAAGCTCTCGGTAAGTATAGAATTCTTAATCTTACTTTAATTTGAATTTGGAATGGAATTTCAATGACCCTATTAGGGCTGGAGGCCACGTGTTCTGGTGGGAAGGGATTTCGTTTGCTTGGTTTTATTTTTCTCCCCCTTCTGCCTTTGCCAATAATTTGCTCTGAGGTGTCTAGGAATTCTCATCACTTTTCTGTATTCAGGCTGCAAAATATGAAGAAAAATGACTGCTCTGTGTAAGAATGTTCTCCTGTTTTATAAACTAACGTTGGGAAAATAAAAACACTTTAAAGTCGGAGGAAGAAACTTATGAGTGAGTGCAAAGAGCCATGTGGGCCTGTGCGTTGAGGGAGACTCAGCCTGCAGGACCATGGTGGGGGCAGCGCTGCAACCACCAGCCAGTCCACGTGAAGCCCGTGTTTGTATAGGTTGCAAACTTTGTTATACACATGCAAGACAGTGTGTTATCATTAAATTAAATCAGGTATTCTCTTTACTTTAAAACTCCTTTAATGTACCTAAATATTTACAAAGCATTTTTTAATTTATGTATCTGCAGTTAAAAGGATCAAGGTTGGTTTTTTTTTTTGTTTTTTTTTTTAAATAATAAGTCTTTATTGTTCAGATTATTACAGGTGTTCTCTCCCCTCACCCCATAGCTCCCCTCCATCTGATTGCCATCCCACCTCATGCCCTTCCCCCATCCCCCGCCACTGTCTTCATCCATAGGTGTAAGATTTTTGTCCAGTCTCTTCCCGCACCCCTCACAACCCTTCCCTTGAGAATTATCAGTCCATGCCCTTTCTGTGTCCCTGATTCCATTAAATTCACCAGTCCATTCTGTTCTTCAGACTTTTTATTCACTTGATTTTTAGATTCACTTGTTGATAGGTATGTATTTGATGTCTTTTTGTTCATATTTTTTACCTTTACCTTTTTCTTCATTTTCCTCTTCTTAAAGAATACCCTTCAGCATTTCATGTAATCCTGGTTTGTTGGTGATGAAGTCCTTTAGCTCTTTCTTGTCTGTGTAGCTCTTTATCTGACCTTCAATGCTAACTGATAGCTTTGCTGGGTAGAGTAATCTTGGCTGTAGGTTCTTGCTGTTCATCACTTTGAATATTTCTTGCCACTCCCTTCTGGCCTGCATAGATTCTGTTGAGAAATCAGCTGACAGTCATACTCCCTTATAGGTAACTAACTGTTTTTCTCTTGCTGCTTTCAAGATTCTCTCTTTGGCTTTTGCCCTTGGCATTTTAATTATGATGTGTCTTGGTGTGGTTCTCTTTGGATTCCTCTTGTTTGGGGTTCTGTGCAGTTCCTGTACTTGTAAGTCTATTTCTTTCACCAGGTGGGGGAAGTTTTCTGACATTATTTCTTCAAATAGGTTTTCAGTGCCTTGCTCTCTCTCTTCTTCTGGCACCCCCATAATTCTGATGTTGGTATGCTTGAAGTTCCAGAGGCTCCTTAAACTATCTTCAACTTTCTGGATTCTCTTTTCTTCTTGCTTTTCCAGAGGAGTGTCCTTTGGCTCTTTATATTCCAAATCTTTGACTTGATTCTTGCATTCCTCTAGTCTGCTGTTGGGTCTCTATATCATATTTTTTATTTCAATCAGTATATGTTTAATTTCTAGATGGTTCTTTTTCATATCCTCGAGGGTCTTGTTAAATTTACCAGCCTTTTCTAGGAAATTCTTGAAAAATCTTATAACCATGGTTTTGAACTCTATATCCAGTCTTTTGTTCTCATCCATTTCTTTCATTTGAGATCTGTTTCCTTGTCTCCCCATTTAGCTGCTTCCCTGAGTTGGTAGGGTGGCTTTGTGTGTTTGGTATCCTATATGGCCTGGCGGGTCAGCCTCCCCAGTTACCTGAGGTAGACACTCTTGGTGGTCCCTTTGTGTATTGTGTGTACAGTCTTGTTGTAGTTAAGTCTTGATTGTTGTTGGTATCATTGGGTGAATTGACCTCCAGGACAATTGGATGTGAGTATCAGCTGTGTCTACACCAGGATACCTTCCCTATTAAAGACAGTCTTATAGGATCAGACTTTGAAAATTGCAAAGCCTCTGTGCTCAGCTTGGATGGGGTGGAGTCTCAGGGCTGAGCCGACAGTCTTGGCTTCCCGTCAGTTCTACTCTTGTGCGCGCACCTCAGACCTCTGCCTTCCATGGCTACCCTGAGTTTCTGCCTGACAGTCCAGATTCCCCCTATAAGAGCGTGGGTGCTCCAGGGGCTTGCCCGGAACTGGGTTAAGTCTCTGTATAATATATTTAATCCCAGTGCAGTCGGAACTGGGATTCAGCTTCTGACTCCTTCCGCTATGGAGAGGCCGTGGCAACCTCTGCAGTCAGCTCTCTCTGCGCGCATGCATCAGCGACTCCAGACCCTGCCCACTGTGGCTCTTGGCTCCCCCAAGTCTCCTAGTCTCTGAGTCTCCAGATGCCTTTCTCTACAGTCCAGACTCCACCCAGATGAGCCTGGGTCCATGGGGTTTTGGCTGGGGTTGCAATTCAGTGCAGTTGAAACTGGGGTTCAGTGCAGTTGGGGGCTTCCTTTCCCCTCCCACCAACCAGGGACTCGGCCACCCTTCCTCTCTGTGTGCGTTTCTCCCTACCTCAGCGCTTTGCGGCTCCCCTGATCTGTGAGCCTCTCTCCTTCCTTCTAGTTGTAGAATTTCCATTCAGCTAGCTTTCCTGTGGTTTGGGATGATGTCCATTCTGTCCTTTAGTTGTTGTTTTGAAATTGTGCAAGGTGGCAGCTTAGGTGCTTATGTAGGCCACCATCTTGGTTTCTCACCTAGGATTATTTTTTAAAGAATTGTGAATTTGTTATTCTGGAAAATTATATGGGCTAAGTCCTAAAATGGTGCCCGTATCCAGGGACAGGGGGTCAAAGATTTTAAAGGACTCTAGGTGGGCCTTTCTGGGCAGAGAATTCTCTGGGTGGGTCCAGATCCTAGGAAGGCCTGGAGGGAAAGGATAATGGTCTTAGCAAGTGAAATGTGATCTTAGTGAAATGGAATGTGGTGTAAGCAAAAGGGAATGTCTGTTGTTAAGTGGCCTAAAGATCAGTTTCCAGGGGAGGGTATTGATTCAATTATTTGATCAGACCTAATTGTTTTTATGGAATAGGGATGAAGGCCACATCGTCTATAATTAGTTCCTGCAGAGGGGTGACATCAAGACCATGGGAGGATGGACTTCGATTGTAGTTGGCTGGAACACTATATAGATTCCTTCTGGTTGGAGTGAGGGGTCACAGCAGCATGATTTCTCCAAGAGACTGGTTGAGTGACTTGGGAGGTAAAAGCTGATCCTGAGGCTGCCACAGGGTCACTTGTCTGATTTTGCTGCTTTCTGGACCTGATGTTGAAATACAACTGAGGCTTAGATGTTTATTTTTATGGAGGAAAATATCAGGAGTCTGAGCTGATTAACATGATGGAGACAAGCTGTTTTATAAATTTTAGTATTAGTAAGGCAAAAGATAGAACAAGAATTATGACAAATGGCCTGGTGAAAGGTAAGAGACATTAGTTTGGAGGGTTGTAGTCTAATATACAAAATGAGGTTTATTCTTGTAGCTTCATTTTTCCTTGGGTGTGGTCAATAAATGGCACTAATTGGATTTCTGCTATCTGTATCCCCGAGTAGGTTGATTTAAGTTATTTATCCTCTGGTTGAGGAGGAATAATGCAAATCATTTACTCTGAAGTGTTCTTGGTGTAGAGAAGATAGGATTTTCTAGATGGCTGCAAACTGCTGTTTAACTATCTCAGTTTCCCTATTTTGCTTGTCTTGGCTTACTGGCCTGTCATTTATATAATTCCCTTTTACCATTTCTTCCTACAAACCTTGTATAACTTTCTTTTTTTTTTCTTTTTAAAAAAATATATTTTATTGATTTTTCACAGAGAGGAGGAGAGAGGGATGGAGAGTTAGAAACATCAATGAGAGAGAATCATTGATCAGCTGCCTCTTGCACACTCCCTACCGGTTATGTGCCCGAAACCAACGTACATGCCCTTGACCGGAATGGAACCTGGGACCTTTCAGTGCGTGGGCCGACGCTCTATCCACTGAGCCAAACAAGTTTCGGCCCTTGTATAACTTTCACAAGCCTTCTTACAACTTTCACAAACCTTTTTACAACTTTGACTCTCTTTTTCCTTCAAAGTGCATGTCCAAGCCTCAAGCTTTCTATTAGCAAAACCATACAATTTCCAACTAGAAGGCTCAATTTCCAATAACCAAGAAAAGCAAACAACCAGTATTTTTTTAGACTGACCCTTATGAACATAGTTTAAGCATACTCAGTTTCAAGACACACTCATGAAAGCACAAGTCATTATGTTAATAGTCCCAAATCTACTTCATAGATTTTCTGTAACAAAAGCTAAAATCAGCCGAAACTGGTTTGGCTCAGTGGATAGAGCATCGGTCTGCGGACTGAAGGGTCCCAGGTTCAATTCCAGTCAAGGGCATGTACCTTGTTGCTGGCACATCCCTAGTAGGGGGTGTGCAAGAGGTAGCTGATAGATGATTCTCTCATTGATGTTTCTAACTCTCTATCCCTCTCTCTTCCTCTCTCTGTAAAAAAATCAATAAAAATTAAAAAAAGCTAAAATTAGGCAAACTTAATATTCATTGAAATATTTGGATGTTTATCATTTAGCCCAGCAATGCTCTAAAGCTATTAAGTTACCAAAGACTTTGTAAAGTTATGTACAGGCCTAAGAGGCTGACAAAAGGCAGAAGGGGCGCAGGGAGCAGGCCCTCAGCCTGTTCTAGGACTGCAGCTTCCAGGCCTCCAGCAGCTTGGATTTAAAACTGCCACATTCTTCCATGTTACCTTTCCTAACATGCTAAGGTCTGGTTTTAATGAATTCAGCTTCTGGTAGCAGCAGGACAGTTAAGTAAGCGTTTGCAGTTTTGCAGTAAAAATAGTTGTTCTTTGGATAGAAAGGGAGTGTCTAGTAAGATGCAGTGTAGAGGTGAGGTGACTAATGGCTGTGAGACTGATCCATCAACCCCCAAAATAGAGACTGAGGAGGGGACAAGGGTCCCAGCAAGTTTGAGGAGGGCAGAATAAGTGGCCCCAGTGTCAATAAAAAGGGAGACGGGCTTACCTGCCACCACAATTATTACCCGAGGCTCTGTCCTGGTGATAAAAGTCTGTGGGACCTTGTCAGGGCTGGGCAGCTTCAGTCTTCAGTGGCCAGTTCCAGATCTGGAAGCTCAAAACCAGATCCAGAGGGTGGCCTTGCTGGACTGGCTGAGGTCTGACCCGGAGGGCCCAGACTGCAGTCTGACTTTCAGTGGCCTTCTCTCCCGCACCCTGGGCAGGCCCAGGCAGGGGTCTCTGATTGGGGCAGGACTTGGCCTGTGTCCCTTCTTATTGCATGTGAAACGTGGGCCCAGGAAGGCTTATTCCCTGACTTAACCTCGGTTGGAAGCCTGGCACTTGGGGATTCATGAGGGTGGGGGCTAGGAGCCGAAATGCCTCCTCTGGGCCTCATCCTTGGTCCAATCTTGCTCTTATCTCCTGGCCTCTATTTGGGTCTCCTGGTCTCTATTACTAAAGATCTTAAAGGCTAGGCTAACGAGGTCTTTTTGAGGGGTTTGTGGACCTGTATCTATTTTTTGAAGTCTGTGGTGTATGTTGGGGGCTGATTGGGATATAAAATGGGTGTTCTGAAGAAGGGTTCCCATTGGGGAAGTGGGGTCTGAGGTGTTAAATTTCTCTAAGGCCTCTGTCAGGTGGAAGAGGATGAGAGCTGGGTTTTCATCTGGACCCTGAGTAATTTTATTGAGTTGCCATAGTTGACTGTCTTATGGGAGGGCAGAATAAGTGAGCCCAGCAATGAGACAGGCAATTACATGGCTCCGGAGCCAGTGTCCCGGAGAGTAACCTAATAATCTCATCTTGGGTCAGTTCGGGGGGGGGATCATGTCAGCACAATCCAGGGTGGCCTCTACATCCTGTTTCTAGGTGGCCTTGGCATGATCCTGAGCTACTAACCAGATGCTCCTTCTCCTCAGGGGTGAGAGAGGAGGACAGGATGACAGAATGTAGTGCCAGGTCCGGTCATAGGACTGAGTCAGGTACTCACATTTCTTATAAAGGTGTCAGGTTGGTGGAAAGCGACCAAGATGCCTCTAAATATGTGTGAGTAAGACATGGAAAATGGGATATGAATCTGGATTATACCCTTGGTCTCAGCCACTTCTCGGAGGGGGAGGAATGGGGTTGGAGGCTAGGCTGTCTGGGAATTAGTAAGAGGGGTCTTAGTAAGGAGGTTGAGAGGGTGGATAAAGAGGTGGAGCCTGAAGACAGGGCGGCTGTCGGAGGAGGACCATAAGAAGTGCGTTCGGGGAACCTGGAGGGGAAATGGAGAATCTGTTTGGACTGGAAGGGTAGAAGGGAAGGTCTGAAGGGAGGATGGGTCAGAAGGCTCAGGGTGTAGAGGTCCAGGGGTGGCAGAAGGGGGCTCTGAGGGAGAAGTAGGATTTGATAAGGAGAGCAGGTGTGACACAGAGAAGGATGGTTATGAAGTGTAAAGAAGGCCTGCACGTAGGGGATCTCTGACCACTTCCTGATGCAGTGACTGAAATGGTGTAAGTCCTGAAAAGTATTAAAACTGAAAGTTCCAGGCTCGGGCCAGGTGACTAATTCATACTGTGGATAAGGTGCTTTGGCTGGACCTTGAGGAAAAGCCAGTGTGTTAAGATTACGGAGGAGATGGCACAGTGGAGTGCTGTGGGTGTTTTGGTGGTGGGGCAGAAAGAATTCCCCAGAGTGTACATTAGGAAGAGGAGGTAAGCACGAAGGGAGACCTGGGAAGCCAGACCCGAGGGAGGGCGTCCCCATCGTCTAGTCAGGCCTGGAGTGAGGAGGGCAGTCTAATCCAAGTGGCAGGTGTCCCTGTGACTAGGAAGCCTGTGGGACCTGGTCCCAGGGCCGAGGCTGGACTGCAGAGGATTTCTGGCCTAGAGCTAGGTTGCTTTTGTCTGGGACAACAGATCAATAACCTGGAGGGGTGACCTAATCGTTACTTAAGGAGATTAAATGAACCGGTGTTGAGTGCGGGCTCAGCGACAGGAAGGAGAGGCCCCTTGGCTGGGTCAGGAGGGCCCGTAAGGGAGGAAGGCCTCACTGTGGAGGCCATAGGCCAGCGATCGTGTCATCTGAGTAGGATTGGGAGGTAAGCCCAGGTCGAGTAGCCGCTGCCTACTGCTCTCTGAGTAGCAAACTCAGGGGACTGAAGCTGTCACCACCTGATTAGAGGGGAGACAACAGGCATGAGACCAGTCATCTGGAGGGAGAGTGAGCAAACACCGACTTCTTTCTTTTTGGTGAACCGCTGCCCATAGGGACCCTGCCTCTGTTCCCACTGGTTTATTTTTTTATTTTTTAAAATATATTTTTATTGATTTTTTTTTTTTTTTTTTACAGAGAGGAAGAGAAAGGGATAGAGAGAAACATTGATGAGAGAGCAACATCGATCAGATGCCTCCTGCACACCTCCTTCTGGGGATATGCCCACAATCAAGGTACATGCCCTTGACCGGAATTGAACCTGGGACCTTTCAGTCTGCAGGCCGATGATCTATCCACTGAGCCAAACTGGTTTTGGCTGCTCCCACTGCTTTTAGATCAGATGCACAAAGAGGGCCTTTTCTCGGGTTGGCATCTCCATTCCCACTTGGACTGCTTGAGCTGCTTTGCTGGTCCTCACCTTTCCACTCACCGCCTTTTCAGGAACCACCCATCTTTACTATTATTTTCCAGGCAGCCCACAGCTGGGCTCCCTCCCTTCCCATCATGCATCAGGGTTTCCTTATCATGTCGATCCAGAAAAATACCCAAAATTCCATGGTAGAAATGTGGAGTTGAAGGCAGGGAGGCTGTGAAAACACCACACTAGTGCTATGAGCAATGTAAATGGAAAACATTTACCAAGAGGTGCCTTTTATAGCATCACCATTATTATACTAACAGAAGTAAATCGTATTTTGATGGTGGCCAGTTGAAAACCATATCCTACATGTATGAGGTGTATAATCAGCTTAATGAGTTGCTGATCCCAGGACAATTTCATCCCAGTGTATTGGGAGAGTGCATATAACCCAGAGTTTATTCCATTCTTCTTAGTAATGTAAATGCCACTTTGTTAAATGAACTTGAAGACAGATTTGCATTACTTGTAGCACTTTCTTCCCTTTCCGTACCAAGACAATGGCTTTATATAAAAAGTAAGTGGTTATATTAAAAACATGTTCCCAAATGAGGATCTTTAATGGCATGATTTTGGCAGGCGGAGGGGGTGGGGGGGCGCGGCGTGTTCTGATGTCAACTTTATTTTCAGTCTTGTTAAATGTTCTGATTATTACGCTGTTTTCTCCTCTCAAACCCACTTGCCTATTACGGGTATTTATGGTGCCAGGGCTGGGACTGTGCAAACCACACATTGGCTTTGCCAGCTGCGTCCCTGCCCTCTCTGCGGGAGAGGGTCTGGAGGCAGGCGGTGCGCTCTGAGTGGAAGGGGGTGCTGGTTCCTTCCTGTTGCTTCCTGCTCCCGCACTGTCCCCATCCTCACTTATCACTCACAGGCAGCAGTTCATTGAAGTGATAGCCTTGGTAGTTTCCCAGTGCCCAGAGCCCCGCTATCCCGCCCGACAGGGGGGCTGCCCAGAGGAAGGCCCTGCCACTCCACGGAGAGGAGAGGCAGCCACAGTGAGCCAGGAACGCCTTGAGGACTCTGACTCTGGCTCGTGCTGAGGCACTGACACCGCTGCCAGAGAAGCCCTGACTGGCGGGCTCAGGTGCTGTCCCAGGTGCCCACTCTGGGCTTCCTCCAGGTACGCAGTCAGCTCCCAAAAACCAGCAACCGAAGGGACAGGAAGGAGGAGCTGCCAGTTCCTTAAGGCTTGGAAACGGGCTCAGTGTCTCTCCCACTGCTCTCTGTATCAGTCAGGCAGCCGCGGAGCCCAGGCTCAGGGAAGGAGACACAGATCTCCTCTCTCGATAGAATTCTCAGAGGATCCAGGGGCCACCTTTCCCAACTGCTGTAAAGGTGATTAAACTGGAGCGGGAGCTGCCACGCCCCGGGACCTGCCTTGCCCGTCTGATGCCTCAAACCCGTGAAATGGTAAGTAGGCAAACTGACCTTTGGACGGGGCCGAAAGCAGTGTCCTCGAGAACTGTGTGCGAAGGTGACAAAAAAGCAGACAGTGCGACTACAGCACGGGAGACGGGGGCTGACAGTTACAGGCTCTGCGTAGGATCAGTACCCCTCGTTCCTGCACCAGTAGAAGTGCCTTCCCTCTCGGAAATGCCATAATCAGAACTCTATCTGGGCTTCTGCCTGAATCAAAGCTTCCCCAATAGCTATTCTTAATCTCGAATAAGTGCTGTTGCCTCACTTTGAAAGGCCTTTCGTTCTCGGTTAACACTGGCCCAGTCAGCTCTCGGGCCCAATATTTATAGTACCTTCCTCTCATGTGCACTCCTGGCTCCGGCTCTCGCATACACTCCACTGCCACTGCACGCACCACACAGTTTTAATGAATTGTTTACATGCTTGCCTGCCCTCTGAACTTCCTTCAAGACAGATAGGGTGTCTAATTCATCTTTGGATCCCTTGTAGCTGGTAGTCTTATTACACAGCATATAATGTATAGCCAGTAGGTATTGAACCACCATAAATTACACTGTATGCACATAACAGTAAATAGGTTGCAATCAACATAAATGGAGAAAGGAGAATGTCAGCTAATGGTTAGATTAAATACTGAGTTTCATTACACATTTTCCAAACAGATATCTCCTTCTTTTCAATTCATTATGACTACCCTGAAAATAAAAAAAATTACTGAGCCGGGCTGGTGTGGCTCAGTGGTTGAGCATCGACCTATGATCCAGGAGATCACAGTTGGATTCTGGTTAGGGCACATGCTGGGGTTGTGGGTTGGATCCCCAGTAGGGCGCATGCAGGAGGAAGCCAATTAATGGTTCTCTCTCATCATTGACGTTTCTATCTCTCTCTCTCCATCTCCTTTCCTCTCTTAATAAAAAAAGTGCATTTCAAATTAAAAAATTAATTTGAAAAAATTTGGAAGTAGAAATGGAATCACCAGAAGTCTGCTCTCAAGTCTTGATAGGGGAGCAAATAATTATATTACTACTCACTATTACTCCTGCTTATGTTCATTTTACTTTTGCTGTCCTTTCCTGCTGAGCTGAGTCAGAAAGGCCCAAGGCCCTGGTGCGCCCTTCCTCAGCAGCAGGTAGCTCACCACTGCTCCGGCCCTCTTCACCTCTCATCGAAAGCACTCTATCCAATACGTAGGAAATATAACCGAGGCAGTAGGTCAGTCCTGCCCCAAGCCATCATGAAAAGGGGAGGAATATGTGGAGCCAAAGGACAGGCCAAAAGCTTTGACTTCGATTAAAAATTAAAAACAAAACAAAACCCTGGAGGCACTCCTGCCGGCCCTGGGACTTCCCTAAGCTGGAAAGGGCGAGAAGCTCTGCACTTGGACTGTTGTGGTGTCACTGCCCCGCTGCAGCCGGGAAGGGAGCCCTCTGTGCCTCACTGTCAGAGCAGGACCCGGCTCAGGACTGCAGTCCCAGGAGATGCTCTCAGAAGGGTAAGGTTCAGTGGTGAAGGACCTAGGGAGTCAAGAGGAAGAAAGCCATTGTTCACCCACTCACTTTCTCACAAATAAGTACATATGTTCGACCTCATCTGTGCGAGGCTCTGGGAACTGCATGGAGCTCAGGACAGCCAGGGTTCCCACCTCGGGGACCTGGGTTCCGGGGGCGGGGGATGGGGGGAGGAAGGAGGGGGAGAGACACAGTGCGTGGTAGATTAAAGATCCACACACTGCTTGTAGTGAGTCCTGTAAAGATCAGCGTGAAAAGTAGGTGGAGGGGCAGTATTTTAGGCAAGGCGGTCAAGGAAAGCCTTTGTGAGGAGGGAACATGTGAAGGGTGAGAAGGAGTCAGCTGCAGAAAGTCCCGAGAGCAGAGGTCACAGCCCCGAGGCCCTGAAGCCGGAAGGAGCCCCATAGGTCTAGGAGCGGATGGAGGAGGGCAGGGCCAGATTCTGCAGCCCTCATGAGCCAAGTTAGAGGGCGTGGGATCTATTTTAAGAGAATGGAAAATCATTAAAGGCTTTTGGTCCAGGGAGTAAAATTATTATGCTTTGGAAACATCAGCCTGGATACCATATGGAGAACAGAATAGAATTAGGGAGACCAGTTTTCAGATTATTCCAGTGGTTCAGACAAGATATGAAAGTGGCTCAGACACAACCAGTGACAGTAGAGATGGTGAGAAATTGATAGATCTAAGGAGTATTTTGCAGTTGAACCAACAGGTCCTACTGAAGAGAGAGGGTGAGAGAGGAGCGAAAGAAGACTCAGGTTCCGTCAGAACGGCATGGCCTTTACTGAGAGCCGGTTTGAGTGAGGTAGTCTCAAGGGGCCTATAGATACCCAGATGGAAATGTCAAGTCAACAGTTGGATATATGAACCTAAAGCGCAGAGGAGAATTATTTAAGTGCCACAGAGATACAAATGCACAAGGCCAGATATGCTTACTAATGAGGGCACTTGATGGAGGATAGGGAGAAGACCACTCAGGAGCAAGGCCAAGGGCGTAGTGTCTGAGTTGGTGTGGAAGAGAAGGACTAGGGGGGTGGCTGAAGCACATCTTTATGCCTTTTCCCTGGTCTGGAATGCCCTTCTCTTTTCTCTCTGCCTGGTAAAATCCCACTATGCCACCACAGCTGAGAGCCTCGTCCCATCACAGCAGAACCAGTGGCTCCCTCTTCTGCTCTTGGTTCACAGGCTTCCTGGGTCCTGGAAATGCTGTGTTCCAGGCAGTTGTCGATTTTTTCATTTCCTGGACAGAGTGGGAGCCCTTTCAGACAGGTACCATTGCTTTATAACCAAGTATAGTTTCTTACAGTTGAGTATGGTTTCAGTACCTAGCAAACAATAAACATTTGGCAAATGGATGAATAAACAGAAGAATGGACCACACAGTATAAATGTAAAACCTGCAGTCCCCTGGTGGATCTGGGCTACTGGAAGGGGTGGACTAATTAAGGAGTGGACTCTTTAGCCCTGACCTTTGAGAACTAAGTTGTCTGAAAAGCCATTGGTGGAATGTTGCTTATAAAAAGATCCATGGGGTATTTCCACTGGTCATGGTCTCATCTACAGACACTGAGGTTTCTGTGGCAATCACTGAAGGAGCCCTGGAGAGTCTTGTTGAATATCAGGGAGTCAATGTACTGACCTCTGGCAGAAATCCAGATTCTACATGAGGAAGGCTTCGACAGGAGGTTCCTGCCCAATTGCTGGCAATATGGTGTCCATCCCTTTCAGGAGGAGGGAGAAGAGCTTTGCCAAGAGCAGCTTGGATGGGTCAGACAAGTGTGTAAGAGCAGCCGCAGATTACATTTCAGTTTACTCTTGGATTGTAGCTGCCCCACCTGTACTTCCAATGGCCTGTCTCTAGCTGTCTCACTGAGCAGGGCATTAGGAGTGGACCTGCTTGGCCACCAGAGCAGTCCTGGAGGTAGCAGCCTCTAGAGCCCATTGCCTTGCTTCTTTCTTTTTAAAAATTTTTTAAATAAACCTTTATTGTTCATATTATTACAAAAGTTCCTAATTTTCGCCCCCTCCACCCTCTGCCCTTTCCCGACCCACCATTGTCCTCATCCATAGGTGCACGGTTTATGTTCAGTCTCTTCCTGCATCCTTCACTCCTCTGTTCATCAGGTTTTTTAATTCCCTTGGTTTTTAGATTCACTTGTTGATAGTTATGTATTTGTTGTTCATATTTTCTTTCTCTTTCTAAAGAGCCCCCTTCAGCAATTCATATAATTCTGGTTTGGTGGTGATGAACTCCTTTAGCTTTTTTATTTATTTATTAGTGAAGCTCTTTATCTGACCTTCGATTCTGAGTGATAGCTTTGCTGGGTAGATTATTTTTGGCTGTAGGTTCTTGCTATTCATCACCTTGAATATTTCTTGCCATTCCCATCTGGCCTGCATGGTTTCTGTTGAGAAATCAGCTGACAATCATATGGGTGCACCTTTATAGGTAACTACCTGTTTCTCTCTTGCTGCTTTTAATATTCTCTTTTTCTTTTGCTCTTGGAATTTTAATTATGATGTGTCTTGGTGTGGTCCTCTTTGGATTCCTTTTGTTTGGGGTTCTGTGCGCTTCCTGAACTTGTAGGTCTAATTCTTTCACCAGGTGGGGGAAGTTTTCTGTCACTATTTCTTCCAGTATGTTTTTGGTATCTTGCTCTCTCTCATCTTCTGGGACCCCCATAATTCTGATGTTGGTTTGCTTGAAGTTGTCCCAGAGGTTTCTTACATTATCTTCAACTTTCTGGATTCTCTTGTCTCCTTGCTTCTGCGGAGGAGTGTCCTCTGGCTCTTTGTGTTCCAAATCTTTGACTTGATTCTTGCGATCTTCCATTCTGTTTTTAGGACTCTTATGCTTTTACAGCTCCTCAGATTTTCCTTCTGCTTTTCTCTTTCCTTCTCATTGTAGAATTTCCAGTCAGTCAATTTTCCTGTAGTTCTGGGTAATGTTCATTTTGTATTTTACTTGTATTTTATTGAAATTGTTGTGTGAGGTGCAGTTAGGTGTTACCTAGGCCGCCATCTTGGATTCTCTCAGACACCCCCATTTCCTTGTTTCCAGGCTGGTTTTCTTATCACTTTGGCATGGTGTGGAGAGTGGAGACCTGGCTCTTTGCTCAGCCTTCAATCTCTACTACCCACTGACTCCCACAGGGTAGTCATCCTACACCTTCTTTTTCATAACAAACAAACAAACAAACAAACAAAAAATAGCTTTGTTGACAATACTTAGTTAATTCCACATATCAGTGAGAATTCTGTCTAAGGGCATACTCTCACTATCTGTGAGATATTATTCTGGGATTCTTTACAAAGAAGTGGGCAAAGTTTAGGAAAATCAGTAAGGGATGATGTAGTATCTGTAGCTGCCAACAACTGCATCACACCTGAGCTTGAATGGACATAAGGGGAAGGAGAACTTGTCAGATGTGTGCACGCACCTGTGTGTGTGCATGTGTGTGGAGGGATTGCTCATAGAGAATATGACTGCATGTTGGTTCAATGGAGCCCAGACCTACCTGGATACGTTGCCACATTTGCCAGGATTTTCATGGGCCAAAACCATGTGTATTCTTAGCCATAAGGATTTGGGGTCAAAAATACTTTCTGCTCTTTCCAACACCAAGGACTGTAAAGCCTGAGAGAAAGGCACTTGTAAGGTTGAAGTGCTGTGTTTTCAAAGAAGGTTCTCTGGCAAATAGGCGTCCATACAGTTACCGGTTCTGACTGAGTAGTAATACTGGCCTTAGCCTTCTCCCCTGGTAGTACACAATAACCTTGACTTTAGCTTTTCCCTGGACCTGGTCTTAAGATTATTCTTGCAAACATTTTGCTCCCTTCAGTTGGGCGAGTCCTTGATCCTGCCTGCATCTTTTCTGTTATTGTACCTTGATTTCATATCTTGCTCCTCTGGAATCTGACCCAAGCACTCTCATCATCGCATAAATGGTTTGATTCCACTAACCAGTGAAAAGACTTTTTTATTCATGGACTTTATGCTTTAGGCATCTTGCCTCATCCCAGGCTTCACCTATTCTAATTCATTCTGGGCCTGGGCCCTAGAAGTAAGGCCATTTCTTAAGGTATCCATGATCACCAAAGTGGTTTAGAGTCAAGTCTATATCAATCTTAGATATAGATTGTTAGATCTATATAGATCAAAGTACTTCCTCATCTTAGTGGTCCTTCTTGCTTCCTTTTCTTGGTAACTGTTAAATTTATTAGCCCCCTTCTCCCTGGACCAAACACAAGCCTTTTTGTCTCTTTTAAGACATTTTGGAAAATGTGTCCTGTGTTTAGTCTTTAATTTGTTCTAGGGACTCTAGTGTCTGTTTTTATGCTTTATTTATGTTTCTAAACCCTGAAATATGGCACTCTCTGGTCCCAAGTCCTGGTCTCTCTTCCCCCCATTTTTTTTTTTTTTTTTACATTTATGTCTATTACTCTTTCCTGGTTTGACCCTTTCTCTTCACTTGAGCTATATCTCTAGTATTTCTCTCAATAGGTAAGGAGATGAATTTTAATATAATATTTTCTGCTATACAGAAGTTGTTTCTCCTCCCCCAACTACCCCCCTTCCCCACCATGCACACACATCTAGTAAGACCTCTTAACAGCATATTAACAAAATTCTCTGAAGGACTTTCTACATTTTCCAAAACACACAATCTAGGATGTTTTATGTTAAGTTAGGTGCAAGATTGTGTGCATTCAGAATATTTCTAGGATTAGAAAACATATTTTAGGAAGAACTGTATTACTTTGTGTTCTGAAAATAAACTATTTTTCAAATGAGAAAGATGTGGTTATTTTAAACTGCTCTTTTCAGTGTCTACAAGCCACAGGCAGCAAGCCACAGCTTAGAAAAGCCACCTAAATCTTTCCTGCACCACAGCTGAAGCCAGTGCTCCATCAGCTCAGAAAGGTGTTACCTTCCCAAGAGACTTCAAGATGGTCCCATGTTAAATAGAAAACCAAATTCAAGAAAGACCATGAAGCCATGGACTGGAACCATTTTCTTTATTTTTTGTTCTTAATCCTCACTGGAGGATATTTTCCCATTGATTTTTAGAGAGTGGGAGGGAAAGGGAGGGTCAGAGGGAAAGAAACTGTGATTGGTTGCCTTTCATATGTGCCTGACCAGGGCCAGGGATCAAGCCTGCAAGCAAGGTATGTGCCCTTGACTGGAATCTAACCCACAGCTCTTCAATCCAAGTGTCAATGCTCTAACCATTGGACGAAAAGAGCTAGGGCTGACTCTTTCAACATGTGTAGGCCATTCCTGGAAATCTTTGTGTAAAATTTCATTAGTACTTTAGATGAAGTCTATGCACAGTAAGTGTTGGCTAACAATGAATTTGTTTGTTTGTTTTTAGTCCTCACCTGAGTATATATTTTTAAGTTTTTATTGTTGAAAATATTATATATGTTCCCTTTTTTCTCCCATTGACCCCTTATTGTGCCTCCCCCCCTCCATCTCGGGCCTTCACCACACTATTGCCTGTGTCCAGGGGCTGTGCATATGTGCATATAAATTCCCTGGTTAATCTCTCCCTCCCCCACCCCTTCTTTCTCTCTAAGATTGCACAGTCTTATCCATGCTTCTATGTCCCTTGATGTACTTTGTTCAACAATTTATTTTATTCATTAGATTCCAAATATGAGTGAAATAGTATGATACTTGTCTTTCTCTTACTGGCTAATTTCCATTAATATAATGTTTTCCATGTCTCTCCTTGAGGTCTTAAAGGGTAAGAGTTTCTTCTTCTTCTTCTTCTTCTTCTTCTTCTTCTTCTTCTTCTTCTTCTTCTTCTTCTTCTTCTTCTTCTTCTTCTTCTTCTTCTCCTTCTCCTTCTCCTTCTCCTTCTCCTTCTCCTTCTCCTTCTCCTTCTCCTTCTCCTTCTCCTTCTCCTTCTCCTTCTCCTTCTCCTTCTCCTTCTCCTTCTCCTTCTCCTTCTCCTTCTCCTTCTTCTTCTCCTTCTCCTTCTCCTTCTCCTTCTCCTTCTCCTTCTCCTTCTCCTTCTCCTTCTCCTTCTCCTTCTCCTTCTCCTTCTCCTTCTCCTTCTCCTTCTCCTCCTCCTCCTCCTCCTCCTCCTCCTCCTCCTCCTCCTCCTCCTCCTCCTCCTCCTCCTCCTCCTCCTTCTTCTTCTTCTTCTTCTTCTTCTTCTTCTTCTTCTTCTTCTTCTTCTTCTTCTTCTTCTTCTTCTTCTTCTTCTTCCTGCTGCATAGTATTCCATGATGTAAATGTACCACAGCTTTTTATCTACAGATGGGCACTTGGGCTGTTTTCAGATATTAGCTATTGTAAATTGTACTGCTAGGAACATAGGGGTGCATACATTTGGGTCTCTTAGGATATATTCTTAGAAGTGGGATCACTGGGTCAGATGACAATTCCATATTTAATTTTTTGAGGAAAATCCATACTGTTTTCCATAATGGCGGCACCAGTCTGCATTCTCACTAGCAGTGTTTTAGGGTTCCCTTTTCTCTACATCCTCACCAGCACTTGTCATTTGTTGATGATAGGCATCCCGACAGGTATGAGATATACCACATTGTCATTTTAATTTGCATCTCTCTAAAGATCAGTGACTTTGAGCATTTTTTCATGGTCTCTTGACTAGCTGTATATCCACTTTTGAGAAGTGTCTATTTGGGTCTATTGCCCATTTTTAAATTGGATTGTTGTTTTCCTTTTGTTAAGTTGTATGAGTTCCTTATGTATTTTGAATATTAACCCTCTATCAGGTATATCATTGCCAAATTTGTTCTCCCACACAGTGGTTAGTTTCCCTTTTCATTTTGTTGATTTTTTTTTTAATATCTTATTGATTTCAGAGAGGAAGGGAGAGGGAAAAAGAGATAGAAACATCAATGATGAGAGAGAATCATTGATTGGCTGCCTCCTGCACATCCCCTAATGGGGATCAAGTCTGCAACACAGGCATATGCCCTTGACTGGAATTGAACTTGGCACCCTTCAGTCCACAAGCTGATGCTTTATCCACTGAGCATAACAAGCTAGGGTTTGTTGTTTGTTTGTTTTCTGTGCAGGAGCTTTTTCTTTAGATATAATTGCATTTGTTTATTTTCCTTTGCCCAAGGAGATGTATCCATGAACATATTGCTATGAGAGATGTCTGAAATTTGACTGATGCATTTAATCCATTTGCATTTAAGGTTATTATTAATAGGTACTTGTTTGTTGCTATTTTTGTTTTTTATGCCTTTGTTCCTTCTTCCATTTCTACTTTTTATTTTTACAACAGTCCCTTTAGCATTTCTTGACTTGCTGGCTTGGTGGTAATAAATTCCCTAAGCCATTTTACTTTATTTATTTTTTATCTACAAAGCTCCTAATTTCACCTTCAATTTTGATTGATGGCCTTGATGGATAGAGTATTCTTGAATTCAGTCCCTTGCTTTGTATCCCTTTATATACTTCAGTCCATTCCTCCCTGGCCTGATGTGTTTCTGTTGAGAAATCATTTGATAGTCTAATAGGAGATCCCTTGTAGGTAACTTTCTGTCTCTCTCTTGCAGCCCTCAAAATTCTTTCTTTGTCCTTAATATTTGCCATTGTAATTACAATCTGTCTTGGTGTGTGTCTTTTTAGGGTTCATCTTGCTTGAGACTCAGTGCTTATGTGAATTTTTTCTTCCCCAAGTCAGGGAAATTTTCTGTCATTATTTCTTCAAATAGGTTCTCTAATTCTTGCTCCTCTTCTTGACCTTCTGGCACCCCTATTTTGCAGATGCTGCTTTGTTTCATGTTGTCCCAAAGCTCCCTTAAACTCTCCTCCTGCTTTTTAATTTTTTTTCAATTGCTGTTCAGATTGTGTTTTTTTTTTTACTACCCTGTTTTTAAGTCACTGATTCAGTACTCCGCTTCTTTTAGACTACTGTTGAAACCTTCCATTGTGCTTTTTATTGCAGTTATATCATTCTTAATTTCTTCTTGATTCTTAGATATGCTGTTGGTTTTCTCACCCTGCAGTTTAGGAACTTTATGATCCTTACTCCAAATTCTTTCTCTGGCATATTGCTTACCTCCATTTCACTTAGCTCCTTTCCCAATGATACCCTCTTTTCTTTCCTTGAGGGGTTGTTTCTTTGTTTCCCCATTTTTGCTGTCTCTTTCTGGCCCTGGGCACCTTGCTTGGGGTTTGAGAGGTTGAAGACCCTACCAGGCCAATGGTCTGGAAATTGTTAGCCAGAGGCTGGACTGCCTTGAGTCTCATGCCTTTATTGTCTCTGCTTTGAATTATATGGATCCCATGGATTTGATCCCTCATTGTCTGCTTCAGATGCTTGGGTGGTGGGTGCATATGCGTAGTTCCTCTAGTGTGCAACTCCCTGTGAGGACCCAGAGCCCTCTGGCATGCAATTCACTGTGCAGCCCTGGCACTCATGGCAAAGTGGCACCCTAGGTCCTTTTGTCAGTGCACTTGCAGGGTGGTCTTGTGGTTCCAGATTGCTCTGGATTGTCCTGGCAGTGCTCTCCTGTGGCCAAGAGTGGGACAGGTGCTGGGTTACTCCAAGTCACCCTGGCAGCAAGTCCCTGCACTCGGGTTGCTCTGGATCACACAGTCCCCGCTTTCCTGTGGCCTGAAGTGTGGTGCACACTGGGTTACTCCAGTCTGCCCCTTCTGGTATGGAGCAGGGGTGGGTTTCTCTGGGTTTCACAGTCCATGCTATCTTGGGGCCTGGAATGGGGCATACACTGACTTGCTCCGGGTCAACCTGGCAGCAGGTCCAAGGGCACCAGGTGGCTCTGGGTCAGACAGGAAACACAGTTATGAGGTCTGGAGTGAGGTTGGAGCACAGAGGTCCCCCTAGCTTGCCCTCACTGTGGGTTCCTGGAGCCAGATCCTGGGACACTGTGTCCCAGCAGGCTGGTGAGGAGGCCTTGTGCAGAGGTCACTCTGGAGTAGTCACTGCAGACATTTAGGAGCCTGTCAGGAGGTGCTGTGACACTCACTGCCAGGGCCTGTTGTGGCTGGCAAGCAGCATTCTCTGGGCATCTTCTGCCCTTCCTTATTGAAAATTGTCTCCTTGGCTGTGTATAATTTGTTATTTCTTGATCTCAGTGGTAACCCATTCATTGTTTAATAACACATTATTTAATCTCCATGTGTTTGAATGTTTTTGAGTGTTTTTACTAGTTGATTTCTAATTTCATTTCATTATGATCTGAGAAGGTACTTGATATGACTTCAATCTTCTTGAATTTGTAGAAACTTGTTTTGTGTCCTAAATGTGGTCTATCTTGGAGAATGACCATGTGTAATTGAGAAGAATGTATTTTCTTCAGCTTTGAGGTGAAATGTTCTATAAATGTCAATTAAATCCATTTGATCCAGTGTGTCCTTTAGAGTCACTGTTTTTTTGTTTTGTTTTTTGTCCAGAAGATCTATCCAGTGACCTCAGTGGGGTGTTAAAGTCCCCTGCTATGACTGTTGATCTCTCCCTTAAAGTCCTCCAGAAGTTTTACAAAAATATGTATTTGAGGGCTCCTATATTGGGTGCATATATATTTATCAGGGTTATATCCTCTTGTTGGATTGATCCTTTTAGTATTATGCAGTGACCTTTGTTGTCTCTTGTGATGGCCTTCATATTTTTCTGATCCTCAGAGAGGAAGGGAGATTTCAGAGAGGAAGGGAGAGGGAGAGATAAAAACATCAATGATGAGAGATAATCACTGATCAGCTGCCTCCTGCATGCCCTGCCACTGGGGATCAAGTCCACAACCCAGGCATGTGCTCCTGATCGGACTCTAACCTGGAACCCTTCATTTCTGCAGGCCGATGCTCCATCCATTGAGCCAAACTAGCCAGGGCAGATGGCTTTCGTTTTGAAGTCTGTTTTGTCAGATATGACTATTGTTATTCCAGCTTTTTATTTTCCCTTTCTATTTGCATCGAAATTTTTTTCCATCCATTCTTTCTTTTCCTGTGTGAGTCTTTTGTTCTGAAGTAGGTCTTTTGTAGACAGTATTTAGGTCATGTTTTCTCATCCATTCAGCTGTCTTTTGAGTGGAGCATTTAATTCATTTACATTTAAGGTTTTTATTGATAAGCACTTATTTATTGCCATTTTAATTCTTAATACCTCTGTTTCTCTCTCTTTCTGTGTTTTCTCATTACAGCAATCCCTTTAGCATTTTTTTTGCAATGTCAGTTTGGTGGTGACAAAGTCTTTTAACTTCTTTGTTGTCTTGCAAACTCTTTATTTCACCATCTATTTTGAATGATAGCCTTGGTGGATATAGTAATCTTGATTTCAGAACCTTGGTTTTCATTACCTTGAATGCTTCATGCCATTCCCTTTAGGTCTGTAGATTTTCTAGTGAAAATCAGCTGACAGTCTTTTTGGAACTCCTTTGTAGGTAACAAATTTCTTTTTTCTTACTGCCTTTAAATTTCTCTCTATTTTTAATTTTTGGCATTTTAATTATAATGTGTCTGGGCATGGGCCTGTTTGGGTTCTTCTTGCTTGGGACTCTCTCTGCCTCTAAACTTGTGTGAACTTCACCAGGTTAAGGAAGTTTTCGGCCATTATTTCTTCAAACACATTCTATATCCCTTGCTCACTTTCTTCCCATTCTGGCACCCCTATGGTGAAAATATTGTTCCATTTCATGTTGTTCCACAGCTCCCTTAAACTGTCCTCCTATTTTTTAATTGTTTTTTTTTTTCTTTTTGGTTCTCTGATTGAGTGACTTTTTTTGTACCCTGTCTTCTAATTCACCTATCAGATTCTCAGCCTCCCCTAATCTGCTGTGTATTCCTTCCACTGTGTTCTTTATTAGTGCTATGTCATTTTTCATAGCTACTATATCTTTTCTCACACTATTGAGAATCTTTGCCATCAATACTCTGAACTTTATGTCTAATAAATTTCTTATCTCTATTTCATTTAGTTCTTCATCTGGAGAATTCTCTTATTCTTTCATTGGGTGGTTTTTTTGTTTCCCCATTTGGGCTAACTGTTTGGATTTGTGACTATGTATTAGGTAGATTTGCTATGTCTCCCAATTTCTAGTGCAGGATGGTGTCAAATGCTGTTTATGACTAATGAGATCAGGCAAAGAGTCAAAGCCTTCAGAGACCTGCCTCTGCAGACTGATTGGATTCAGTCTGAGTATCCTCAGGCAATTGTCCATGGGTGTGACGAGAGGTTTTCAACCATGTGAGGCAATTGCTTCTACCTGGAGGCTAGTTGTTATTCTCAGTCTGTTAATGGGCCTCAGAATCTCTGCACAGTGAGGTAAGGGGTTTTACAATAGGGTGGGGCAACTGCCTTCTCCCCATCCTTCCCCCCACCCCCCCAACCTCACCCTCTGGGCAAAATCTGACTTGTTAGCAAAAGTCCATCTGAGAAAGATGTCCTCTGCAGAGTGAGAGAATGACTCAGCATAGGAAACTGGGGTGTCTGCCTTCTGAGCTCTAACCCTAGAGTTTCCAACTATGACTTTTGCTCACACACCTCCAGTCTGCTCCACCCTCTGTCTGCCAGAACCCAAGGTGAATAGCTGCATGTGAAATTTTGTGAGTTAGCCCTTTAAGAGGATGCCTGCATTTCCACCATCTCTTCCTGGCAGACAGCACCCAGCTGCTTTTCACAGCCAGATGATATATGGGCACCTTTATCAGTTCTGGTGCTCTCTGCTGGGGGTCCAGCTTGGAGTTTAGACTTCAGTGTTCTCATTGGGAACCCCCTTCCCCTCAACAGCTGAGGTATCTCTCTGTACCTACAGTTGCTCTCTGTGGGAGCCTGACCATATTTCCTACCAGTCTTTATGCAGTCTCCACTTTGTCTTTGGTTATCAGGGTTCTCTCCAGCTAGTCTTCAGTTTATTACTTCAGTTGGTTTTCTGTATTTTAGTTGTAATCCCAGTTTGGTCCTGGGAGCATGCCACTGTAGCATCCCCTTACTTCACCACCATTTCTTAATCTTTCAACAATGAATATTTACATGTTCAAATTCTATTCAACACCTCTAATCCTGACTTGTGTCTTGGCACTTTTTAAGGATGCTATCAACCTCATGATCATTCCTGACTTTCTATATTGGTTTGGATGGTTTCCATTGCAACAGAACCCTCACGTCAAACTAGCTTTAAATAATAAATATTTTAACTTCCATAGCAGGAGATTCATAAAAAAAAAAGAAAGAAAGAAAAAGCTCCAGAGTAGGTTGATTCAGCAGATTAATAGTGTAATCAAGGATCCAATCTTTTAATGTAGCAACTAATATCACCCATTCCAAAAAGTTAACTGTCACTTCCTGTGGCTCTGTCTGGGGAGAAATGATCTTTCCCCAGAAGCTTCTAAGGAGGCTTCCTCTCTCTAGTGACTCACCCATGAAAGTTGGGTCCCAAGCCTACCCCAAGTCTATCACTAGCATGATTGGCTTTTGTGATCCCTCTGAAGGTGAATGGGTTTGGAGAGATCAGATACAGAGCCATGCATTTGTATGGTGACTTCAGTTACCAAATGCTTATTACATTTACCCAACAACATTTCTATGATGTAGATAAGGCAGGTATTATCATTCCCATTTTATAGCTGAGATGAGGGAGGATTATAGAATAGTGCCTTGTTTTTAAGAAACATTTTTGGAAGAAATAGTTGAAATAGAATATCACTATTTTAAAACTCCAAATTAAAGAATCAGTTTAGTCCATGATCATTAATGGCTTTACTACCAGTTTAAGAGGCAATATATACTTCATTTTCTAGACTAGAGCTTTAGTAAGTATTTTTTTGAATACATAGTTTCATTTTGCTTTTTTTCTCCCATCTGGTCACCTGGTTCTCCCCATGTGGAGTCCTCTGTCGGAAAGCTTTGGTAGGAAACCCTTGAGAATTTGGGCGATAGGATGTTCAGATACAGGAGCCACAGGAGACAAGATGGTCAAAGGTGATGCAATTAAAGGAAGGCCATCAACAGCAAGAGGTTAAACATTCAACCTGTTTTCTTCTCTTCCATTTTTCTCCCTTCCCCGGTACCAAACATGCAACACTGTGGTCCCTGCTCAAGGGCCTTTCCGAAACCTGAGATTTGGTATGTATGTGCAAGTATGACAGATGTCAGGTTGTTCAGTGGATTTAACAGGTAAAATCCACTGCTGGGATCTCTTTCTGTTGGAAGTGTCTGTAAGTTCTCTGCCAGGTAGATAGTAAGCATGCTTGGGGATAACTTCTGAGTGCAGGGTGTTTTGTCATTCACCGAAAACGTCACACTTCAGACTGGTTTCCACTACTGAGCAGGGTTCAATGACTTATTCTTAGTCATATAGTGCATAGTTTAAACTTACAGTTGGTTGTTTGGCTAGAAAAAAAAAAAGCATGAGGGACACTGATGTTGCAAAATAGTGATTAATAAGATGTAGAGGGCCCTTTGGGAATGCACATGGATGACTTTTAAATTAATGTCAGCTAAGTCCAAGGTGACTGGCATGGCTGTCCCCCGGAAACAGCCTCCCAAAATGTGGGAGACTGTTATCAGTACCGATTTCTTATTTTTATCCGTGTGCTTGAAATGAGGAAAGAATAGGACCTTGACTTACCCAGGTCTTGATACTGTGTTTCCCCGAAAATAAAACAGCCTCCAAAAATAAGACCTTCTTACAGGTTTCCTTCTGAGTGAAATATAAGGCGTCCCCCCCAAAATAAGGCCCCCCAGGCTCTTGTCTCAGAATGAAAATTAATTTACCGTAAACTGGTCGCTAGGGCCGCCCCGACTTGCGTCTAGCAACCAGTGACGTTAGGCAGAGTCCTGACGTCACTGCTGTGTGGAGGCGGAGTGGAAGTCAGAGTGAGCGGTGAGCGAGGGGCGGGAGAGAGGAGGAGACATGAAGACATTTCTATACGAAAGAAAAATAGATCAGATAATGATTCCCACAGGAATGACGGCCTATCTCCACACTCTTGATATTGCAATAAACAAGCCATTCAAAGACAATTTGCGCATGGAAATTAATGACTACATTGAAAATAGAATGGAGAGAAATCATCGTGGAAACTTTGTGAAACCTAAACTGCAAGAAGTTGTGACTTGGGTGAAGAATTCATGGGAGAAAATCACTGACAGTTGCATTGCAAATGCACTGCGAGCAGGCTACCTTGACAAGAAGTACTCATTTAAAGACAGTGCTATTGCTAAACATGAGAGATTTGGTCCATTGATTCTGAAAAAAATGGAGTCACAAGAAATTCACCAGGAAATTCAGGAATTAGATTGTTATGATGATGTTCCAGAAGATGATGACATGATTGTCATTGAATAAATGAGTAAATTCTTGATACTGTAGGATTCACAGTTTGTCTGGTTTGTGTTGACAACTACCATATTACCGTACCGTATACAGATAATAAATTTCCTCTATTTTCATTTAACAATAAATGTGTACCGTATTCTTCTTCATGGAAAAATAAGACATCCCCTGAAAATAAGACCTAGCACATCTTTGGGAGCAAAAATTAATATAAGACACTGTCTTATTTTCGGGGAAACAGGGTATGCTAAATTCCAGGAATGAGGGAATGAATAGGACCTGGGCACACCCAAAACTTCTTTGACCTTAAACCCCCCTCTGGAAATCAATAAACGTGCTGTGTTGTCTGTAGTGGGTGTTGACTGTCCCTCCATCAGAGTGACAGCATCCACCTGGCACGCATCTTTTGGATCTATTTCTGCCTCTTGTCTCTTTCTTTCTTTTATTTCTTAATCCCCAGCTCCTCCACCCAGGAACCTGCCTTCCCTTTCCGTGTGGAACGGGGAAAAAGGAGAAGCACCCATTGGAATAAGAAGCATTAAATAATGAGTCTGCAAATTCCTCTTAAGATTCTCTGCTTGATCTGCAGAATGTCTTATATTGCACACAAACATGCCACTAGCTCTTCAAAGTTTAGTGTTCAAATGATAAAATTACATCCAACTTGGTTTTTAAATGACTGAGAGTTAAAAATGCAAAACTATTTATACACTCAATGTGTTATTTGCAACCGTTTTACAACTATTAGTGTAAAATGTTCTCCTTCATCTTATCATTGACACAAAAAAAAGCAAAAATTTTAAAAATAAGTCAGTTAATCAAAGGGCAATAGGCAAGATTTCTAAATGTCAGGCTAAGAAATTGATTTTAATACATTTGCTATAATAATGTGAAGTTAAATCTCCACCTACAGAGCCAGCTGGTTTGAGTCAGTGGATAGAGTGTCAACCTGCAGACTAGTCCTGGGTTCGACTCTAGTCAAGGGCATATGCCCAGATTGCGTGCTTGCTCCCAGTAGGAGGCATGCAGAGGCAGCTGATCAATGATTCTCTCTCATCATTGATGTTTCTGTTCTCCCTTCTTCTCTGAAATCAATATCCGCTACATTTTAATATACATTCTGTTTCCAAGGATGAAACAATATATCATTTACACATTTTAAAAGTTTTGTTAATTTTCACCTTTGGAGGATATTTTTCCATTGATGTTTATTTAATGTATTTTTATTGACTTCAGAGAAGGAGAGAGAGAGATCAAAACATCAATGATGAGCAAGAACCACCGATCAGCTGCCTCCTGCATGCCCCCGCTATTGTGGAACAAGCCTACAAAGTGGGCATATGCCCTTGGCTGGAATTGAACCCATGAACCTTTAGTCTGCAGGCCGATGCTCTACCCACTAAGCCAAACCAGCTAGGGCTCCACTGATTTTTAGAGAGAGTGGAAATGAGGGAGAGAAATAGAGGAAGAGAAGCAGTGAGAGAGACACATTGATTGGTTGCCTTCTGCACACGCCCCAACCAGGACCAGGGATTGAGTCTGGACCCGAGGTCCATGCCTTTGACCGGATCAAATCTGGGGCCCTTCCGTCTGCAGGCTGACTCTCATCCACTGAGCCACACAGACTGGGGCTTTAAAATGAATTCATTAACAAAATGCGCTTTTTCTTAAATTGTTACTTTAAGTGAACACCCCATGTCATTTATATCTTGACACAATGTAGATGTAATATATTATAGATAACTGAAGGCCCCATGCACGAAATTCTGGCAAGAGTGGGCCTTCCTTCCCCCGGCTGCTGGCACCGGCTTCCCTCTGGCTTCCCTCTGGCTTCCCTCACAGTCCTGGCTTCGTCCAGAAGGTCATCAGGAAGGACGTCTGGTCTCGTTAGCATATTATGCTTTTATCATTATAGATAATAAAGATTGTAAAATATGAATCTTAAGATATGATTTTAATAATATTGACATAAAATATTTTTAACTTAAAAATCACAAAATAGTGAGATTATGTGGAAAGCTACCAAGAGACTATAAGGGATTGCTGTGGAGGTGCCGATCTGTTGCTATGAAAGGAGTTTGCAATAGGAAAGAAAAAGACGGCGATCAGCACACCGCCCTGGGGTTCCTTCCCTCCAGGCCTGTGCTCCGGTCTGAGGATCTCCGAGAGCCGGTGCCTCACAGCTGCTTCTGAGCTGCTCCCGGCTCTGCACTGAGCACACACCTGCCTGAGTTTCAGGGACCACGTGGGAGGCCCCGGGCCCCATGTTCTCCTCAGCCTGAGGGGAGTGCGCTCTGACTGAGCAGCCCAAAGGTCCTGCCGGACACCGGGCAGAAACGGGACCAGGAGTAACGTTCTCTGTTGATGGACAGTAACTGCTGCAATGAATGGAGTGAGATTTCTCTTTCAAACTGAATAAAGTGCATTAGTAGAAAAACTGGGGAATCTGAATGAAATTCATAGTTTAATGAACAGAACTGTGCTCTTTTAAATGTCTTCCTTTTGACCAGTGTGCCCATAAGATGTAAACATTAGGGGGAGGTAGGGGGAGGGAATATGGTGGCTCTCTATAGTACCTTTCTATAATCTTAAATTTATTTTAAAATAAAAGCTTTAAAAATAAACAAAGTGCTGGAAATATTTCTTTTGCAAGGAGTGCCAAAGGAGTTGGGCTGAGAGGTTTTGACGCCATGTGGGAGTGTCTCCCAGCTCAAACCCAGTGCCCGGACTGGGAGGTGCCTGAGCAGATGCCTGACAAGGCCGCCAGGTGTGGGCGCAGCCAGCCCACAGCCCGCGTTGGAGGCAGAGCCCGCTCTGTCTCTTTATGTCCTAATAGCACTCCCTCTGCGGCCACCATTGAATTGGGTCCCTACTGCATTTCACACTTGGATTAACTCAATCATGCAAATTATGTCAAGCCTAAAAGAAATCGGGCTGTGGGCAAATAAGAAATGCTAATAAAAATGGAAAATGCAGCCATTGCTGCCCATGGCCCTCACACCCACGTGCTCTGACTGGGTGAGGAAGGGGAGGATAAACAGGTCTGAGTCATAAACATAAATAAAAACCACAGGGCTAATTAGAATCCCAACTCTTGATTCGCCTCTCTTGGTGGAATGGACTAGTCCCGACAAGATTAGCAGGATAAGGTGTCCCATGTTGCACATTCCTTGAAATGCCTCTGTTTGTCCGTGCCAAGCAGAGATTCCAGCAGCCGCTCTGTGGATTCCTTCCTCTTCTTCCTGTGCATCACCCCACTCCTTACGCCCTTCCCCTCATTCCGCTCCCCCTCCCCTGCTCATCCCTGTCCGGAGGCCCCTCTCTCACTTCTCCTAGTGTCTTCTAAGCCGGCCTCCCCTCCTCGCCGAGCTCCGTCAGCTCTTCGCGCCTGTCACTGGCATGTCTGTGTTACGTGCTCTTTGGGGTTCATGCAGCTTCTTTCCCTGGGAAGGCAGGCTCCCTGTGGAAAGGCCAGGCTCAGCCCCTCTGCCGGACCTGCCCCGGTCACACTCACCTCTGGCCGCTCAGTAGCTGGTGTCAGAAGGCGTCACTGGGAGTTTCGGTGGAGAATGAGAAAAAGGACCACAATGGCGGAGGTCCTCAGAGCCTCTAACTCCTCTAGTGTCCTCCCTACCCACGGTCCGTTTGAGGAGGGTTCCGTTATCTGAGTCACCACGGTCCTGGAACAGTCCGTGGGAAGCTTTGTGAGCAATGCACACATTGTCCACTGGGTCCGTTCTCAGAAGTGTGATGGAGCCTTCCCCCGTCCCGCCCCGTCCTGTTGGACATGAATCGCCCTCAGCCAGTGTCTCACGCTGAGGACGCCCCTGCCCGTGGCCACTGCAGTAGCCAGGGAAGTTCTCCTATCAGCTGCCGGACACTGCAGTGCTTGTGCTGGGTCGCCCTGGATTTAGTAATAGTGTCCCAGCATGCAAGAGAGCGGTGCTGGCCACTCGTGTGCCTGAGAAAAGCTGCAGAGCGTGTCTCAGTGAGAAGGTGCGCATGTGCAGGAAAGCCCTGTCTGTATAAGCTCCGGTGCCATCTGTGGGCTCAGGCACCCACAGCGCTGAAGGCCTGGGAACGTCTTCTGTGGATAAGGGGGCTCTACTGGATCTCGGACTTGCTCCATGCTCAGACCATTTGGTGTCAATTATCCACGGGCAGAGAACATGATGCAAAGGAAGGACCCGTTGTTTGTGTTAAGTTTTAAAAGAACAGGAATATGCGGGCGGCGCTGGGACCCGTGGCCATGCCGAGGCTGGCTCCACGGCTCCTCACCCAGCGCTGAGCCGGGCCTGCAGCAGGGCCAGCTGGGCCCCACAGCCTCCTGAACCCGCCACTCAGCCTGGGCTCCCTCAGGGCTGAGCCTCCGCTGCTCTGAAGCTGCTGACTTCAGATTGCCACACAGACAACCTCCTGCGCCCACAGACCGGGATGTGATGTAGGCTATTGAGTCCGAAAGCTACATTTGGAACCTCCCTGTGTCACTCACAGCACCTGGCCCAGAACAGTGCTAAAGTGCTTAGTCCAGTGGTCTCCCTGACCAGCGGAACAGGGCGGCCCAGCAGGACGTTCTCCAACCTCGCCTCCCTTCACCCCTGCTCCTGGCCTGAGCCCACAGCGCTGCCCTGAGTGCTGGTGCCTGCCGCTCAGGGTGGTTCCAGAACCACTGGGTGCCTCCATTGCCCGGCGCTGTGACTTGCGTGCATGACCACTCTAATCCTCACCAGACCCTGGAATAGATGTAATTTTACACACAAGGAACCTCGGGCTTTGGGAGACGCAGGAATGTGGCTCAAGAGCCCAAGCTGAGAGTCAGCAGGTAACCCTCTGTCCTGGTTCAGGCTTCTCTCCCCGCAGGGAGCACGGGGGCCTGGCCTCTCTCTCCCCAGGGAGCACGGAAGCCCTCTCTCCCCGCAGGGAGCACGGGGGCCTGGCCTCTCTCTCCCCACAGGGAGCATGGGGGCCCTGGCCTCTCTCCCCCCAGGGAGCATGGAAGCCCTCTCTCACCGCAGGGAGCACGGCGGCCCTGGCCTCTCTCCCGCAGGGAGCATGGGAGCCCTGGCCTCTCTCCCAGCAGGGAGCACAGGGGCCTGGCCTCTCTCCCCGCAGGGAGCACGGGGCCCTGGCCTCTCTCCCCCCAGGGAGCACGGAAGCCCTCTCTCCCCGCAGGGAGCACGGCGGCCCTGGCCTCTCTCCCCGCAGGGAGCACGGGGCCCAGGGCCTCTCTCTCTGCAGGGAGCACGGCGGCCCTGGCCTCTCTCCCCGCAGGGAGCACGGGGCCCTGGCCTCTCTCCCCACAGGGAGCACGGGGCCCAGGGCCTCTCTCTCTGCAGGGAGCACGGCGGCCCTGGCCTCTCTCCCGCAGGGAGCACAGGGCCTCTCTCCCCACAGGGAGCACAGGGGCCTGGCCTCTCTCCCGCAGGGAGCATGGGAGCCCTGGCCTCTCTCCCAGCAGGGAGCACGGGCCCTGGCCTCTCTCCCCACAGGGAGCACAGGGGCCTGGCCTCTCTCCCGCAGGGAGCACGGCGGCCCTGGCCTCTCTCCCGCAGGGAGCACGGGGGCCCTGGGCCTCTCTCTCTGCAGGGAGCACAGGACCCTGGCCTCTCTCTCCGCAGGGAGCACAGGGGCCCTGGCCTCTCTCCGCAGGGAGCACAGGGGCCCTGGCCTCTCTCCGCAGGGAGCAGGGGGGCTGAGCCTGGGTTCTGAGAGGTGTGTCTGCTCCCGGCCCAGGGACTGCTGTGTCGCTGGCGCTCTCCCTGGCTCCTTTAACGTCTGGAAGACCAGAGGGACAGGTGGCGCCTGCAGGTCTATGACCGCAGACAGACAGAAGGAGGCTGCCTAGTTCCCCCCAGGACCGAGCTCGGAGCGCCAGGCTTTTCAGAAAAGAGCTGAAATCGTAGACTTCATTTCACATCCAGCTTACCTTCTGCTTCTGCTGACGCAGCTACCTGTCAGATCCGGGCAATAGAATCTTCACCAAAACTATTTTTATTTTAAACCAACTCTCACTCTGTCCCCAACCGAGTGGGTGGGCTGAAGAGAACTCCAGGCCCCCACTCCGGTGCTCGGCCCCCCGAGTCCCCCTGGAAAGGGGAGGGATGCCGAGCTCAGGACCAGGCCGCTGGCCGGACCACACACCTGCTCCTGACAGAGACAGCGTGGTAATGAGCCGTGACCGGAAGTTTGATTTTTCTGTCAAGTGCTCCCATCCGCTTTTAATAAACAGAAGAATAACATGAACTCCGTCGCCTGCTCTCAGCGTCACCCCACAGGTTGCTCCTGGTGCCAGAGCTGAGCCACGGTTCTAATCGGCAGACAAATGCTTTCCCAGGCCCTTCCATCAGCTCCTCTGGCCACCGACTCTGCTCCCGGTTTCATTCCTTTGCCTCTGTTCGATATGGCCGCTCGGTGCTTTGCCAGGGGAAACTGTCAAGTGTGCCATCACATTTACAACTAAATGGTTTCAATTTATTGTCTCTGGCGTGAAATGCAAAATGCGAGCACTGCTGTTCTCCCTCCCAGCCACGCTGCGCGCTTTGCAGAGGGCTGTCTCCTGTGGGGACAAGGCGCTGGCCAGCGAGCAGGGCTGTGACTGCAGGCGGGAGACAGGTCTGGTCTCCGGTAGCGCTTGACTTTGCTTCCATGAAACACCTCCTCTTGCCCCAGTTCCTCCTGACCGAACCCACTTTGTCCACATTCGCTGGGAAATTGCGTGGTGCGGGACAGGAGAAGTGCACACTCTGAAAATGGCCAGGATGACGATGCTTTTCTTTTTCTTTTCCTTTGGTTGCAAAAACACTCTCGGATTTATGGGGGACAGTTCAGCTCCTGAGATGGCTGCAGGGAAAGACCAGCTGCCGAAACCAAACTGACCACAGGATGTCACCGGCGCTCCATGCAAATGCCGGGCCCGGGGCAGGTCCCTGGGAACGCAGGCTTGTTTGTTAAAGAGGCAGGTCAGAGCACACGCGGTCTCCCTGCTCTTTCTAACCAAGCTGGCCTGGCCCGCAGCCGTGGGTCTTCCAGCCCCGTCCAGCAGCCTGGACCAGCATGCCCTGAGGAGGCCCCGCGTCAGTGAGCCGCAGCCCCTCAGCCCAGCGCGCTCTTTCATTGCCCCGGAAGTCACCCTGAGCGGAGTTAATGGCCAGCACCAGAGCTCACCGTTTTTACTGTGATTTTCTTTGGAAGCTTCATGCTCTAGCAGTGTGGGGACCAGTAGGGCACAAGTCTGTGCTGCTCAGCTACCTTCCTGAGGCTTGGGAATCCAGTAACTCCCTGGAATAAGCATTTAAAAGAGCCCAGAGGAGAAACGTTTGAAAGGGACATAAATAGACACTTAAACTTATTAAGGGAAGAATTTAAAAATAGAATTCAGTTCAATGATGAACTCAATCCTCTCCCCCTCCCTTTTTTTTTAAAGCTCTTAATTTTAAATGTATTGTTTACGTTTATTTTTATTGTTTCCAGCATTACAGATGTCCCCTATTCCTCCCCTTCCTCTGCCTCAGCCACCAGCCCCTTCTCACCCCAGGACTTCCGCTCTGCTATGTGTCCTCGGATCCGGCCCTCTGCAGGGAGGCAGGGTGAGGGGTAGCGGGATACGGAGCAGAAAGGCCGTCCTGAAGGGCGTGGAAGGGATAGGCCCAGAGGGAACACACGGGGAGGCCCATGGCCAGCAGCCTCTGACCACTGCGGAGGCAGCATGCTTCTCCATGAGCACAGGACCCCCAAGAGAGGCACGAGACTGGGTGCCCTGTGGAGCAGCCCAGCCCCAGGGCAGCTTGTCTGCCGCCTGCTGGCCGGGAGCGCCCGCTGCGGGAGGGCCCCGCTGGCTCCTGTCGCCACAGCTTTGTGAGCGAGTGAACAAGATCACTACTCTGGTGGGTCCCATGGTGTCGTCGGCATCTTCACCTTTGCTTGCGTGGAATGTGTCTGCAGATCGGGAGAGCCTGTTCCTCACGAGGACACAGCCAGAGGCCCACAGGGCTGGGTGTACTGAGTTCACAAGGGACTGCTTTCCCATTCTTCTTCTTCTTTTTTTTTTTAATGTGTTTTTATTGATTTCAGAGAGGAAGGGAGAGGGGGGGAGAGAAAGAAACCTCAATGACGAGAGATAATCATTGATTGGCTGCCTCCTGCACGACTCCTTCTGGGGGTTGAGCCCATAACCTGGGCATATGCCCTTGACTGGAATCGAACCCAGGACCCTTCAGTCCACAGGCCGACTGACACTCTATCCACTGAGCCAAACCAGGTAGGGCTGCTTTCCCATTCTTTCATTTATACATCCTTGTGCACAAATCTGAATTTCTGTTATTTTTAGTACTTAATGTAAGCAACACTTTTATTGGTGTGGAGGCTGTCATTCCTGAATTGTGCCCTGTGCTCCCCCCCCCCCCAATTCACGTGTTGAATTTCTAGCCCCAGTTCCTCAGAGTGCGGTTGTATTGGAGATAAGGCCCTCAGAGAGGTGGTTAAATGAGAATGAGGTCACATGGTGAGGCTCACAGTGTGACGGCAGGAAGGGGCCAGAACACGGACACACGGGGATGTCCTATGAGCACGGGGGGCGGGGCCACCTCCAGGCCCAGGACAGCGGCCTCGGGAGAGGGCAGCCTGTGACAGCGGACTCTGGCTCCGCCTCCAGGGTGGGGAGGAGATAGATTTCTCTTGCTGGAGACCCCGGTCTGCGGATTTGCTATAACAGCCCCAGCACACACGGCAGGGCCGCCTCGGCGCCGGGGTGCTCTCATGGAGCACCGGCTCAGGCTCCGGGCTAACGGCAGCTCCCCCCTCGGCAGGAAGGGCAGGCAGGGACGGCAGGAACGGCCTGCTGAGCAGGGGAGCCGGGCAGAGTCCGGGTTTGTGGCGAGTCTGTCACTGGAGCTCTAGCCTGGCACCCGATTCACATGAAACCAGAGAACTGGGCCTTATAAATTCTCTGGTCCTTTTAATTTATGGCTCTGCGATAGCATTTATTTCAAGCTGGACCAATTCAGTGTGTGCTGTGGGTTTGGGGGTGAGCCTGCCCCTGCCCCCCCAAAACAGGGCTCTCCATTGTGTTCTCGGGCTCACTCTACACAGCAAGTACTAGTGTCCCCAAGAGGCAGAGCGGGTGCCCGCCCCCTGGGGCTGCGGTGGAGGCTGATGCTGGGGCGGCTGCCCGGTGTGCACCGGCCTGGTTGGCATGGTGAGTGGACCCACCAGCCCAGACCCGCTGGTCTCAGAGCCGTGCTTTTCCCACTCCACAGGCCGCCTTACACGAACCCCTGGATAAAGCAGGAAAAAGATGAGCCGAGAGACAAGCATTCTAACCACAAAGGTTGTTGCTACTCTAAGAATGGCTTTACCGTGGTGGCTCCTTTAAGTGGGAAGCCCCTGTGAATTGGAAATACAACTGGCTTTATGAAATTCAATTCACAAGTCTTGGCAACTCCCGTGAAAGGGAGCACACAGGGTTCAGAGCACACCGAGCGGGCCAGGAGCCACACTGCGGAGCTGGCTGGGCCGCGTCGGGGCCTGGGGAGGGCGCCCCCCGCTCTGGGGCTGGGCTCTGTGTCCCCCTGCTCCCGCCCCCTGCCCCGGCCTCCCGGAGCGGGGCTGTGATGGCCCCGTCGTGCGGCCAGGACACTGAGCACAGCAGGACTGAGCTCGCTGCGGGTCAGGTCCCTCCTGACGAGACCGCTCTGAGCTACACAAGAAAACAGGGACCTTCGCTTGCATCTGAACTTGAAATTAAAACCTGAAAAAATAGCAGCGAGATACTCACTGACTCACAAACAGAGAAAACATACGGACCTTTGGAATTGTTCCATAGCCGGAAGCGGTTTCTGATGCGCTTTGCGGGTCTGAGGGCAGTCAGGGATACAGGCTTGTTCTTAGCGAGCTGCTGCGTTTGAGACAGTGCGTCACTCTGATGGGAGAGGAACACACAGAGGAGGTGTGTCGTTTACAGATTTCATAACTAATTTATGAATAATGTACATATAAAGAAATCCATGTAGTTTTGATAATTGTGGGGTATTAAAACATCCCATTTTAGGGATTAGAAAAATATTCAGGTCATTTTTCCAACTCAACCATTTAATTACGTAAATGTCTTTTTCAAAATACGCTACCCCTGTCTGAGAGGAAATGAGTGAGTGTTCCTGCAGGTCTTCATAATAATAATAATAATTATTATTATTATTATTATTATAATACTAAGCAAAACGCAGATGCAGTTTGGTATTTAAATAAGTTTCCTTTTTTGGGGGCCACCTGGGCCTTCGTTTTGCTTTGCATTTCCCCTTTCTTCCATGCTGGGGGGTACGGGTTTCCTGGGTGCGCTCACACCGGCCTGTGCGGTGGAGGGTCTGCTGCCTCCTGTGAGCAGGCCGCCTCCACCCCCCCCCCCCCCCCCCGGGTGCAGAGAGCTGGGGCTGCGGGCCCTGCCTGCCTTCGCGTCCACGTGTCTCTGCGCTGACTCGCAGCCCACAGACATCAGGCACACGCAGGCCCGCTGCACCCCGGCTCCTCGGCCAGGGCCTGCCTGGGTTGGGTTTAACTTCCGGGACTGAACATTTAAGTCTGGGAACTTGCTTTTCCACGTTCTTGGTGCACAGAGCAGCTGCCGCTGAGTCCTCCCTCCCTTCCTTCCACTGTGTGTGTCCACGCTACCCTCCCAGCTGCTGCCCTGGCAGGAGAAGGTGGGCGGGGGTGGGGGTGAGGGGTGAAGGCCAAGAAGACCGCCTTCCTTTCCTGCTGTCCCAGCGAGATGCTCTGACTAAGGAGCAGAGGCCCCTGATGAAGAGTGAGCTGGGCCCCTCTCTAACTGAGCCCGTTCCCTCCGCGCTCACTGGCCTGCGGGCACCCAGCCTGCTTCCCAAATGGATGCCGCTGGCTCACTGCGGCTCCCCGGCCGGAGCCAGTGGCCGTGAATAACCTTGCTTTTGTGTGTATTTACTTTATTTTTAATTTCTCCGCCTCCAAACCCCACTCGCTGCTCACCGCCCCATGTGGTGATGTTTCTCGAAATGGTAGAGCCTTTCTCCCTCCAGTTCTGGAAGCACTTTGTCTCCCTGCTGCTCTGTGAGGCTGTGCCGGGCCAGGTCCTGGGGCCTTAGAGCGAATTAATTATTAAACAGGAAGGGAGCGGCGCTGGCAACGGGCGCCAAGCAGCCACCCGACCCGCGCCTGGCACCGCGTCCGCCCTGCACCGCGGCTGCTGAGGCGGCGGAGACTCTCCCTCGTTTTCATCAAGCTTTTCTGGACGTGTGCTGGAGCTAGGATTTGGCAGCAAAGGGCTGGGCAGTCAGCCTTCATCACCTCGTGACCACTTGGGCCAGGAAAGAAACAAAGAGAATCAGAAGTGCTTTCCCAGCTCATAAATCAGCCTGAGCGTGCCCGTTCCCACTGGGAGCAGGCTGGGTTTCCTCTGGTGCATGTGCACATGTGTGTGTATGCATGTAACTGTGGTATATTATATCAACTAGTTCCACCAGGGACGGCAGCGATGGAACATTGTCCTGTTATAATGTTATCATTGTTATTATTATTGCCTTAATTTAGGGGCTAAGTTGAAGATACCAAAACTTGTATTGAAAAACACTAATGAAGATGCCACAGAATTTCTTAATTTCCTGTCTGGGCATGCATCCTTTTCAGCCACAGTTCACTGGAAGGCTGGCCGCTGGGCCGGAGCTGGGTCTCAGGGCGGGTGAAGCGGTGAATGAGCCGGTGGCAGTGCTTTCTGGAGACACCCACACCCGCCTCCAAGGTGTGGGGTGAGCGCCTGGAAGGGCCGCTGCCCCTGCAGGCCGCTCCATCGGTCTCCACTGGGCCGGGCCGTTCCCAGTCTCAGCCGGCTGCCTTCCACAGGAAGCTGCTGGAACTGTGCTCACCCCATTAAGTCTCACCGGTGGCTGCGCGGCCTGCGGCCCGGGAGGGGGAGGAGGCACAGCGATGTGGATGCGGCGGGAAGCCTCCTCAAGAGGAAAGAGAACAAAGGTTTGGTTAAACATTTAGACTCACGCGTACGCATCCGAACAAGGCAGACGACAGCGAGGTCCAGCACACGCAGCCCAGCCCGCCCAGCAGCCGGCGGCCCAGCGAGCGGAAACCTCGCACACCTCCTTCCCACTCCCGGAACTTTGTGAAATCGGATGTCCCTGAGCCTTGCTGTTCCAATACTATCTCTAAATCCTTTCCTTCTCTATAGAGATTAAAAAAATGTACTGGAGCTCACAATTCTTGATTTTAAAAATATATGAAATTTTTACTTCATTTGTATTGCATCTTGACTGTGGGGTTTCATTCAGTCAATACATTTAATTACAAGAAGCAAAAGTGAGGGCCATTGGCTTATTTAAAAAGATTAGACAGAAAAAGCCAAATAAATTTATACATCTAAGAATTTAACTAAATTCACAGTTTCAATAATCTCTCTTACATTTTCCCTGAATTGCCTTTTCTCACTAGGTCACCCTCTGGCCCCCCTGCTGGGGGGTGTGGGCCCACATTCTCCGGGTGGCACTCTCGGTCATATCATTTCGGATTCGATGGTGGCCACGCTGCAATCATTATGGTTCACTAAAATAAGTAACTTAAAACCCAGATTATCAAGGGCATATTTGTCATCACCAATACTTGGAAATATATTGATTAAATGGAAAACTTGTATACCATTTTGATCTGTTCTTTATGTCCCATTTTCTTTCCAGAAAAGTATATTATGAGCTGGTTTTACAATGAAGTGATAAGATTTCTGGTTTTTGACAAAGCAAAGATCCTAGTTCTTTTTGTTTGAAAATGAGTCGGTCCCGTGGAAAGGCTGTAGTACAGAGTTTACAGAAACATCCATCGGAGATGCACCCGGGAGCCGGCCTATGTGCCGCCCAGGCTGCAGCTCATCCTCGGAGAGTGCTCGCCGCGACTGTGCTCGCAGCCACAGCAGGGACCGCACGAAAGCAAGCACAGGAGAGTGCAGGCCGGCTCCACACGCGTGCTTTTCAACCCCCTGCCCCCCGCCACACACACACACACACACACACACTTTAAGGGTAACTCATGAGTTGTGTGCGTCCACTTATAGTTTCCTGAGGACTTCCGCGCCTTGGCCTCCAAAAGGAAAGCGGGGAGGTGTGTGTCTGTCTGATTTGTGTAAAATCTGAGGGTTACTGACTTCATTACTTAATAAGCTGTTGCCTGAGCAGTTAGTTGTCACCTTTTCTTACTCGATACTCCCACTGCCGGCGCCAGGCAGTGCGGGCTCCCGGAGAGGCTCGGATCCTGGCCGCGGCTGCAGTGGGCTCGCAGGTGTCCGGCGCAGCCCTGGGCGAGCTGCTCCGTCCAGGGGTCGCCGAGCTGCATGGCCAGATGGCTCCAATTTGAGGCCTGCGCTCGGTGCTGGTCTGGATTGGGTTTCTTCCCTGAAACCAACAAAACCTGCTGCCGCATTTTGCTTGGATTAAAATATTTGTCCCCTTTTCGCGGGCAGGAGGAGGACTCGGAGCCTCCGAGGAAGGAAATCATTACGGGCCACAGAAGTGGGCCTGCGCTACAGCTGCTCGTAGTTTAAGAGGAAGAAGCACGGGGCCTCAGACCTGGAACACAGCTCTTTCAGAATGCTGTGAGCCGCCCAAGAAAAACATCCTCCGAGCTTATCTAATAAGCATGGGCCCTAATCGTCTCAATGTGTGCTCCCCACGCCTCTCCCCGCAGCCAGAGGCCGGCCGGCCAGAAAACCCGGACGGAGGGTTTGATAGTTTGTGTTGGAGCTAATGCGGCCCATTAGGAGCTGTCATTTTCATAAACAATGAAGCTAGGTTACCTCTTCTCTGGTGGAACGCCATGCGGTGCAGGACCTGTAAACACTCAGCAATGACCTGCGAACACGCATGAAAGACAATTAAGGCGCCACTTAAAAAGTCTCCTTTCCTCACATATTCGGTTTCTTGCTAAACAAACTCATAAGGCTCATACATGTGTAAGCATATGCTTGTATTAGAATGAAAAATAACACGTGTGCATTTCATTAAAAAATCAAAGAGCAGACATCTTATAAGTGTTTTGGGTTTTTATAAGGTTGGGGAATATCAGAAGTGATTAGTTAAATTGGGACCACACTTTCTGTTCCTTAGTTCATACCATAATGATAAAAAGACCACTATTTTGTGGTAGTTTAAAGAACATAAAATTAATAGTTCACAGTGCCACTAAAGACACAGTGACAACCTTTAAAAGCTGTAAATAAAAAGTTTCTAAAAAATCTATGCATTACAAAAACTGCATGTTCTGCTCCGATTCGGCTATTTTTTGGGAGTTATTTTGTAATGGCAGCGGGCGCCGGGCAGGCAGGCTGGAGGAACTGTACACTTTTGAGACTAACTGGATGGACTTGAGAAACTGAAATCTACTTGACTCTACTTTGTAAGTAGAATGTGTTCCCTTGCTCTCCCTTTTAAAGACAAATGAGTGCTTTGTATAAGTTTTAGGTTTGGCAGAGTTTGATGAGAATTTCGCAGAGGGAGGGTGAGGGTCCAGGGAGAGTTATTCTGGTTTTCCGTCTCCGCGGGAGCCTCCGTGCAAGGGGAGAGCCTCCGGCAGCGTCGGCTGTCCACGGAGGCCAGGAACAAAGGCATTTAAAGCAGACGACAAATCCCCGCTAACAAAGCAAAACCGAATCGCAGATCGATAGGGCCGCTGGGCTTAAACCGTGGCCTTGAGAAGGGTTTAAGAACTTTTTTATTGAATGATGGGCTGGAGGCTGAACCTTTTATGCTTGGGAGCAAGCTCCTTCTGGAAAAATCTCGCCGGTCTCTTCCAGGAGCCCGCCGTGGGATGGGCTAGGGTGCGCTCCTCTTGCCTGCCGCGCGCCCGGGGCTGGAAGGGGCCCGGGGCTGGAAGGGCTGGCCTCCTGATTCCCAGAAGGCAGCCTCGCTCTCTGCTGCCTGGCCGCGCTCTCACATCGCAGCGACGAGTCCCAAAGCAGGAGAGCTCCCAGGGTCCTCTGCGAGCTCTGGGAAACGTCTGGCTGGGTGGTGCTGGTAAACCCAGCTTGGAAACTAAAGAACACCCTCAACAAGGAGAGGCCCGGATACCAGGTCACCCAAGCCACACACTGCGGGCGGACTGCGGCTGCTTCTGGAGGAAGGCCATGCGGGGTGCGGGGTGCACCTCCCAGCATCGCACTCAACTCAGAGGCCCGGCTCAGCAGAATTCAAACTGGTTTTCAAAACCAGGGGAGAGGGGAGAAAGAAAGCCAGGGGTCTCAGTGTGTTCACATTGGCCCCAAATGGCACGAGGCCAGCAAAAGGGGCCTGGTACCTCTTTTAATGATTTCACCATCACAGACAAGAATTCAAAGATAGTCCAGATGTTCCTGGAAAGACAGGAACATAAGATTAATTTTTTTAAAAAAAGAATACCTTCCCCTACACACCAAGGCTGACCTGGTGCGATCTTTGAAGTTAGGCCTATCAGCAAATCCATTTATGAAAAAGAAAGGTTGGGGGGAGGCAGAAGCATTTGCTCTTGGCTGGCGCTCTGCCTCTCTTCGTGGACAGCATCTGAGTGCGGGCTCTGCAATGTTAGCAGCAGAGTGGGCCGCAGGGTAAAGCCTGCCTGGGTGGAGAACAGGGATGCCCCGCCCGGGAGCCAGTGCATGGGCCCCGGCCTCCTGCCCGCAGCGCCCTGGAGCACCGCCCGCAGGGCTGCAAAGGCGCACTCCTCTGAAGAAGCTGCCCTTGCTGGAGTCCTCTGCTGCTCACGGGGCAGTGTTGTTCTTGCCTAAAACATGGCTTTACCCTCCGTTTGTGGATGTGTGTCATCTTTCTAAGCGGATGGTACCCTTCCCGAAGGCGAACACCATGAAGCTTTACATTCTGCTCAGGCCTGTGCTGGCCCTGTGCTCAGTAAGCACCAGTGCATTGCTGGGTGGCTGCTAAGGAGCTGAGATAGATGGCCACAGACATGCTCAGAAATGGCGCTGGATGGTTAAACTTCCCCAGGGACCCAGCGGCTCAGGATGGGCAAGTGTCGCTCTAAGAGCCTCTGACTGTGGGTCAGAGGCAAAAAGGCTTTTCAGAAAGGCCAGCTCTGCTGCACGCACAGCAGCTCCCGCCCGCTTCCTCCCGGAACCCCGGGCAGTGCGGGGCGGGCATGTGGCCTCCTGCTTCCAGGGAAGAAGGCCCTGCCGCCCATTTCCTCTCTGGCGCCGAAACCGTGCACTGCTGGCACAAGCAGCGGTGCTGCCTGTCCCTGGCAGTGTCCTGTCCGAGAGGCACAGGCAGGCGGGGACTCACCCGCTTCTGGGTGACAGGTCCGCCCAGCCCCTCAGCCTGACCTGCTCTGCATGACAAACACTAAGGACACACTTGCTCCTTGTCCCAAGTGTTTATTATCTGACCTACCTGGTAGGCTCCCCCCTCTCTCCCCCCCACCCCATTTCTACAGCAGTAGTATTGTTTTCTAACACTGAGAATAACCCCACAGAATCTTACATGAGCCCTGTCGGGAGCCCAGTTGGTTAAGCGTCATCCCATGCACCGGAAGGTGGCAGGTTCAATTCCTGGTCTGGACACCTATCCAGATTTCGGGTTCAATCCCTGGTTGGAGTGTGTGCAGGAGGCAACCAACCCATCTCTCTCTATCTCTCTCTCTCTCTCTCTCTCTCTCTCTCTCTCTCTCTCTCTCTCTCTCTCTCTCTCTCTCTCTCTCTCTCTCTCTCTCTCTCTCTCCCCCCCTCTCCCCCTCCTTCCTTCCCTCTTCCTCTCTCTAATATAAAAAAAAAATTACATGAACACAGTAAAAATGTGGATATCTGCCTCTACAGTTTAAAATTTGTGATGGATTCTTATAAATTAAGTTCTCAAAATTCTAACAATGTTAAATTGTCTTTTTGCTTACAATTCTTCAATTTGTATCAAGGGACCAATTTTCTATTTCTGGAAATGGAAAAAACTAGTATATAGAGGAGGAGTGTTTGTTCTGTGAAGAGTTGATCACTGAGACTCAAAATGTTTCCTTTGGTCTTGGTATAACATGAGGGTGAGTCTCACCCTTAACTATCTGGCTTATTGATGTGTCACTGAAGTTCTTTCTGCATGTCATAGGAAGAGGACAGCTCATCTCTTTAGCTCAACACCGTCCACCGAGCACCTACTAACCTGAAATAGGGGGCTGAGCAGCTCTCCATAAGCGTGTCCGGAGGGAATGGGGTTGTGCTCAGCTCTTCTTGCTCATGTCAATGGTAGGAACCAGGGCCAGCACGTCCCATGCACACACTGGAGTGCTGGCCCTCAGAGATCCTGTTCAAAGACAGGATCATCCCCAGGTCACTGCACCATAGGCAATGCACTCACTGGTAGGTGAATGGGAATCTAAAATCTATACTACTACTTGGGTGTGTTTTACTCTGTGTATCAGATAAATGTTTATTTTACACTAAATTGGCATCTTTGAGATCCTGTAGGCAGAGGCTGAGCATGTGTGATTATAGTATGTGTCACTATTTCTAATAGTTGGTTTGGGTGATTGGCTGACATGGATTTAATAAGCAAGAACATAAATAAAGTGAGAGTAATCATGATGTGAAAATGCCAGTGAGATCTAGAATTTTCTATGGCCCATTGGAGCAATTCTACCTGATTTTAAAATTTCCTCCTTCATCCATAATTTATCTTCATGGAATTATCTGCCTTGTTCTTCACTGGTTCTATACAGACAGAGACCATGTTTCCACAACCTTAGCTTCCTTTCGATCATTCTGGCCTAGAAACTTTCTCTTGTGTCTTCACTGCTCTGGAATGTCCCCAACCTGTCACCTTTACCTCTTCCAAACCAAGTTTTTAAAGTCTCATTTAAGTAAAAACTACAAAAAAGTACTGGTACGCATTGTTCCTTGTGAAACCAAAATTGTCTAATCAAACCTAAGATTACTTCATCTGATGTCAAGCTACGCCATCATTGCCATGTAGTTCTAGAAGCTCTCCACAGAACCTCAATGGAGAGCTCGTCGCTCCACTTTCAGAGGTCTTGTTGGCTCTTCGTATTTATATCTTCGGTTTTTGCCCTGTTCATCTACCTGTCTGGAACAAGAGCGTGTGTGTGTGTGTGTGTGTGTGTGTGGTACAGGTATCCACACTTTATTTTTATTTATTTATTTTTAAATATATATTTTAATAATTTTTTACAGAGAGGAAGGGAGAAAGATAGAGAGTTAGAAACATCGATGAGAGAGAGTCATCGATCAGCTGCCTTTTGCACACCCCGCAACCAAGGCACATGCCCTTGACCGGAATCAAACCTGGGACCCTTGAGTCCGCAGGCCGACGCTCTATCCATTGAGACAAACCGGTTTCAGCGGCATTCACACTTTAACTTGTGATTGTGAACCCCTCCAGGAGGACAAGAATATTTCCTTTTTCTCCTCCTCCTCCTCCTCCTCCTCGTTTTCCTCTTCCTTTGCTATTATTATTTTTTTTTTATCAAGTGTCCTATTCTCACTGAATATCTATGATCACAGAAGTCTTTCAATAAATATTGTCAAATTACTGGAAATTTTTTTATTTAGGTGAAATTCTCATGACTTTACCTGGGGGAAAAATAGGATAAATATGTCCACAAAGCAGTATAGTTCTGACTAGTCAACTTTGTAGTATGCACATTTAATAATAAAGCTTAATAAAAAAAAGAATGAAGAAAATAAAAACTTTTAGATGTTAATTTTATTCAAACTTTCTAATTTTAAAAGATTTTCACAGTATAGTGTGTCATCAGATGATACAGTCTCGAATTTAGTTGAGACTTTTTTTGTGTATGTGCATATTCTATGAAGGTTTTTCAACCAATGTTTACCAAAGATAGCATTTGATTGATTTATATTTTATAGGTATAGAGAGAGTTTTTAACTTAATTTTAAAATTTAAACTCTCTAGTCTAGGAATTGGGCTAACACACACACACACTTAGAAAAATGAAAGGGCATCACTACTCACCTTACTTTCAAGGAAGTTCACTTTATTCAGGAGATAGTGAATTTCTGCATGCATTCATAAGACATCTGAAAAGAAAATACAATCTTCCACAGGAACAAGAGGGAGCTAATGTGCTCCCATTAGATGTCCTGGGAAGTCTTTCGGTTTTGATTTTTGGAATCCATTCAGATATACAAAGTAAATATTGCACTAGTTTTTAGTGGTCCAGGCAACAGTCCCAGGGTCTAATTTGGAAGGGAAGGAATGTACAAATTCTGGATGAAGTTGGGAATGGGCTCCTATTAATTTACTAACAGATTTCTGGAGGGGAATTTCAGTAAACTTCAGCTCATTATAAGGTAGCAAGTGCAATTCTACAAGTACACCCAGTAAAACTCTCGATTAACTAGTAACAAGCCCAGAAAGAAAGAAAACAACATACTATCATTTTCCTAAGTAAAATAAATGAATGAAAACCTAAGTCACCCAAAGTATGCCTTAAAAAGCCATACTATGATAGGTAACAACAGTGGAAGCTGCCCAGTTGGTTGTCTGAATGAAATACAGATTTATACAACCAGATGACTAAAATAATGAAAGTGGCAGATCAGTGTATTGATACATAATCACTGTCTAGGATGCAGAACTTAATGAGCAGCCTGATTTTGAGAACAATTACTTGTAATTAAAGCTGTGCTGGATACCCCTTCCCACCCCAAAACAGAGAAGTCCTTTGTGTATTATACCAATTAATTACTCCACCTCACCCCCCAGCGGGAATAGCTCTTAAATATCTATGCAGCTATTTGCATCTGACCACATTCAGGAATGAAATGAAATATGTATGCTTAGCAGCATTCTTAGAATGTGATTTGTGACTCACACTTTTCAGCCAGTCTTTCTTAAGCACATTAAAAACTAAAACATGTATAAGACTTGAAAGTAACAAGGCTAGTAAGATTCATGTTTTCTTCATGATTAATAAAAACAAATGCCTAGACATAATTAATAAGAACAAGTAGCTAGACAATTTGTAAATCAATTTCTTTAGTTGTTCTTCTTGCCTATATAATGAGTAAATTAGAAATAGTCACACTCAAGGGAGGCAAGGTGATTGTAATCTAGGGAAGTTCCTAACACCAGACTGGGCTTTTGACTTGAAAAACGAGCTGGAAACTAGCTGATCTGAAATGCCGTGAGTGGGGAGCATGGAGAGGGGACAAGGAGAGATGCAGAGTGGGTCAGGAGTTTGACCAGTTCACCCAGCAGTGAATCTGCAGGTCCAATTCTTCTCTGAAAGAATATTTGGCAAACAGCAGGATGGCAGCCAGGTAGAGTGCTCTGGAAAAGAGGAGCGACCCCCACCCCCCACCTCAAGCAAAGAGGAGGCGCCCCTTTCCTCACCTGTTCCAGCTCAGGGCTATAAATCTGTGCCCGTGGTGCTGGGCCTGGTGGCACAGGGACTCAGATCTGGCCTTGTGGGAACCTGGGAAGAAGCCCCACCCAGCCCTGTGGAAAGTTTAGAGAGCCAAAAAGGGGTAGGTGTTTTTTAAATGTCCCCTCTTACTTGGGCTGGCAACAAGGGGGTGCTCAGTGACCCAGACAGAGCTGAGGCATTGGAAGAAAAGGAAGTGCCAACCCGCCTCTTCTACAAGCCATGGGCACCACCCACAATATGAATCTGTCAAAACCATCCAGACCAGGATCTGAATACCCCCAACTTCAAGCAAACCAACATCAGAATTATGGGGGTGCCAGAAGAAGAGAGAGTGCAAGATATTGAAAACCTATTTGAAGAAATAATATCAGAAAACTTCCCCCACCTGGTGAAAGAAATAGACTTACAAGTACAGGAAGTGCACAAAACCCCAAACAAGAGGAATCCAAAGAGGACCACTCCAAGACACATCATAATTAAAATGCCAAGAGCAAAAGACAAAAAGAGGATCTTACAAGCAGCAAGAGAAAAGCAGCTGGTTACCTATAAAGGAGCACCCATACCACTATCAGCAGATTTCTTAACAGAAACTATGCAGGGCAGATGGGAGTGACAAGAAATATTCAAAGTGATGAATAGTGAGAGCCTACAACCAAGATTACTCTACCCAGCAAGGCTGTCATTCAGAATTGGAGGGCAGATAAAAAGCTTCACAAATAAGAAAAAGCTAAAGGAGTTCATCACCACCAAATCAGTATTATATGGAATGCTGAAAGGTATTCTTTAAGAAGAGAAAGAAGAAGAAAAAGGTAAAGATAAAAATTATGAACAACAAATACATATATATATCAACAAGTGAATCTAAAAATCAAGTGAATTAAAAATCTGAGAAGCAGAATAAACTGGTGAATATAATAGAATCAGGGGCAAAGAAAGGGAGTGGATTGATAATTATCAAGGGGAAAGGGGTGTAGGGGTGCAGGAAGAGACTGGATTAAAATTGTACACCTATGGATGAGGACAATGTGGGGGAGAGGTAAGGGCAGAGGGTGGGGCGGGAACTGGGTGGAAGAGAGCAATGGGGGAAAAAGGAAAAACAATTGTAATAATCTGAGCAATAAAGATTTATTTAAAAAAAAGAAAAAAAAGTGTTTTTCTGGCACATTTGGTTAAAATTCTTTTGCCAGAAAATGAGAGGGAAAGAAAGAAAGGAGGAAAAGAAAGAAGAGAAGGAGGAAGAGGAGGAGGAAGAGGAGGAGGAGGAGAAGGAGGAGGACAAGGAGGAGGAAGAGGAGGAGGAGGAGTGGGGAAGATGAGGGTGGAAGGAGGATGAGGAAAAAGAGGAGGAGGGTGGGAGGAGGAAGAGAGAGGAGAAGAAGGAGGTAGGGAGGAGGAGGAGGGGGAAGAGAAGGAAGAGGAGAAGGTGGAGGAGGGGAAGAACTGGAGGACGGGGAGAAGTAGGAAGGAGAGGAGGTGGAAGGGGAGAAGAGGAGGAAAGAAAGCAGGAGTGGGGAGGAGGAGGGGGAAAAGGAGGGGGAGTAATAAGAGGAGGAAAAGGAGGAGAGGGAGGAGGAGGAGCAGGGGAGAAGGAGGAGAAGGGGAGGAGGAGAAGGAGGAAAGGAGCAGAAGGAGGGAGGAGGGGGAGGAGGAAGGGGAAAGAGAAGAGGAGTTAGGAGAAGAGAGGAGAGGAGAGGAGAGAGAAGAGAAGAGAAGAGAAGAGAAGAGAAGAGAAGAGAAGAGAAGAGAAGAGAAGAGAAGAGAAGAGAAGAGGGAAGGGGAAGGGGAAGGGGAAGGGGAAGGGGAAGGGGAAGGGGAAGGGGAAGGGGAAGAGAAAGGGGAAGGGGAAGGGGAAGGGAGGGGAGGGGAGTGGAGGGGAGAGGAGAGGAGGGGAGGGGAAGGGAGGGGAGGGGAAGGGAGGGGAGAGGAGAGGAGGGGAGCAGGTGCTCTAGTGTGGAGAGTGTGGGCCCCCTTGGGCCTGTCCTTGGAGGGTCTCCCATTGCTGTGAGGAGGCTGAGAGGAGGAATGGAGAGAGCACAGGCTGGTAAGGACAAACGGAAGCTTGGGCTGAGAAGCTGTTGGTGTTTGGCTGAGGTTACTGGTACATGGCACTGACCTGCAGCAAACAGACTGGGAAATGGCTGCGTTTTTTAGGTGATTGCGTATTGCCCAAGAAGCCTTGCGGGCCGCATAGGCCAGCTCGCACAGAAAATGGCAGAGGATGGGGTCATTTCTGAAGTGATGTGAGGGGAAGGCTGAGTCTCTGTCCGTCTGGGGGCAGGCCAGCTGCCACGTGGTGAGTTGGCCCCGGGAGCAATGCCTCCGGAGGGAGCGGAGGGTGGGGCTGAGTTGCCTGCAGCCTCACTGACAGCCGGGGCGCCTCCTGAGAAACCCGAGCCTGAGGTGCCCAGGTGCCCTGCCTCGGCTCCTGGCCCCGCTGGGAGGAAGGCAGTGCTCGCTGTAGTGAGCTCTGGGTTTTATTATCCAGCGGTATCCCCCACCTGCTCACTGCTACCTCCCCGGCACCTACTACTAACACTGGAATGAATGATCATAAATTAGCAGGTTCTCTAACCGGCAGCTCGGGTTCAGCACTTGAGTTCTTCATTATTAAAACAAGATATTCATCTTAGAATGAGGATTAAGTCTATGCATGGGGGTCTTATAAACTACAAGCAATGGCACACATGTTGGGTTTATTGAGTTACTTGTGTGTTCTGTATGTTCTGTGTATTCAAGGAATGGCTGGGGGCTTTATGGCCCATGAAGATCGCCCTGCTGCGGTGCTCACTCTCTCACAGGGACTCTCACATGCCTGTGCCAGGGTTCGAACACGTCACTCCGGGGGGTGAGGGGTGCTGCTGACTACATTAGCCATGCAGTGGCCCTCCCACTCAGAGCAGAGGGCTAGTCAGAAGTGGCCTTTCTGTTTTTTCCTCCTGCTTTTCAGTACGTATGTTGGGTGGTGTAATTTCCCCTTAAGCTTGCTTTCTGTGTGAACAAGTGCTGTGGGGCAGGAGACAAATGGCTTCGATGTAGCGTCAGCCACTGGCCGCTGCTCAGATTCCCCCACGCACCCGGCCTGTGGCGAGCACTGGTGTCCTTGGGGGGTGCACAGAAAGGAGCACCATGTGTCCTCAGGGACTGCAGGGCCACGGGCCGCACCGCTGCTCCCCTCAGGCGTCCTCCGAGCCTGGAAAGCCAACCCTGGAACACGAATGTGTTATTACCTACTCAACTTCCCTGGGTTTCCCAGGTGGTGAATCCTGTCAGGCATCTATTTGCTAGAAATATCTTAAATTTCCACAGATCTTGTCTCTGCCTTCAGACAAGACCTCAGCTTTCTGCAAACTGTCCCTCTAGACCCACTGACTTCCCGGGTGGCCCTGTGGCTCAACCTCCTCCACCACACACCTCTCACCCACGGGCGCGTCTGCTGCCCTGGCACAGCACTGTGGTGGCCCCTGCAGAGCCCGGGGCTCCACAAGAGGTTCCCAGGCTGCCCTCCCCCTAATTCTGTGTCACCTCTGTCTCCTGCACCCGGACATAGCACAGCTTTTACCGTATCTCAGGGACGCTCTCCCTGTGTGTGGTGTGTGGTGTGTGCCCACAGCAAAACTCCCATCGGGGTCAGAACTCCTCCTTGGGTGAGAGAAAAGCCGGAGACACTTTTCTGTCCCCTTCTCCAGGGAACTTCCTCTAAATCCCTCTCCTCTGGCTTCAATGACCGCCCAGTCCGCATGCAGCTGGGTCCTAGTCTGCCTGTTTTCTTTCCAATCACCGAACACATCCAGATACACCCTCACCCTCACCCTGGACTCAGGCTCAAGCTGAAATCTCTGCTCTTTAATTACAGGCAGTCCTCGGGTTACATCAGACTCGACATATGTTATATCGTGGTTACGTCTCCATCTCCCATCTATATATATAAAAGGCTAAGCAACCATTCGACCATCCGGCTGGTAGTTATGATGTGCAATGACCCCCAGGGGGCAGATGCTCAATGCAGGGGCTGCCGAGCTGCAGTGACTTGGCAGCGGCGGTTCTTGGGTGATGTACCCCGAAACCAGAGAGGAGGGAGCCCAATTCCAGGGTGCATCACCTGAGAATCACCCTCTCACAATCCAGAACCCCTGGGGGGATGTCAGAGAGCTGGTTTCGGCCTGATCTTCACTGGCCAGGTCAAGGGACCCCACCTGCTGGAGGGACCCTGCTCACTCTGCAGATGCCCTTGGAGCCACTGTACCAGCCCAGTGGCATGCTGGGGAGGGACTCTGGGAGGTTTGCTCCAGGGCATGTCTGGCCATCTCACCCAGTTCCACCCTGCCAGACACCTTCTAATTAATTTCCTTCCCAATGTGCATGAATTCGTGCACTGGGGCACTAGTTTATGTATAAAAAAAAGTTCCATCATTTTGACATATGTGCATATGTGCTTTATGTTTTTTATTATTTATTTACAACAAGTAAACATCAGGAATTGTCTTTCTTTTAAATTACTTTTACTGTTTCACTTCATTACTGCTGTGTGGGTGCTCCACATGAGTGACGTAGATGTTTATGTAGGTTGGTTCCGACTTATGGCGAAAATTGTGTTACATGGCACCATAGAAATGGATCTCCAATGTAACCCAAGGACCTATATACTGTGATTTGATCGACAGTCTTTTAAAATAATAAGATCCATGAACAGACATGTCTCCCAAGAAGACATACCAATGACCAACAGATGGATGAAAAGATGCTCAACTTCATTATCTATAAAGGAAATAAAATCAAAATCACAATGAGATACCACCTCGCACCTGTTAAAATGGCTATTATCAATAAGGCAAAAATAGCAAGTATTGAAGAGGTAAGGCAGGGGAAGGAACCCTCACTCACTGCTGGTGGGAATGTAGATGGTACAGCTACTATGGAAAGCAGTATAGAGATTCCTAAAAAATTTAAGAATAGAATTATCATATGATCCAGCAAACTCTCTTCTGGGTGTCTACCTGAAAAAAAACAAAAACATTTATTCATAAAGATATATGCACCCTTATGTTCATTGCAGCATATTCACGGTGGCTAAGCTATGAAAACAACCTAAAGATGTTTTTCGATGGATGACTGGATAAAGAAGCTGTGGTACCTGTACACAATGGAATGCTCCTGAGCCTTCAGAAAGGACGACATACTGCCATTTGTGACAACATGGATGGATTGTGAGAACATCATGCTGAGTGAAGTCACCTGGAAAAAGACAGGAACCATATGATCTACCTTATCTGTGGGGTGTATAACAGGAAGGTGCAAATGAACAAGTAAAGCAAACAAACAAATTCACAAACACGGAGAAGTGTGGTGGTTAGTGCAGGGGAAGGGGAGATGTTGAAGAGGGTAGTGGGGTCGAATGTCAGGTGACAGAGGAGACTGGTCGTTGGGTGTTGGGCACACGCTGCAGTGGATAAACGATGTATTTATTTAGAACTGCACGCTTGAAGCATAAACATTTTAACCAATGTCACCCCAATAAATATAATAACATTTTTAAAAAGAAAAAAAAATCAGATCCAGAAGGTTCTTAGTTATTCAAAGATAGGAGCTTTTTGTCTTAGTTTTTTTTTTAGTTTTTTTTTTTTTTTCATAAAAAGAAGTTTTTCTCCTCAGTTGCTTCTTCTTTTAACGTTTACAGCAGAAGTTTCTGAAGCTGGGGTAGAAGTGATAAGCTCCTGTCCTAAGTCACCTTCTCAGGGAGCAAGGACCTGGAGCAGAGCAGGCTCCTAGGAACGCAAACACCGGACAGAGGAGGGTGTGAGACTGGACGTCCATAACGAGCTCTCTGTTAGTGAACAAGTCACGTAATGAGAACGAACCCAAGACAATGTTGGAAACAGCCTTTCCAAGATATACTGAGAGCTGTGGAAACAGATGAACAGACTCTGGCCAACAGACCAGATATTCTGTTGTTTGACAAAATAAAACAGAGTTGCTCGTCAATATTGCTTTCCTACTAAATAGAAATATCCCAAGAACATATGCAGAGAAGATAAATAAGTATATGGCTTTGACAGCAGAGTTGGAATGAAAGTAGAATGTGAGAAACAATAGAAAATCTAGCTGTCCTTTCAGCTTAAAAACTGGACATTCTGCCCTAGCAAGTTTGGCTCAATGGATAGAGCATCAGCCTTTGGACCAAAGGGTCCCGGGTTCGATTCCAGTCAAGGGCACATGCCTTGGTTGATGCTTCTCCTCAGCTTAGGCCCTTGGCAGGGGTTGAGCAGGAGGCAACCAATCAATGTGTTTCTCTCACATCAATGTTTCTCTCCGTCTTCCCCTCTCTCTAAAAATCAGAAAAATATCCTCAGGTGAGGATTAACAAAGAACAAAACAAAACAAAAGAACACAAAAAACTAGACATTCATTGTAAATGGACCTCCACTCAAAGGCCGTGGCAGTATATGTATATGTATCTGTATCTGTATATGTATATGTATATGTATATGTATATGTATATGTATATGTATATGATGTACATCTACATCTATCGACCCAGTCTTCATTTTTTCCATTTTAATGATGGATAATAAAAACATGCTTACCTTTTGTTTATTTTTGAAGTACATAAAGATCTACTAATTCAAATAACAAGAATAAAATAATGAGGAGAAAATTGATCAGGATACAGGTGTGTATATGTATTTTCTGTATGTACATTATACTTCAATGAAAAGTTTAAACTGCCAGCGCTGAGGGTCACAGCTCTCACTCAATCTGGGATAAGCCTACACTGCTCACTCACATTTTCACATGCTCCTCCCACTGGTCCCTCCTGCCCCCTCCTCCTCCCACTGCTCCCTCCTACCCCCTCCTCCTCCCACTGCTCCCTCCTGCCCCCTCCTCCTCCCACTGCTCTGCCCTGCCCCCTCCTCCTCCCACTGCTCTGCCCTGCACCCTCCTCCTCCCACTGCTCCCTCCTGCCCCCTCCTCCTCCCACTGCTCTGCCCTGCACCCTCCTCCTCCCACTGCTCCCTCCTGCCCCCTCCTCCTCCCACTGCTCTGCCCTGCACCCTCCTCCTCCCACTGCTCCCTCCTGCACCCTCCTCCTCCCACTGCTCTGCCCTGCCCCCTCCTCCTCCCACTGCTCCCTCCTGCCCCTCCTCCTCCCACTGCTCTGCCCTGCACCCTCCTCCTCCCACTGCTCCCTCCTGCCCCCTCCTCCTCCCACTGCTCTGCCCTGCACCCTCCTTCCCACTGCTCTGCCCTGCCCCCTCCTCCCACTGCTCCCTCCTGCCCCCTCCTCCTCCCACTGCTCCCTCCTGCCCCCTCCTCCTCCCACTGCTCTGCCCTGCACCCTCCTCCCAGTGCCCCTCCTGCACCCTCCTCCTCCCACTGCTCTGCCCTGCCCCCTCCTCCTCCCACTGCTCCCTCCTGCCCCCTCCTCCTCCCACTGCTCCCTCCTGCCCCCCCTCCTCTCACTGCTCCCTCCTGCCCCCTCCTCCTCCCACTGCTCCCTCCTGCCTCCTCCTCCTCCCACTGCTCTGCCCTGCACCCTCCCCCTCCCACTGCTCCCTCCTGCCCCCTCCTCCTCCCACTGCTCTGCCCTGCCCCCTCCTCCCACTGCTCTGCCCTGCACCCTCCTCCTCCCAGTGCTCCCTGCTGACCCCCTCCTCCTCCCACTGCTCTGCCCTGCACCCTCCTCGTCCCAGTGCTCCCTGCAGCCCCCCTCCTCCTCCCACTGCTCCCTCCTGCCCCATCCTCCTCCCACTGCTCTGCCCTGCACCCTCCTCCTCCCACTGTTCTGCCCTGCACCCTCCTCCTCCCAGTGCTCCCTACAGACCCCCTCCTCCTCCCACTGCTCTGCCCTGCCCCCTCCTCCCACTGCTCCCTCCTGCCCCCTCCTCCTCCCAGTGCTCCCTGCTGACCCCCTCCTCCTCCCACTGCTCCCTCCTGCCCCATCCTCCTCCCACTGCTCTGCCCTGCACCCTCCTCCTCCCAGTGCTCCCTGCTGTCCCCCCCCTCCTCCCACTGCTCTGCCCTGCACCCTCCTCCTCCCAGTGCTCTGCCCTGCCCCCTCCTCCTCCTACTGCTCCCTCCTGCCCCATCCTCCTCCCCCTGTTCTGCCCTGCACCCTCCTCCTCCCAGTGCTCCCTGCTGTCCCCCTCCTCCTCCCACTGCTCTGCCCTGAACCCTCCTCCTCCCAGTGCTCCCTGCTGTCCCCCTCCTCCTCCCACTGCTCTGCCCTGCACCCTCCTCCTCCCAGTGCTCCCTGCTGTCCCCCTCCTCCCACTGCTCCCTCTGGCAGCTGGGTTTTCCCAGTGCTCTGCCCTGCAGCAGAGATCTGACTGATTAATTCCTAGACTGAGTGACTATTTCAGATCTGGCAGCTTGAATGTTCTGATAGTGGGTGCTTCCTGAGCTCTAATCGTCATTGAGAAAAGTGAGAGTAACAATGGCAGCTGGGACTCTGTCCTTTTAAAAACCCACCAAGCCCCCCAGCTCTGCCTGTCATGATGGTGAAGCTGCCTCTGGCAGGGCTGGACCAGAAGGCTGAGCTGCGCGGCCTCAGGTCGTCTGGATCCCGGCTAGGTCACGCCCGAGCCCAGCGCCTCTGCCTCTTCCATGTCCCTAAATAAAACACATCCCTGAATCTGGGGAGTGATAATCACAGTGAAGAGTCACAACTTATGTGACCTTATTTCAGTTATATGTGAAATTAAAAAATGAATAAACAACACAAAACAGAGAGAGTCCCAGAGACAGAGAACAAGGTGATGCATGCCAGGGGAGGGAGGGAGGGAGGAGAATAAGAAAAAGAAGCAAATGCTTATTGAACATAAAACAAACAGACAAAAAAATAATTTTACTTAAAAAATTTATTGGGTGAAAAAATCTGAAGATGAGTAATGCTTGCACACATTCCAGAATCTTCTGTCCCAACAAAGCCAGACTGTCTGCAAGGCGATGATGGCACTGACGGGGAGTGTCACACTCCAGAGTCAGCAGGGACGGGACGTCACTGACCTTCCTCCTGGCGGTCAGCGGGAGCTGCTCCCTGTGGCGCTGCCCACCTGCCTGGTGGCCAGCATTCTGAGCACACCTGGGCCCCCAGGGTTTGCCAATTCTGTTATATTGTAGAAATGACCCAGGCCTCAGGCGGCCTTTACCCCAAACAAAATACAATGGAAATAAGACAGTAAAATACACAATTTTAGACTCCTTTTGGAATCCTAACGAATGGGGAGAAAATGATGCTTCGTGAAGAAGGAGGAGAAGGGTGGTCGAGCTTCCGTGTACTTGATGTGAGCAGAGGATTGCTCACCTTTTACTGATTGCTTGGGGACCACTCACCACACATGGTAATATTGATCATATATATATATTTTTAAAATTAAGTACATTTGGCACAGAATCTTATGTTGGGTAGGTGAGTTTCATATGTACAATATAGTGATTAGATACTTGTATACCATTTGAGGTATTAGATACTTTATACCACAGTATAAAGTGAGATCACCCCACTATTCTGTAATCATCTACTTATCACAATATTATTGGCAATACTCTCCTTCCCCTTTTCACCCATTCCCCCAGCACATTGCTTTTGGCAACCATCCCTTTGGTCTTGGTTTCTATGACTCTGTTTTTGTTTTACTTTGTTTTTTAGATTCCACATATAAGTGAAATCATACAATATTTGTCTTTCTCTGCTGACTCATTTCACTTAGCATAATACCCTTTAAATCTATCCATCTTTACGCAAATGGCAAGCTTTCATTCTTTTTTATTGCTGCAGAATATTCCATTGTATATCTTTACCCTCTCTTCTCTATCCATGCATCTATCAGGTTGCTTCCATATGTTGGCCATTGTCAATATTGCTGCAATGAACATAGGGGTGCACATACATACTTTTTTGAAATAATATTTTTCACTTTATTTGGATATATGCTCAGAAGTGGAATTGCTGGGTCATATTGTATGTCCATTTTTTAGTTATTCTGAGGAACCTCTGTACTGTTTTCCTAACTAAAAACACTTCAGCACAGCAAAGAGAACCATCAACCAAACAAAAGGCAACCCACTGAATAGGAGAATGTATTTGCAAATTCTATCTATCTATCTATCTATCTATCTATCTATCATCTATATATATACAAAAACCTAATATGCAAAGTGTCCCCTTGGGAGATCAACTGACTGAAGTTCAATAGCTCCCTGTGACATGCACTGACCACCAGGGGGTGGAGCAGAATGAAGGAAAGCCCTGGCTGGCAGCCAGCAGATGGAGAAGGGAGGCCCAGGCCAGAAGCTGGCAGCCACTAGGGACTCCACCCATGCATGAATTTCATGCACTGAGTCTTAAGTATTCAATAAGGGATTGATATTCAAAATATAAGAAACTCACACAATTCAATAACAAAAAAATAAGCAATTTGAAAAATGGCAGAGGACAAGAAAAAACGTTTCTCTAAAGAAGACATACAGATGGCAAACACATACGAAAAGATGCTTCACATCACTAATGATCAGGGAAATGCAAGTCAATACTACAGTGAGATTTCACCTCACACCTGTCAGAATGGCTGCTATCAAAGTCAGCAAGCAATAAGCATTGGAGGGGATGTGGACAACGGGAGCCCGCATACATGGTCGGTGGGACTGCAGACTGGTGCAGCCCCTATGGAAACAGATGGCGTTTCCAAAAACCTAATCATCTCTTAAATGGCACTCGGCAGCCTTGGAGTGCGAATGCAAAGGCTGACCAGGAGCGGCCCAGGGCAGCCTCCCGCGGGGACACAGTGTCAATGGTGTGGGTGGAGGGAGCTGGCCTGTGGTTTCCAGCTGCATCCCTTCCTTCCTCTATTCAAAAGCAGGCTCTGAGCGGCTACCAAGCGGTGTGGCCTGCCTGGCGCTTGCCCTGCAACCTGAGCAAACAGGGCATTCCTGGTGCGGTGACGTCTGTCAGACATTCCACCCTGGCTCCCCGGGAGGGAGGGAGCACACTGTTTTGTTCTTTTATTACATCATAATGACATTATGATACAATTTGCCTCAGATGTCTTATTGTTATCAAAATCAGTTATTTGTTGCTGCTGTTAATGTTATTTTTAGGTCATCTATACAGCATCAAAATGAATGGTAAAAAATACAGTCCAGCACCTGGCCCGACCTTTTTCTTGTTTGCATAATGTCCAAGTCAAATCTAATTTTTATTGAATGAGTTGGTCCCAAGTATGTTTATAAAAATAGATTTTTAGGGAAAATGGGAACTGGACCGCTGCTCTAAGAATTTCACGTGGAGAAGTGCTCTCTTCTATCTGGTAACTACATGCGATCAAGCACTCCTGCGTTCTTTCCTTGTCCCGTTGTCAAGAATTAGCATACACTGGACTTAGGACTTAGAATTAAACAGATTCTCACAAGCATCATTCACACCCGCACTGTCAGTCACTGGCGCTTTGTAAAACTGGTTTTCCGTTTACATGGTTTCATGTCAAAATGGGAGCTGACTGCGGCTGCTTGGGCCCAGCTGGGAAGCAGCCTGGCCGGCTCAGCCTGCGGCCAGGGCGGCCGGGGCCGGCGGTGGCCCTGGGAAACCGGCTTGGGCACTGCAAGGGGACACAGCCAGGCCGTGCCAGCGGCTGAAGGGCAAGCAGAGGCATGGAGGGCAACTCCGGCTGGACCAGGGAGAGGGCAACCGTTCAGCTGACTCGGAGACCAGGGGCTCCTAAGGGAGTTCATCTCAGGACAGCGTCTCCTTGAATTGGCCCTTGGGGCACTGGGCTGTCCCCGGGCGGTGGGGTGGGGAGAGGAGGGGTGGGCCACCTCCATCGCCTCTGCTCCCTCCGGTGGTCAGTGACCCTGTGGCGGCTCTGGGCCTTGAACACAGTTCCCCTCACCAGGCCTGTGGGACCCTCCCCCGGGAAGGTGGGAGGCTTGCTCAGGAGGCTCTGGGGTAACCGCTTTAGGGGGTGTTTGCCTTGTGATTCACTAGTTGTATCGAAAATGTGGGAAAACAACGTCACACGATTCATTCTTCCTTTTCTAATCCGGATGCTGTTTTTAAAATGTGACAGATTTCAGAATAACTAAGTAATCGCCAATGTCACTTTTTTCTTCCAATATTAGCATCACATGTGGACCTGGTGTTTTGAGACTTTCCATCATCCATCTGGTACTCTAGGAATCTTTAAAAAGTACAAGTACTTAAAAAAGGATGAGAAAGACAGAAAAAAAGAATGTTTTAAAGGATATACGTATGTCCGTTTTGCCAAAGTACGCTCTAGTACGGTCAGCAAGCCGCGGTGAACTACGCATCACTATTCAGTCTCACAATTTATCAGATAAACTAAA